>CAUOFW020002859.1:40808-57332 GCA_963454935.2 Ilex paraguariensis
CCCCAAAATCATATTAACAAGACTCTGGGAGTCAGATTCAATCCAGAGGTGATGCCTATCCAATGCATTTGTCACAACTAAATTCAGGCCATCCAATAAAGCCTTGCATTCAGCTTGCATATTGGAGCCAGTTCCATAAAAAATAGCAGAGGCTCTAACAATATTACCATGAGAGTTCCTAACCACCATTCCCCCCCAGATAGCCCAGAACTGCCCTTAGCAGCCCCATCAACATTCAGCTTCAAATCATTACCAGCCGAGGGCTCCCACTTCACCCAATTAACCTTGGCAATACAATGGAATTGAGGGACAATATTTAGATCCTTCAAAAGGTTCTTGCCTCTATGATCATCCCCCCTAGATGGTTTCACTAGGAAGGACTGCCATCTCAAAGCACTTGAAATTTGCATAAAGATTGTAAAGGGATTTAAGCAAGCTCCCTCAAATCTTCTCTTGCATCTCTCTTTCCAAATGGCACAGAAAATAAGCAAAAGGGCTCCTCTAATCAGCTGGTGGCTTAGGGAATGGTTTTTGAAACTCCTAACAATTCTCAAGAACCTGCACATGGGAGATCCCCCGAAAATGAGAACAAATCCCATCACTAAAGAGGTTCTCCACCATACAGCATGGGCAAAGGAACAATTGATAAATAAGTGCTGAAGAGTCTCCTCCCCCAGCCCACACAAATTGCATTTACTACTCAGAGAAACTCCCACACTCCTTATCCTATCATCAGAGGTCAAGGCATTTTTGTAGATTTTCCAAGCACAGANCCCCCAGCCCACACAAATTGCATTTACTACTCAGAGAAACTCCCACACTCCTTATCGTATCATCAGAGGTCAAGGCATTTTTGTAGACTTTCCAAGCACAAANCTAAACCCTAAAACCCTAAACCCTAAAACCCTAAACCCTAAACCCTAAACCCTAAATCGAAACCCTAAACCCCAAACCCTTTTTTTTTTTAAATAAAATTTTATTTAAAAACTNGCATTTTTGTAGATTTTCCAAGCACAGAACTGTGCACTAGGAAAGGTCTTTTGAGCCCAAATACTCTTAGCCAAAGCATTTTCCACCCCCTTGTTTCTAAGTTGATGCCAAGTAGTCTTAACAGAGAAATCACCAGAGCTATCATGTCTCCAAATTCTCTTATCATGAGCATCAAACCAGATCACAACGGTATAGAGAATGTCATTATGAACTTGGGGAGGCAGCCATTCAGAAACAACATCAAGGTTCCATCCATCTTCATTCCATAGCTCCTTAACCCTCGGAAAAACCAAAGGAGTCACCTCAACTCTAGAAATCAAAGGGTCAGCATCCATCTAGGAATCACACCAAAAGTCAGTCGTATGACCATTCCCCAAAATCATTGAAGAATTAAATGCCACCAGTTCAAACCAAGGTTTGAGACTCTTAAAACTCAGCCCGGCACTAGAGTTGAAACACCTCAGCATGTGTTTACCTTTGAATTATTTCTCCTTGAATACTTTAGCCCATAGAGATTGGCCATTCAGGATGCCCCAAACCTGCTTAACTCTGAAAGCAGCTTGGATTTCACTGAAGCTTCTTATTCCCAAGCCACCTTCGTTCTTTGGCTTGAAAATATTATCTAAGGAAACCCAATGTCTCCTCCTTGCATCCACCTTGTTAGACCACACAAAATTAAGTTTCCTTAAAATTCATTTAGGGATATTCATACAAGCTAGCATGTGGATGGGGATGGAATTAAGCACAAATTGTATCATCACAACTCTGCCTATACCAGATAACATCTTTGCAGACCAACCCTATATTCTATCCCTGAACACCTTCACCACCTCTTCAAAGTAGGACATCCTCATCCTGCCTCTAATAATAAGACATCCTAGGTAAGAAAAGGGACACTGTTTGATGGAGATTCCAAGCACAGCAGACAACTTATTTCTTCTAGTAGCTGGAATCCATTTGGAACAATACATTGCACTCTTCAGTTTGTTAACCCTCTGCCCTGAGCACCCCTTATAGAGCGCAATGAACTTCATCAAATTCATAGCAGAACGCTTAGTACCTCTAAGAAAAACCAAAGTATCATCAGCAAAGAGCAAGTGGCTCACCACTGAAGTGCCCCTTCCCATGTGAAAGTGTGAAACAAGCCTCTGCTAAAAGATGCTTCTCAAGCCTCTACTCAGAACCTCCTCTGCAAGGATGAAGAGAGTAGGAGAGAGAGGATCACCTTGTCTCAAACCCCTAGAATTAGAAAAATAACCATGCCTCTGTCCATTTAAGCAAATAGAGAAGGATTGGGAATTCAAGCAATTCGAGATGATATGGGTGAAAAGATCTGAAAACCCAAAGGCACCCAACGCTTTAAGAAGAAAGTCCCATTCAAGCCTATCATAGGCTTTCATCATATCCAGCTTTAGAACCAAATTACCTCCCTCCACTTTCTTGTCAAGCTCCCCAACCAATAACTGGCTCAAAGCCACACAATCACCAATTCCCCTTCTCGGCACAAAGCCATGCTGCTCCTCAGACACCAGCAAAGGAAGCAAAGAAAAGATTCTAGTGTTCAAAAGTTTTGTGAAGATTTTATATAAAAAGTTACAGAGGCTAATAGGTCTAAAGTCAGAGAAGGAATGTGGGTCATCCTTTTTTGGAATAAGCATGAGCAGCGTGGAATTCACAGACTTAGGCATGAGCCCACCTTTCAGCAAGAAATTGACAGCTTTCCCAACATCAATACTAATGATATCCCAAGAAAATTGGAAAAACTTTCCAGACAGACCATCTGGACCTAGGGCACTTTCGGGTTCCATCGAAAAGACCACATCCTTTAACTCCTACAAAGAAGCCTCACCAGTCAGCTGTTCATTATCAATAGCAGACACCAATCTGGGAAGGACGTCAAAAATCTGATCAGGTAAATCATGAGGTTTTGAATTATCCAGATTAGAAAAGAAAGCCTCAGCCACCTCCGAAATGCGATGGTCCCCCTAAACCCTAAACCCCAAACCCCAAACCCCAAACCCGAAAACCTTAAACCCTAAACCCTAAAACCCTAAACCCTAAACCCTAAACCCTAAACCCAAACCCTAAACCCCAAACCCTTTTTTTTTAAATAAAATTTTATTTAAAAACTGCAAAAATTACAAGAAGCAAAAAAGACATTGTTTTTAAGCTAAAAAACAGTGACTTTTGAACATATAAAAGCAAAAAAAAAGCAATACAAGGGTAAAAAAGTAATTCAAGCATAATCCCTCTGTACTGCCTTCTTTCCATCCAGCTTAAACATTTCTTGAGCAAATGCCTTAATCAGCCAGCTAAACCACAGAAGAATCAGGAAACAGCAACAATATGCAGCCCAGGGAAAGAAATCCAAAAAACAGTCCATAGAGCCCAGCAAAAAAACTTGGAACTTCAAGGATCTGACTGCCATATCAGCATAACAGGCTTAAAGCATCTGGGCAACCAGAAAAACCAGAATAGTCTTCAAATGGCTCTAATCCTTCAATGGAATAAAACCAAAGTAACTACAAACCACAAACCAGTCACCCAAAACTGTTAGGGAATATCAGCTGATCCTAGTACCATAAGAAGAAATATTAACCAATGCCCTGCCTTTGGCCACAAATCATTTTCATTAATTTGGCAGTAGGCAGACCACTCTGATCATGCCGCAGAAGAACCTTCCCAGCAAGTGGTAGAAGAGTACCATCAGAAAAAACAGTGCTTATTTTATTTTGAACAGCAAAGAAAGCTAAAAAATTAGCAAGCCCATTAGTTTCCCTATAAATGTGTTTAATGTGCAGATTCAACATTCCAAACAACATTTTAATCCTCTCTAACTGATTTTGCAACCTCCATGGAATAGCAGCTAAACCCATCACCATTTGAACTAATGTCTGAGAATCTGATTCCACCACAATCTGAGATGATGACAATCCATGCTGCAGAATCAGTAATAATCCATCCAGCAGAGCCTTGCATTCGGCAACCATATTTGATCCCATCCCATAATAGCAGGCAGCAGCTAAGATAACTTCCCCTTCATCATTTCTCACCACTACCCCACCACCTGACAATCCAGTTTTTCCTTTAGAGGCACCATCAAAATTAAGCTTCAATNCAGGCAGCAGCTAAGATAACTTCCCCTTCATCATTTCTCACCACTACCCCACCACCTGACAATCCAGTTTTTCCTTTAGAGGCACCATCAACATTAAGCTTCAGTATATTTGGAGGAGGAAAATTCCATTTGATCCATTTAACCTTAGTAATTAGGGAAAAAGGATCTTGAATTTTTAGCTCTCTCAATAACTCCTTGCCTTTAATATCATCAGCAGACCCAGGTTTTATAAGGAAAGCCTGCCATTTCAAAGCACTCAAAACTTGTAAGAAAATTGCATGGGCATTTAAAAACATTCCCTCAAATTTCCTCCTGCATCTCTCCTTCCACAGAGCCCAAAATATTAACATAGGAACTCCCCTTATTAAATTATGACTAAGAGAATGAGTTTTAAACCTTCTCAGCAGTCTTAGAAATCTGCATAAAGGAGATTCTCCAATCAGAACATCAAACTCCATCATCACAGCAGTTTTCCTCCAGACAGCTTGAGCCATAAANAGTAATTAGGGAAAAAGGATCTTGAATTTTTAGCTCTCTCAATAACTCCTTGCCTTTAATATCATCAGCAGACCCAGGTTTTATAAGGAAAGCCTGCCATTTCAAAGCACTCAAAACTTGTAAGAAAATTGCATGGGCATTTAAAAACATTCCCTCAAATTTCCTCCTGCATCTCTCCTTCCACAGAGCCCAAAATATTAACATAGGAACTCCCCTTATTAAATTATGACTAAGAGAAGGAGTTTTAAACCTTCTCAGCAGTCTTAGAAATCTGCATAAAGGAGATTCTCCAATCAGACCATCAAACTCCATCATCACAGCAGTTTTCCTCCAGACAGCTTGAGCCATAAAACAGTCAATGAAAATATGAGCAGTGCTTTCACCCTCCAATCCACACAATATACATTTACTAACCATTGCAACCCCCACACTTTGAACTCTATCATTAGTAGTTAAAGCCTTTCTAAAAATTTTCCATGCATATAGTTGAGCACTAGGAAAAGTTTTTTGATTCCAAATTCCTTTAGCTATAACAAATTGACTCCCCTTTTTCCTTATCTGGTCCCATGCAGATTTAACAGTAAAAGAACCTGAAGTAGTATTCCTCCATATAAGTCTATCAGAGTTCTCAGTCCTTACAAAGACCACATTCTCAATCTCAGAACAGAGCTGAGGATTAAGCCATTCAGCTACATCATTAAGCTGCCATTNTATCTGGTCCCATGCAGATTTAACAGTAAAAGAACCTGAAGTAGTATTCCTCCATATAAGTCTATCAGAGTTCTCAGTCCTTACAAAGACCACATTCTCAGAACCAGTCCATAAATTATAAATCTTGGGAAAGATTAATGGGGGATTCACAATTCTAAGAATCAGGGGACCCTTATCCAACCATGAATCACACCAAAAATCATTGTTATTTCCATTACCAACAATTTTCAATGAGTGCTGAACTGTGAAATTAAACCATGGTCTCAACATTTTAAAAGACTGACCAGCCCCAGTAAGTCCACATCTTAGAATATGCCTCCCTTGACAAAATTTTTCTTTAAACACTTTAGCCCACAAAGAAGAACCATTTAGAATCCCCCATACCTGTTTTATTCTAAATGTTGCTTGAACTTCCTCAAATCTTCTAATTCCTAGCCCACCTTCAGTTCTGGGCTTAGAAATATCATTCAAAGAGACCCAATGCCATTTTTTGGAATCAATCTGACTAGACCAAATGAAATTAGCAATTAAAGAATTCAACATGTTTAAAATTCCTTTTGGGATATTCAGGCAAGCCAAAATGTGGATAGGAATAGAACTGAGTACTGATTGTACTAGTACAATCCTCCCCATACCTAAAAGCAATCTGCCNGGGATATTCAGGCAAGCCAAAATGTGGATAGGAATAGAACTGAGTACTGATTGTACCAGTACAATCCTCCCTATACCTGAAAGCAATCTGGCNGCAATTAAAGAATTCAACATGTTTAAAATTCCTTTTGGGATATTCAGGCAAGCCAAAATGTGGATAGGAATAGAACTGAGTACTGATTGTACTAGTACAATCCTCCCCATACCTAAAAGCAATCTGCCATACCACCCCTCAATTCTTTTCCTAAAGCTTTTAATTACCTCCTCAAAATAACATTTCTTGACCCTTCCTCTGATAATAGAACAGCCAAAATAAGTAAAAGGACAATCCTTAAATGGAATACCCACCACAGAAGCCAACCTATTCCTTCTAGCCAAAGATATCTGCTTAGAGCAATACATAGCACTTTTCAGTTTATTAACCTTCTGACCAGAGCTTGATTCATACATAGAAATGAAATCCAGCACAGAACTTTTGTTTCCCCTCAAAAAAATCAGAGTATCATCAGCAAACAACAAATGGCTAACAATTATTGTTCCTCTTCCAATATGAAAGTGTTTTACCAAATTCTGAGCATAAATGTTTCTCAGTCCTCTACTTAGCACTTCCTCAGCCTAGATAAACAATGTGGGAGATAGAGGATCTCCCTGTCTTAGCCCCCTTGAATTAGCAAAATAACCATATCCTTGGCCATTTAAACATATAGTAAAGAATTGGCTCTTCAAACAGTTCAAAACAATTTGATTGAACAAGTCAGAAAAACCAAATCCAGCCAGAACCTTCCCCAAAAAATCCCATTTCATTCTATCATATGCTTTCATCATATCCAATTTCATAACCATATTCCCACCTTCAACCTTTCTATCTAATTCACCCACAAGCAGTTGTCCCAATGCCACACAATCCCCAATCCCTCTCCCTTTGATAAAACCATGTTGCTCTTCAGAAATTAAAGCAAGAAGTAATGAGGACAATCTTGTGTTCAGAAGCTTTGTAAAGATCTTATATAAGAAATAACATAAACTTATGGGCCTAAAATCAGAAAATGAAATGGGATCCTCTTTCTTAGGAATCAATACTAGCAATGTAGAATTCACAGATTTGGGCATTATACCTCCTTTGAGTAGAAAATTAATAGCTTTTCCCACATCTACTTTAATAACATCCCAGGCAAACTGAAAAAACTTACCAGATATACCATCCGGTCCTGGAGCACTCTCTGTTGCCATTGAAAAAACAACATCTTTCAATTCCTCCAAAATNGCTTTTCCCACATCTACTTTAATAACATCCCAGGCAAACTGAAAAAACTTACCAGACATACCATCCGGTCCTGGAGCACTCTCTGTTGCCATTGAAAAAACAACATCTTTCAATTCCTCCAAAATAGCTTCAGCAGTCAGTTTCTCATTATCCTCCTGACTAACAATCTTAGGAATAACATCAAGAATATTATCATTGATGATATGCCTCTCAGACTTATAAAGATCAGCATAAAACTCCTCAGCAACCATAGCCACTTGCTTGTCTCCATATACCCAGACTCCATCTTTATTTTTAATTCTAAAAATCTTATTTCTGACAACTCTACTTTTAGCAATAGAGTGATAAAATCTGGTATNGCCTCTCAGACTTATAAAGATCAGCATAAAACTCCTCAGCAACCATAGCCACTTGCTTGTCTCCATATACCCAGACTCCATCTTTATTTTTAATTCTAGAAATCTTATTTCTGACAACTCTACTTTTAGCAATAGAGTGATAAAATATGGTATTCCTCTCTCNAGCCACTTGCTTGTCTCCATATACCCAGACTCCATCTTTATTTTTAATTCTAGAAATCTTATTTCTGACAACTCTACTTTTAGCAATAGAGTGATAAAATCTGGTATTCCTCTCTCCCTGAATAGCCCATCTTACATTTGACTTTTGCTTCCAATAAATTTCCTCTCTCCTTAACCAATCATCCATCTCACCTTTAGCATCATCTAATTCAATAATTTTTGAATCAGAAAAGGTTTGATCTAACTCCTGCTCAAGCAGACTGACTTTTTGTTCAAAGATTTTCAATTACTCAAAGAGATTACCAAACACATCTTTATTCCAGATTTTCATATGAGCCTTCAAATATTTCATCTTAATAAACAAATTTGACATTGGGTTATCTGAGTAATAGCCACTCCAGTTAGAAGCTATCAGAGCCAGAAAATCCTCATGGTCACACCACATATCTTGAAATCTAAAATAGGAAATTCTCTTCTGGACAGAAGTATCCATAATTTTCAACAATAAAGGACTATGATCAGAATTACCTCTTGCTAAATGAGCCACTTCCAGACTGTCAAAGCTCAGATTCCAGAAAGCATTAATCAGAGCTCTATCCAGCCTCTGTTTCATTCTAAAACCCACATTTCTGTTATCACACCAGGTAAATTTATTCCCAGTAAAACCAGCATCCAAAAGGCCCCTATGATCCAAAAAGTCACCAAATTCCTTCATAGATAAAAGAGAAGGAGAAGCTCCTCCCAATCTTTCAGCAGAGGACAAAATTGTATTGAAATCACCAACAACCAACCAAGGGACATCAGGAGGAACAACAATATCCAACAGATGCCCCCATAAAAGCCTTCTCAATAAAAGATCACAACTAGCATATACAATAGAGACCCAAAAAACAAGTGAACTCATAAAAGTTATTTCCACAGTCAATACTTGGGCATGCTCAAACATTACCTTCAACTTGATTCTCTCATCCCATAATACCCAAATATTCCTTTATGCTAAAGCGTTAGAACATAAATGCTCTAGACCAATACTCCTAGCAAAAGGAACCAATTTGGACACCAACAATTTAGGCTCTTGAATTGCAACAAGACAAACATCATGCAATTTAATAAGTTTCTTTAATCTCCTCCTCTTGGCATCTTTACCTGCCCCTCTCATATTCCATGATAGAAGATTAATCATAAGTTCATAGGAGAAGGAACGTCACTAGAACTAAATCCATTACCATCCTCATTTTCTTCAAAAGAACTTCCAGAATTATCATAATCAACATTTACGATCTTCTGAGTTCTAGAGCTGGCCTGATCAGAGTAGTAACCTTTATCTGGAGGTTCTCTCACTCTAACCAAACTATTCTGATCATCTAAAGAATTCTGACTCCCTTTCTTGACTGTAAATTCATGTTCCACTAAAAAGAAAGAGCCCAAGGATTGAGCATAAAGAGTTCTACACTCTCCAAGGACTTCCACAAGGTTGGGATCATTCATATCATTACTAATAGGAGCTAAATTTTCCTCAATAATAACCTTATTTCCTCCAATGTCTCCAACATTAACCACCTCACTAGCAGAAGGCAAAAAAGTAGGGGAGGAAGAGGAAAAAATCTCCAAATTAGCACCCTCATGAACTGGCAGAATAGGATCCTCCAATCTGACAGCAGCAATTTCAGGGCCATCACCACCTTGAATTCCACAATCAAAAACCACCTAAGAATTATCAAGATTCCCAACATCAACTCTCACAGTATCCCCTTTTTGAATTCCACTATCCCTTGCTACAGCAATGACAATATCAAAATCATTATTTATATCCTGTGGAACTGGTTCAGTAATCATCTCATCAGCATTAGATGCTCCAATATCAGTAATCTTATCAGAGAAAATTGGTTGTCCCAATAAAGGCATATCTCTACCATTTTCCATATCCTTCACAACAATCTCCCTTGCATTACCCAAGTCAAAAGCAACAGTTGTATCATTTGGATTTGCAGAATCGTTAATCCTCACCATAATAGAAGAAGATTCACCATTTTCAATAACCTTTTCAGGTAATATTTTCTGGACTTGTACAGATAAATTCCTATCATTATCCAGTTCCTCCACTACAACCTCCTCATTCAGCACAACAAAACTATTTCCCACAGCAGTAGTTTGGGTCATGATTTTTTGTCTATATTCCTTCCTGGGATGCACATTCATGCCATCTATATCCACAGCTTTTCCTTTCTTCTTCCTCCATTCCTCATCATGACTTAAAACATTCCCAGTTGTTTGCTTATTCTCAGAGGCATCACCTTCCACTCTCTTCTTCCTTCTACACAACATTTCATCATGTCCTTGCTTAAGACAAGCAGGACAATACTTATATTCCTTTTCATATACAATCCTCTGCCAATGATCATTGACTCCCCCCATGTCTAACCAGAATCTCTTAGGATTACTGGCCAGAAGATTCATTTCCACACAAGCCCTGGCCACACCAGGCCTAGAAAGACCTAGAGTAGCATTGTCTATCACCAAAATCCTGCCCACTAGACTTAAAATATCTCGCAGACTTTCTCTATTAAAGAGATGGATTGGAAGGCCAGGCAGGGACACCCATACAGGTACAACAGGTGCCGCAATCCCAGGATAAAACTCTGGGAACCATTTGAAAAACTTNCTAACCAGAATCTCTTAGGATTACTGGCCAGAAGATTCATTTCCACACAAGCCCTGGCCACACCAGGCCTAGAAAGACCAGAGTAGCATTGTCTATCACCAGAATCCTGCCCACTGGACTTAAAATATCTCGCAGACTTTCTCTATTAAAGAGATGGATTGGAAGGCCAGGCAGGGACACCCATACAGGTGCCTCAATCCCAGGATAAAACTCTGGGAACCATTTGAAAAACTTAAAGAGGAAGCCCTCAATGTAAGTAGTATCCTTCAACCACACTTTAACATAGTCCTCGTAAAGAGAAAATTTGATCAGTACATGTCTTGGATCTAACACTCCTACAGAAAACTCCCCTTTTAAAAGCCATCTAGATTTGATAAATTCTTTCACCACACCCATTGAAGGTTTACCATAGGCACATTTACCAATAAGTGTCTGATTAAATCCTTTAGACAGTTCCATAGTTTCAACAAGGGACCAATACATCCCAGGCTCCCCTTTGTTAAACACTACTCTCTTAGCAGGTTTTGGAGGAGTCGCGGAATTTAAAGAGCCAAATAAAATTGTAGAAGAAGGAACTTGAATAACAGAAGAATTCTGAACATTCGGAATAACAACTGGAGTCTGAATTCTCTTCTCAGGATCAGAGATCTGAGAAATTGGTAAAACTCGATCCATCGAACTACCTTTCGAAGTCGAAATTGGTTGAGAAATCAAAGTAGATTGAGGCAATAAATTCATTCCCTGAGTGTTTCGATCAATGGAGGAATCAATAGGGACCTGAGTTCCTAACCCCGAAGAAGGCATTTGTTTTTTCGCAGAAATTGACACAGTCAAAGGAAGAACAGAGGCAAAGTGAACATTCGACTTTCTTCCATTTTCGTTTGAAATAAGAGGCATAGTCATGGAATTACAACATCCAAAAGGATCCACAAATGTGAAGGAGTTAATCTCTGAAGCAACAGGACGTGTTTGAGAAATGTCCACAACTGACGATTTCTTAAACAAGGAGTCATAATTTTTTGTGATGTCCGGTGGTTTTGGGGGAATTTGATGAGGTTTTGGACCAGAATTCATGGTAAATCAAGCAAAAAACAGTAACAATCTAAAGATTTTACAATCAAAACGTGAAAATTCAGTTAGAAACAAAGTAGATCTGGAAAAAGAAAAAAATAGTTTCTAGAGAGAAGTCAGACCTTCTCTCTCTAAAACAAAGTAAGTGCTTCCTCCCTCTAAACTCTAAACCCTAAACCATAAACCTTAAAACCCTAAAATCCTAAACCCTAAACCCTAAAACCCTAAACCAGTCTGGAATATCATGGAGGGTTCTTCTTTGTGGGCTAAAATCTTTTCTACAAAATTCTGAAAAGGGAGGCATATTTTGAGAAGCTTAGGTAAGGGGCGTGCAAAGTGTTATAAATCTTTAAGGCCTTTTTTTTTAAAGAGTTATGCTTCAATCAAAAGTCATTATTGGGAATGGAGTTTTTGTAGATTTCTGGTGTGATTGTTGGTTGAATGATGTGCCTTTGTTGAAAAGAATTAAGGGATCTCCTTATTTTTTTTCCTAAGTTTTCTGAAGTGTCTGGACTCTCAGTGGTGTTTGGGTGAGGTGAAGGAATTTTTGCCTGAATAGCTTAGAGGAGAAATTTTGAATTCTGATATTTCTTTGTCTGGTATATCTGATAAACTAGTGTGGCGACAGACTAATGCTGGGGTTGTTTCTGTTAAATCAGCTTGGCAAGTGATTAGAAAGCAAGGGGTAAGGAATGAGGTTGTTGTTGCCATTTGGGGATTGAACACAGCCCCTAGTGCTATGCTGATTGGTTGGAAAACTTTGTTGGATGCTCTTCCTCTAGATTCTAGGATTTAGAAGTTGGGTATTCCAGTAGTTAGTAAATGGTTATGTTGCCAAGAGTAATCCTGGCGTTGCTGGTAGGGGTGCTATTATGAGAAATGAATTGGGGGGGAGGGGGAAAAAAGGGGGGTGCTCGCAGCCCCCTTTTATTATAGGTTCTGTACTAATATGGTAGTAGAATTCAGGCTTTACTAGACAGTTTGCTCTTGATTGTAAGATATGGATTGGTTGTTTACACACCATGACTGTTCTACCATTAGACCATGTAAACACTCCATTTGCCCAGGGGGGACCAAATAAAAGAAGTATACTGAAGTGTTGCAAAAGACTAGGATAGGAAACAAAACGGAGTGTACCAGATTTTTTGCACATACAACCGTCAAACCAGAGACTAAATCAAGGCTCGACAAAACAGAAAGTATCATAGTACATCGTCCTTTCCTGAAATGGAAAGCTAGAGCATGAAGTAGCATCCTTAAACTCGGTTTCCCTATTAAAAGAATCAAAATCTTTCAACACTTTTTGTTGTTCTCCCCCATTCATCCTCTCCTTTGGAGACCTTATAACCTTAAAATCTCCCCTATACACCATCTATAACCACACACCCTATATAGCCCTAATAATTATTCCCACAATTGAGACCCTAATCCTAGGCTTTTTAGGGCCATAAATCCCGATAAACCACCAGACATATCCCTCCCTGTGCTTAACTCTAATTGAAATAGTAAATTCTCCCTCGAGTTTCTTCCATGCTCGTAGATCTCTCGTCCCAAATGATGACAACACCACGTGTACTCCTACAGAAAATAGAAAAACCCAATTCCAGAACCTAGACCACAAACACTACTAATGTCTCTCTTATCAATGACCTCCAACTTAGTTTCTTGTAAAATAACTATATCTGTCTCAATTCTTCCCAAAAACACCTTTATTGAAAACCTTTTCATCCTCGACCCTAATTCTCTAGCATTCCAACTTAACAATCTTCATAACAAACTATAGATCCCTCCCCACCTTTCTTACAACTACCTCCCTAATAATCTATCCCCGACTCTAAATTTTTTAACTCTCCTACTCCCTTTCTCTTCCTCTCATTTCTACATTCATGTTTTTGCTTCCCCCTTTTTTTTTTGATGGAACTAGAAACAAATCCATTTTATATAAAAAAATTCTTTAACACAACCCATTTTTTCTCATCCAACAGGAAGCATTCATTATATTATCCCTACCTCCTTCATCTATTCCTTTCACCCTTAAAGCTCACTATTGTCTCAGTGGTCACAGCATCAGAGTTCATTAGACCAACATTAATTATGGGACATCTATCATCAATTTTGAATATTGGATCATAGGCAGTAATAAGTGGAACACCTAATAAACCTGAACCAGGTTCACCCAGACACCGCAAATGTCTATTCTCCCCGTGGACCTGAATTAGCTACATCATAGTTTGTGGAAAACCAATTCTTTTCTATACCCATCCCCACACCCATCCTTCGCAGAAGAAAACATCGCCATTTTCTCACTCAATTCCATGTCATCCCAGCAACACCATTAGACCCAGAACTAGTATGGATATTGACACTCCCACCCTTGAAAGAAGAAAATCACCAGAATGAGCACTGACATTGACACACCCATTCCCCAAATAAAGAACATCCGCTGGAGAAACCATCACTGGGATTTTTTGGGAAATATTACCTTCAAAAGTACGAGGATAGTATCATATTACCTTCTTCTTGAACATAAATCAAGCTATCATCAATAAACTTTCTTGCAATATCACCATATACCTCATCAGTTTGTACCTTTCTCCCGTTATCAATATCGTAGTGATATAATGAATCCTTCGAACTCTTCTCCAACTCGGCACTGTCATACCACTTTCGCAGCAACCATAGCATCACAACAATCTTTGTAATCAAACCAAATCAAGTCTTATGTCCTAATCATTTGAGATCGGTTATATGAGTCCGTCTTCGCTATTCATTTTGATCATACGTTATACACTCATTTAAGTTAATTATTTTCATATATTTATTTATTATTTCGTTCAATGTTAATTTAGGTCTACCCCTACTTCTAGTATCATTAAGAGAAATTCTATCGCTTTTTCGAACTGGGGCTTGCGTTACTCCTATGATTTCTCTAATAGGACCATTTTGTATTCTATCTTTTTTAGTTTTTTCACACATCCACCTTAACATTCTCATTTCCGCTATTCATTTTGTCAGTATGTTGTTTCCTAGTTGCCCAACATTCTGTCCTATACAATATTGTTGTCCTTATAGTTGTTCGGTAAAACTTACACTTCAATTTTATTGGTATCCTTTTATGACCTAATATGCCAGAGGTTTTCCTCCACTTAAGCCAACTGTCATTAATTCTTTGAGTTACAGCATCTCCAATCTCTCTACTATTTTTAATGATTGATCCTAGAATATCTAAATCGTTTACTCATTGGTATTTCTTGATTTTCAATCTTAATTTTTTCACTATGTCTACTTCTTCTATTATTAAAATTGCATTGCATATATTCAGTCTTACTGATACTTATTTTAAATCCTTTCGACTCGAGTGCTCTCTCCAAATTTTTAGCTTATTGTTAATCTCCCTAGTGAGTTAATCTCCCTAGTATATTCATTTGTAAATAACATACACCATGGGACATCATGTTAAATATGCCTAGTGAGTTTATCCATAATTTGGACAAATAGGTAATGGACTTGGGGCCTATCCCGAGTGTAATCCAACCATGATTGACAATTCTTTATTTTCTCTCACAAAAGACCTAATTGTAGTCCTAGCCTCGGCATACGTATCCTTTATCATCTCAATTTACCTATTCGTCACTCCTTTTCTCTGAAGCACCTTACATATTATATTTCTAAGCACTTTATCATACGTTTTTTTCTAGATCTATAAATAATATATGGAGATTTTTCTTCTTCTCTATATTTTTTTATGAGTATTCTCAATAAATATATAGTTTCCATAGTTGACCTACTCGGCATAAACTCAAATTGATTTTTAGAAACTGTAGTCTCAACTCTTAGGCGACATTCAATGGCCCTTTCCCATTGTTTTATTGTATAACTCATCAATTTTATCTCTCTATAATTATTACAATTTTAAATATCTCTTTTGTTTTTATAGATAGTTACTAAAATACTTTTTCTTCATTCATTGGGTATTTTCTTAGTGCCAATAATTCTATTGAATAATTTCGTTAGCCACGAGACCCCCTCATTCCCTAAGCACTTCCAAACTTCAATTAGAATCTCATCTAGTCCTAAAGTCTTGCTTAATTATATTTTTTTCAATGCAAACTCTATCTCTGAATTCTTTATCTTATGAAAGAACATTTCATGAATCCTTCAATTTTCTATCTCTTCTAAGTTTCTTAAGTGATTTTCATTAATAGTTTCTCAAAATAGTCTTTCCACCGATCATTTATTTCTTCATCTTTAACTAAAGCCTTTGAGTCCTCGCCTTTGATGCACTTAGCTTGGTTAAAGTCTCTTGTTTTCTTTCTCTAATTTTAGCTAATTTATAAATGTCTTTTTCTCCCTCTTTACTGTCTAGTTTTTTGCAAAACTCATCGTAGGCTTTTAACATAGCGTTTTTAACTATCTTTTTTACCTCTTTGTCAGCTACTTTATATCTTTGGAAGTTCTCACAGCAATCTTCCTCATCTTATGAAAACAAATTTATGTCCCTCTCCCCATCCACACTGTTGAAACAGACCTCAAAATCTTCCCTTTGACTCTGCCAACCATCGCAAATCTCCTCTATAGCTATAGTTCCTTTTTCACTACTTCCTTTGCCCATTGTCATCAGAGGCTCCACTCCCCCCCTTGCTCGACGATCAGCTTCAGCAACCTTAACCATCAGTTTTCAACTTTGAGGAGAGCCTTTGTTTCATCTATGGAGATAGCCCTTTGCCCGTGTGAAAGAGCCCTATCATTCGAGCTCTACCCAACAAACAAAGGTTTGTGGACCAGGCCTCCACAATTCTGTAAAACCCTCTTAAATTTAAACGGCCCACTTTACCAAGCCCATTGGTAAAAACATTTGTTTCTAGCCCATTTGTTTCTTTTATCTCAGCCCACACCTTCCTTTCTTAACAAAACCCACCTTCGTGATCCATCTCCTCTACCTTATCCTTAATTAACTCAAATTTTGAATTCAAATTACATTCCTTATTTGAATTATCCTTATCAAATATTTTATGTTGGAAATCAGCAAGATTAATGG
>CAUOFW020002859.1:62388-79818 GCA_963454935.2 Ilex paraguariensis
AACCAGTTCACCATGCAAACCTTCAGATCTGACTTTAAAATGCTTATGATCAATCGTAATCTCCATCATCTTTCTTTCTTGATTCTCACAATTTCAACAATGTTGGATGTGGATTATAAAGGTTTTCGAAAGGGAAGTAAAGGAAGTACTCTTTGGGGATGTGCTTTCTTTGCAATAATTTGGGGATTTGGTTGGAGAAAATTTCAAGAATCTTTGAAGATAAGTATGAAGAGTTTGATGGGCTTTGGAACCGAATTCACTTTTTAGCAACTATTTTTGTGCTTTGAAAAATTTGCTAATATTCCGTTTTTTGAAATCTTGGCAAACTGGAAGGCGGCTTGTGATTGATTAGCTTGTTTTCTTGGTTTGGTTTTTTTCTCTTTTTATGTACTGCTTTCAATGGTTTGTATTTGGGATGGACTACTTACACATCTCTGCTCTTCATTTTTTTACTTTTAATAAGATGGTGTTTTCTATAAGAATAAAAAGGAGGGGATTTTGTTTTTTTGCTTTTCTGATGGTATAACAAAACGTCTCAAGATTTTCCATAACACAATCAATATTGCTCTAAGCCCCCACCAACTCTAGTTGCAAACACAACAATCCACCCCCCTCAGCCAAACTATTCCAGCCTACTGCCTCCCCCTTTCTTGGGGGGTGGGCAACATATCAAACATAGCCTACCCCATGCAACCATTACCCTTAAATTCATCATGTGCATAAATATATCGGACCTTACCCTCAACGAAAAGTTGGGAGCAACATTGCTATAACGTCGTAGCAACACACGTCACACACAATTGGGTTCCATTCTGGTTTGTCTCTCTTCCCTGCTATATAATATACCAAGCATAAATAGTCAGAAAGGTTGGAGATATGCGAATATGGGGAGAGAGGCGTGAATGAGTGGAAAGTTGAACAGTCAAAAACCTGGAGGTTACATGAGAAGTGGGAGTTATCAGTTAGTTTAAATATAGACTTGTCCTTATCTTGAGAAAAAAGATTAAATGAAGTAATATTGGAGACTTGTCAACACTACTACATTTAAATAGAATATGGAGATTCATTAATAGAAATCATGTTAATTACCAAAAAAAAAACACTGCATATCATTTTTACTTGCCAAAAGTTTACTTGCTATGTTTTGAAGTTAAATGTATTGTTTTCTTTTGCAGAAGCATGCTGGGTATGTGGCAAAATATAGTTGGTAAAATGGTTGCTCTTACTCCAAGCCAAACCAAGGACTGATGTTTGGTGGTGAAGAGTGTNTTTTCTTTTGCAGAAGCATGCTGGGTATGTGGCAAAATATAGTTGGTAAAATGGCTACTCTTACTCCAAGCCAAACCAAGGACTGATGTTTGGTGGTGAAGAGTGTGGTGGAAATCCCAGTGATGAGAAAATTTTCTGTGCGAGCAATTGTTGTCACCCTCGCACTTCTAAGGAGAGAATTTTGAAGGGACTCGACTGGNGTGGAAATCCCAGTGAGGAGAAAATTTTCTGTGCGAGCAATTGTTGTCACCCTCGCACTTCTAAGGAGAGAATTTTGAAGGGACTCGACTGGCTCGAAACGTGGAACAAGGATTCTATGGAGCTTGTGTTACGTAAGGAAGCTAAAAAGCAAGTCGATGCTTGCACATTAACAACTTTAGTGAATCTCAAAACTGAGATAAACATACTGAGAAATGTGTTGATGGACAAGTCAACAGATCTGTTAGATGTGTACGAAGGGATGGCGAAAGTTAGGAAGCAAATTCTGGATATGGAAGCTGAGGAGGATAAAAGCTGAAAATATCTTTGTAGTTTTCTTTTTGAACTACTATAATTTCAGTATAATGCAATCATGCTTAGGAAAATTCTCTCCTTTTGATATTTACTCTTACTTAATTTGACTACTTTGGAAATTCTCTTTTTCAATATGTACCTACTTATGACTGCTTAGGAAAATTCTCTCCCTTTGATTTGTATGTACCTACTTTTGACTGCATAGGAAAATTCGCTCCTTTCGATATATGTACAGACTTATGACTGCTTATGTAATTCTCTCCCCCCTCCTTTATTTGCTAAATTCTGTGTATTCATGAATATCGGGTACATAACATTATAATTTGGGGTGACATTTTTGGATGATTTGTTGTGAATACGCCCAATTTGGGGTTGTAAGAGATAGGATTGTGGAATGCATAGGACAACTTTGATCTTGGTAACTGTGTTTCTATAGAGGCGAGTCAGGTGACAAACAAAACCACTTTGACATAGTGNCTATAAAAGAACTACATTATTTATTACAATCCTACTGTAGAGGCGAGTCAGGTGACAAACAAAACCACTTTGACATAGCGACATCGGAGTGAGACATCTGTTTGTCTCTAGCCATTCTCTAACATTGTCAATGTAATGAGAAGTTCAAGGGGGATAAATCAGAAAATAATGCTGGAATTAATCAAAAGCATAACCCCACTCCCCCTCCAAAAAAAAAAAAAAAGAACCCACCGAACATGTTTTACATATGCCAATTCACTTCAGTGCACACAACTTGCTACAATCCTGACTTACGTTTAAATTGACTTACACAATTTGGTAATAGTCATGCTCCTCGTTGGAGGTACTTTGATCCGTTATTAATTGTCGGACCACCTGTCTGAGTGGAGTTCTCATGTTGATAATACCTGGATCTTAATTTTTTTGGGTTGGTAGTACATAAACAGTTTTGGAAATTGGATCCGGTTTATCAATATTTATTGGACACCGTAGGATGAGATAGAAAATATGTTTATGTTATGCCGTATTCTTGGTCTTTTAACCGACTACTCTAAATGCAATTTACTCTAGTCACTGCATCAGGCTTTGTGGTGTTTTTAGATTGGAGATTTTTTGTATTGTGGCCGGATATGTTTCTACCATGCATTTCTAGACATTTCATCACTTCTTGTACGTTTAGATTGGGTCTAGTTTAGAACTTTAAGTGGTTGTATATGGTTTTGAAATTATTTGTAAAAAGCAAGGAATTTCCACTTGGAATTCTTCTAGTATATTCTTTTTCCTCTTTTCTTTCTTACAAATACTCTTATGGGTTTAACAACTTTCAGGGCTTGGTATGCTAAGAAGCAGGACATTGTTAATGTAGATGCTGAAAGAATGAGATGCAAGAAGATGTAGAAGTTATATATTAGCAATAGTCCTTACATTGCAAGGATAATTGCCTACAACTGAACACAACTAGTTCTTCCAACTTTCATAACTNTTATATATTATCAATAGTCCTTACATTGGCAAGGATAATTGCCTACAACTGAACACAACTAGTTCTTCCAGCTTTCGTAACTACTGTGAATGTGTTTAATGGTTATGGATGATGATATCTTAAACCAAACACAAGTTTGTGAACTTTTTTTTTTATTGGGGTTTAGAAAATATTGTGCAGTTATTTATACCTTCGCACATTGTAATGCTTATGCACACTAGGGTTGCACACACTCGTACCCTCTGAAGCCAATGGGATTCTGACCCTTTCCATGCATTCAAATCCATGTCAGATGAAAACTACCAACTCTCCCTACACATTACTATTTTGAATTATCAAACTCAGGGTGGCATGAGACCACAAATTTTGTGGACCATGCAATTTTTTTCATTTTTTTGTGTTTGTGGGTTGGGGTTGCTATTTAAGTTTGTTGTTTGGATGATGTGCTCGATAATAGGGGCGGTGATGGTTAGTAGGGGCGGATGAGGGAGGGGAAATATTGTCGAAGGGCGACTGTAGGGAGGTGAAGAGAACTGAGAGAGAAAAAATGTGAATACTCATGTACCTAGTCAATATATTATAAAACCTATAGATATTAAGGAAATCATCAAAATTCATGGACCAAATGAGTAAATTACAAAACCTAATTTGAGTGAAAAAGTAAACGTAGCTATGACATTCTTATCTTCAAAATCAATTACATATTAAACTCAAATTATCACCTTTATGCCAAATTTGCTGGTTCACAATCTTATTGTCGTTGCAATAGTCTCTCTCTCTCTCTCATCCCCTTTTCATTACCCTATGATTCATTACTAGGTAAAAAACAATTAGAAACTCCCCCTTTTTTCACCTTCTCCACTCCCATACTCTCTTTAATGCTCTCTTAGAGGCTCTAAAAATTTCCGATTTTCTATGTACAGTGTAAGACAACCCAATGAACAACTCACTTTCAATATAAGTTTCAGACTCTGTATCTCTCCTGCTATCGTNAAGAGAGAGCTCTAAAAATTTCATGTTTTAAGTTTTGAGAGATATGGACTGCATCAAAGTCGAAATCGAGCTTGATGTTACAGCCAGTGCACTGTTCATCCCTTTTTCATTCTACCAAATTCAAACACACATCACTACACATATCCCCATTTTTACAACAATTATTTACTATATATCTATATACATATATAAAAGAAAATGCGGGGTGTTACATTTACGGTTTGACAGACTGTTTTTTTCAGGTACTCTTGATTTCTATGAAAATAGTTATTTGTGTTTGTTTATCATTTTTTGGTTGTACAACACATTCCCATGGTTTATTATACCTTCTTAACTAACAAAATTAGAATTTTGAGTATTAAAGTACACTTAATGATAAATCTTAGGAACTGTTAGCATGATTTATCATAAAACTTTAAGAGCTCTCAATTTCACCCTTTAAGGTTTTTTATTTTTGATTTTATTTTAGTAAATGACATAATAAAATAAGAATTTTAGTTGTAAAATTCATGTTTTATTATGAATGACTTAGACCCATCCTTGTTTAATTTTTTAGTTTTATTCCAACAGATAGTATAATTATATACTAATTACGATTTTTAAGAAAAAATAATTTTTTATTTTTGATTTTTATTTCAATAAATAATACAATAAAATATGAATTTTTTGTTATAAAATTTAAAATATTTTATATTCTATCGTTGATTGAAATATTTTTGATATAAACTTTAGAGGTCCGAGTATATTTTGCTAACGAATATAATACCAATTAGAGGCGTACAAACCTCCAAAGGTAAGTAATTAAGTGTGCGAAACTTCAAAAGATTCAGACGTAATTCTCTGAAAANCCAATTCTTCCTTCCGGTGCAAACAAATTAGTGTCCACTCTTCTAGATCGATTTGAAATTTCGGTTTCTGGTTCACCGAGGAGCTAGTTTTGATAACACTTGAAGCGTCATCGTCTCAGAGTTCGACACTCAGTGCAAACCATTATCAATCAAATGAGAGAAACAGTCCAGGAAACGAGGTCAGCAATGCCTCTGGTTCTTCCAGCGGTGAGGCTTCAAGGGTTACAGATGAGGGGACCAGTGCATTGTCGTCCAAAGGATATATTTGGTGCTGAATGGGGGCAGCCTTGCGTGGAAGAGCAATGTGGATATATTTGGTGCTGGTGTTGGCTTCAATGATGAAGGAGGAGGCGGTTTCGCAACTTACAAGCGAGTGGTGGCCTCTGTTGAGGAAGTGCCTGTGGAGAGTCTTCAACAACAGGAGATTGCTTTCATGCTGATTGGGCACATATTGGATAAAGTCCAGATTGATCTTAAGCTTTTGTAACAAGTGAGGGCCATCGCAAAGGTGCAACTCCAATCAATGTTGGCTTTCCTAAAGGTAAAATTCATGGGTATCCACCCTTTTGGTTTCAAATTTTATTGATGTCTTGATGAAAAAACTATATAGATGAATGAAAAAGCTGGTTAAAATGTTTGGTTTTGTTGGCAAATAAGGAATCGTGACTGGACGGAACAGGGGGGATTCATAAAAATAGGGTTTGGTCTTTCATAACCAATTGATCGTCATTTAAGGTATATGACTTCTCTGTAGCAAATTACTTCCTTACAATTTTTTGTTCCTTAAAATTTTCATACCATTTAACCATTCTGTCACAAGGTTATATATTTTCTATTGATTGTAGTACATTAAGACAGTGGAGGAGGGACTAACATTAAGACATTAGCCAACTGGTTCAGTTCCTGGGTGATTATGATGACTGCACCCTTGCTCTTGTCTTGGAGCAGTGGAGGTTTGCCCCTCTCTCTCTCTATCGGCTATTGTATACATGGTTTAACATTGACTTATTGCTAGTGTTCTTGTAAACATAGTCTCCCCCCTCCCTTCTCCTCTTTTTTCTTTGCATAAGAATTAAAAATTCCAGTTCATCTTGGAGGACAACAATTTTCCATTATGTTTTTTGTTGTGAAACATATTGTTTCTAAGTTTATGGCTACCATTATGTTGACTTCTGAAGCCTTCCAACTTTACTTTTATATTGTTCTTGATTTCTGTAACTCAGTTTGGGAGTGTTACTAGAAAGTAGAAATTTTAATGCTTAAGAGTTATAAAACCTTAAGTGTTTGGGGTTTTGGGTTAAGGTTTATGGTTATGGGGTTAGGGGGTTAAGGGTTATGGGTTTAGGGGTTAGGGATTTGAGTTTATTGTTCTTTTGCTTCTTTTGCTCCATCCCCTCATCATTCTTCTCCTATTTTTTCCTTTATTTTGTTATGTTTTGGATTTTCATTTTCATGTGCGTAACGAATCTAATGTATGCTTTGATTTCATTTGTTAGTGGAATAGACGAGATAAGCTTGAAAGCGGAGTTTAGGAAGGAAAAGATAAGTATATCTATTTGTCCAAATTCAATTGGCTTTTTTTTACATGTAAATTGTGTTTTACACATGACTATTTCTACTTCTTTTTGTGTTTCTTGCTTGTTATAATCATTGTTTCTATTGTTTTCAATCCTAAACACTCTCATTATCNTCTCTCTCTATCGGCTATTGTATACATGGTTTAACATTGACTTATTGCTAGTGTTCTTGTAAACATAGTCTCCCCCCTCCCTTCTCCTCTTTTTTCTTTGCATAAGAATTAAAAATTCCAGTTCATCTTGGAGGACAACAATTTTCCATTATGTTTTTTGTTGTGAAACATATTGTTTCTAAGTTTATGGCTACCATTATGTTGACTTCTGAAGCCTTCCAACTTTACTTTTATATTGTTCTTGATTTCTGTAACTCAGTTTGGGAGTGTTACTAGAAAGTAGAAATTTTAATGCTTAAGAGTTATAAAACCTTAAGTGTTTGGAGTTTTGGGTTAAGGTTTATGGTTACGGGGTTAGGGGTTAAGGGTTATGGGTTTAGGGGTTAGGGATTTGAGTTTATTGTTCTTTTGCTTCTTTTGCTCCATCCCCTCATCATTCTTCTCCTATTTTTTCCTTTATTTTGTTATGTTTTGGATTTTCATTTTCATGTGCGTAACGAATCTAATGTATGCTTTGATTTCATTTGTTAGTGGAATAGACGAGATAAGCTTGAAAGCGGCGTTTAGGAAGGAAAAGATAAGTATATCTATTTGTCCAAATTCAATTGACTTTTTTTTACATGTAAATTGTGTTTTACACATGACTATTTCTACTTCTTTTTGTGTTTCTTGCTTGTTATAATCATTGTTTCTATTGTTTTCAATCATAAACACTCTCATTATCCCATTGTTTCCTTTTCTTTTTTTGTTGCTGTTTTCGTGTTTTACACAGCCTATAATTGCATAGCATTTTTTTGATTATATGTGTTTTATTTGCTTTTCTATCAGATTTATATTTTATTTCATTTTTTATTATCTTTCTATTGAAATTGTTAAATGTAGGAAACAAAATGTAACTACTTGGAGAGGGAGCAAATGGTTAAATCATGGAGGAAAATTAGGAGTTTGTAGCATGTAAAATATTGCAATAAAATATAGAATTCAAATAGGGTGTAGGGCTTTGGAGGCTTGGGGCTTATGGGCTATCAGACTTATGGTCTTTTGGGGTCTTGGGTTAATTGTTAGGGGTTAGGGATTAGGACTTAGGGAGTAAATATTAAGTATTAAGGATTAAGAATTAGGGCTTACGAATTAGAGATTTGGGATTAAGGCTTATGGCTTAGGGAGTAGGGAGTAGGGATTAGGGTTAAGGATTTGAGTTTATTGTTTTTTGCTTCTTTTGCTCCATCTCCTCATCGTTCTTATCCTATTTTTTTTCCTTTATTGTTGTTTGTTATCTTTTGAATTTTTATTTTTATGTGCGTAACTAATCTAATGTGTGTTTTGATTTTAGTTGTTAGTGGAATGGACGAGATAAGCTTGCAAAACTGAGTTTAGGAGTAAAAAGATAAGTATATCTGTTTGTCCAAATTCGATTGGCTTTCTTTTACATGTAATATGTGTTTTACACATGATTATTTCTGCTTCTTTTTGTAATTCTTACTTGTCATGATCATTGTTTCTATTATTTTCAATCTCCAACACTCTCTTTATCCCACTGTTTTCTTTTCATTTTTCGTTGTTGTTTTCGTGTTTTATACAACCTATAATTGCATTGCATTTCTTTGATTATATGTGTTTTGATTGTTTCTCTATTAGATTAATTATGTGTTATTTCTTTTTTTATTATCTTTATATTGAAATTGTTAAATGTAGGAAACATAATTTATTTGCTTGGAGAGGGAGCAAATGGTTAAATCATGGGGGAAAATTAGGGGTTTGTAGCATGTGAAAGATACTAATAGAAAATAGAATTCAAATAGGTTTAAGGCTTGGGGCTTTGGAGGCTTGGGGCTTAGAGCTATCGAACTTATGGGTTTTTGGGATTTTGGGTTAATAGTTAAGGATTAGGGATTTGGACATAGGAATTAGGGATTAGAGATTAGGGAGTAGAATTAGGGATTAGGGCTTTAGGAGTAGGGAGGAGGGATTAGAGATTACGGATTAGGAATAACAGATTAAGGGTTAGGGGTTAGGTATTTGGATTTATTGTTCTTTTGCTTCTTTTGGTCTTCCTTCTCATCATTCTTATCCTATTTTTTTCCTTTATTGTTATTTGTTATCTTTAGTATTAGGGATTGGGGATTAGGGCTTATGGAGTAGGGAGTAAGAGTAGGATTTGGGAGTAGGGAGTTGCGATTAGGGATTATGAATTAGGGATAACGGATTAGGGGTTAGGGATTTCAGTTTATTGTTCTTTTGCTCCACCTCCTCGTCATTCTTGTCCTATTTTTTTCATTTATTATTGTTTGTTATCTTTTGGATTTTCATTTTTATGAGCGTAACTAATCTAATGTGTGTTTTGATTTCAGTTGTTAGTGGAATTGACGAGATAAGCTTGCAAAGCGGAGTTTAGGAGTGAAAAGATAAGTATATCTATTTGTCCAAATTCGATTGATTTTTTTTTACATGTAAAATGTGTTTTATAAATGACTACTTCTACTTCTTTTTGTATTTCTTATTTATTATGTTCATTGTTTGTATTATTTTCAATCACAAACACTCTCATTATCCCACTGTTATTTTTTTCATTTTTCATTGTTTTTGTGTTTTACACAACTTATAATTGCGTAGCATTTCTTTGATTATATGTGTTTTATTTGTTTTTCTATTAGATTAATTAAGTTTTAATTCTCTTTTTTATTATCTTTTGATTAAAATTGTTAAACGTCGAAAACAAAATTTAATTACTCGGAGAGGAAGCTGATGGTTAGATCATGGAGGTAAATTAGGAGTTTGTAGGTTGTAATAGATATTAATAGAATATAGAATTCAAATAGGGTTTAGGGCTTTGGAGGCTTATGGCTTACGGGTTATCGGACTTACGGGCTTTTAGGTTTTGGGTTTATAGTTAGTGGTGAGGGATTAGGGCTTAGGGAGTAGGGATTTAAGATTTGGGATTAGGGATTATGGATTATGGATTAGGGATTAGGGATTAGGGCTTAGGGTATAGGGAATAGGGATTAGGGCTTTAGGAGTTGGGATTAGGGATTACGGATTACGAATAACGGATTAGGGGTTAGGGATTTGAGTTTATTGTTCTTTTGCTTCTTTTGTTCGAACTCCTCATCATTCTTATCCTATTTTTTTTCTTTTATTGTTGTTTGTGATGTTTTGAATTTTCATTTTTATGTGCGTAATTAATCTAATGCGTGTTTTGATTTCAGTTGTTATTAGAATGGACGAGATAAGCTTGAAAACAGAGTTTAGGAGTGCAAAGATAAGTATATCTATTTGTCTAAATTCTATTGACTTTCTTTTACATGTAAAATGTGTTTTGCACAAGAATATTTCTGCTACTTCTTGTGTTTCTTACTTGTTATGATCATTGTTTCTATTATTTTCAATTTTCAAAATTCTCATTATCTCACTGTTTCCTTTTCATTTTTCGCTGTTGTTTTCGTGTTTTACACAATCTATAATTGCATTGCATTTCTTTGATTATATGTGCTTTGTTTGTTTTTCTATTAGATTATTTATGTTTTATTTCTTTTGTTATTGTTTTTCTATTGAAATTGTTAAATGTCGAAAATAAAATTTAATTACTTGGAGAGGGAGCAAATGGTTAAATAATGGTGAAAAATTAGGAGTTTGTAGCATGTTAGAGATACTAATAGAATATAGAATTCAAATAAGGTTTAGGGCTTAGGGCTTTGGTGGCTTGGGGCTTACGGGCTATCGGACTTGTGGGCTTTGGGGATTTTGGGTTAATAGTTGGGGGTTTGGGATTAGGGCTTAGGGCTTAAGGAGTAGGTATTAGGTATTAGGTATTAGGGAGTAGAGAGTAGGGATTAGGGGTTAGGGATAACGGATTAGGGGTTAAGGGTTAAGGGTTAGGTATTTGGGTTTATTGTGCTTTTGCTCCACCTCCTTATCATTCTTGTCCTATTTTTTTCCTTTATTGTTTGTTATCTTTTATATTTTTATTTTTATGTGCGTAACTAATCTAATGTATGTTTTGATTTCAATTGTTAGGGGAATGGTGGAGATAAGCTTGTATAGCGGAGTTTAGGAGTGAAAAGATAAGTACATCTATTTGTCCAAATTTGATTGACTTTCTTTTACATGTAAAATGTTTTTTATAAATGATTATTTCTGCTTCTGTTTGTAATTCTTACTTGTCATGATCATTGTTTCTATTATTTTCAATCCCCAACATTCTCATTATCCCATTGTTTCCTTTTCATTTTTCGTTGTTATTTTCGTATTTTACACCACCTATAATTGCATAGCATTTCTTTGATTATATGTGGTTTTTTTGCTTTTCTATTAGATTAATTATGTGTTATTTTTTTTATTATCTTTCTATTGAAATTATTAAATATCGGAAACTAAATTTAATTACTTGGAAAGGTTGTGAATGGTTAAATCATTGATGAAAATTAGGAGTTTGTAGTATGTAAAAGATAGTCATGGAATATAGAATTCAAATAGGGTGTAGGGCTTGGGGCTTACAGGCCTTTGGGGTTTTGGGTTAATAGTTAGGGGTTAGGGAGTAGGGATTAGAGATTTGGGATTAGGGATTAGGGAATCGGGCTTAGGGATTAGGGCCTAGGGAGTAGGGATTAGGAATTAGGGATTAGGGATTTGGGGTTAGGGATTTGGGTCTATTGTTCTTTGGTTTCTGTTTCTCTGCCTTCTCATCATTGTTATCCTGTTTATTTCCTTGTTGTTTATTATCTTTTGAATTTTCATTTTTATGTGTGTAACTAATCTAATGCTTGCTTTGATTTCAGTTGTTAGTGGAATGGACGAGATAAGCTTGAAAACGGAGTTTAGGCGGGAAAAAATAAGTATATCTATTTGTCGAAATTCGATTTACTTTCTTTTACATGTAAAATGTGTTTTACACATGACTATTTCTACTTCTTTTTGTATTTCTTACTTGTTATGAGTATTGTTTCTATTATTTTCAATCTCAAACACTCTCATTATTCCACTGTTTCCTTTTCATTTTTTGTTGTTGTTTTCGTGTTTTACACAACTTGTAATTGTATGACATTTCTTTGATTTTATGTGTTTTTTTGCTTTTCTATTAGATTAATTATGTGTTATTTTTTTTTATTATATTTCTATTGAATTTGTTAAATGTAGGAAACAAAATTTAATTACTTGGAGAGGGAGCAAATGGTTAAATCATGGAAGAAAATTAGGAGTTTGTAGTGTGTAAAAGATACTAGTAGAATATAGAATTCAAATCGGGTGTAGGGCTTAGGGCTTTGCAGGCTTGGGACTTACGGGCTATCGGACTTACGGGCTTTTGGGTTTATAGTTAGGGGTTAGGGTTTAGGGATTAAAGATTAGGGCTTAGGGTGTAGGGAATAGGGATTAGCGATTAGGGAATAAGGCTTTGGGAGTAGGTATTAGGGATTTGAGATTACGGATTACGGATTAGGGTTTTGAGATTTGGGTGTATTGTTCTTTTAGATCTTTTGCTCCACCTCCTCATCATTCTTGTCCTATTTTTTTTTTCTTTATTGCTGTTTGTTATCTTTTGGATATTCATTTTTAGGTGCGTAACTAATCTAATGTGTGTTTTGATTTCAATGGTTAGTGGAATGGACGAGATAAGCTTGTAAAACAGAGTTTAGGCGTGAAAAGATAAGTATATCTATTTGTCCAAATTCGATTGGCCTCTTTTACATTAAAAATATTTTTTACACATGACTATTTCTGCTCCTTTTTGTATTTCTTACTTGTTATGATCAATGTTTATATTATTTTTAATTCTCAACACTCATTATCCCACTGTTTTAATTTCATTTTTCGTTGTTTTCGTGTTTTGCACAACCTATAATAGCATAGCATTTCTTTGATTATATGTGTTTTGTTTATTTTTCTATTAGATTAATTATGTGTTATTTCTTTTTTTATTATCTATCTTTTGAAATTGTGAAATATCGGAAATAAAATTTAATTACTTGGAGAGAGAGCAAATGGTTAAATCATTGAGGAAAATTAGGAGTTTGTATAATGTAAAAGATACTAATAGAATATAGAATTCAAATAGGGTTTAGGGATTAGGACTGACGGGCTATTGGACGTACGAGATTTTGGAGTTTTGGGTTAATAGTTAGGGGTTCGGGCTTAGGAGGTAGGGATTAGGGATTAGGGATTAGGGATTAGGGATTTTGGATTAGGGAATAGAGATTAGGGATTTGAGTTTATTGTTCTTTTCCTTTTATTGCTCCACCTACTCATCATTCTTATCCTATTTTTTTCCTTTATTGTTGTTTGTTATCTTTTGAATTTTTATTTTTATTTGTATAACTAATCTAATGTGTGTTTTGATTTCAGCTGTTAGTGGAATAGACGAGATGAGCTTGAAAGTCGAGTTTAGGAGTGAAAAGATAAGTATATCTATTTATCCAAATTCGATTGACTTTCTTTTACATGTAAAATGTATTTTACACATGACTATTTTTACTACTTCTTGTGTTTTTTACTTGTTATGATCATTGTTTCTATTATTTTCAATTCCAAACACTTCCATTATTCCACTGTTTTTTTTTTATTTTTCGTTGTTGTTTTCGTGTTTTACACCAAACCTATAATTGCATGGCATTTTTTTGCTTTTCTATTAGATTAACTATGTGTTATTTCTTTTTTTATTATCTTTCTATTTAAATTGTTCAATGTAAAAATAAAATATAATTATTTGGGGAGGGAGCAAATGGTTAATTTATGGAAGAATATTAGGACTTTGTAGCATATAAAAGATACTATTAGAATATAGAATTCAAATAGGGTGAAGGGCTTAGGGTTTTGGAGGCTTGGGGCTTACGGGTACCAGACTTACGGGTTTTTGGGTTTTGGGTTTATAGTTAAGGTGTAGGGATTTGAGATTAGGGATTAGAGATTAGGGATTAGGGCTTAGGGTGTAGGAATAGGGATTACGGATCATGGATTAGGGGCTAGGGGTTAGGAATTTGAGTTTATTGTTCTTTTGCTCCACCTCCTCATCATTTTTGTCCTATTTTTTTCCNATAGGGTGAAGGGCTTAGGGTTTTGGAGGCTTGGGGCTTACGGGTACCAGACTTACAGGTTTTTGGGTTTTGGGTTTATAGTTAAGGTGTAGGGATTTGGGATTAGGGATTAGGGATTAGAGATTAGGGATTAGGGCTTAGGGTGTAGGAATAGGGAATAGGGATTACGGATCACGGATTAGGGGCTAGGGGTTAGGAATTTGAGTTTATTGTTCTTTTGTTCCACCTCCTCATCATTTTTGTCCTATTTTTTTCCATTATTGTTGTTTGTTATCTTTTGAATTTTCATTTTTATGTGCGTAATTAATCTAATGTGTGTTTTGATTTCAATTGTTAGTAGAATGGACGAGATAAGCTAATTAGGAGTTTGTAGCATGTAAAAGATACTAATGGAATATAGAATTCTAATAGGGGCTTTGGGCTTTGGAGGCTTGGGGCTTACGGGCTTTTGGGGTTTTGGATTCATAGTTAGGGATTAGGGATTAGAGCTTTTGGGAGTAGGGATTAGGGATTTGAGTTTATTGTTCTTTTGTTTCTTTTGCTCCACCTCCTTATCATTTTTATCCAATTTTTTTCCTTTATTGTTGTTGGTTATGTTTTGGATTTTCATTTTTATGTGCGTAAGTAATCTAATATGTGTGTTTTGATTTCAGTTGTTAGTAGAATGGACGAGATAAGCTTGCAAAGTGGAGTTTAAGAGTGAAAAAATAAGTATAACTATTGTNATATGTGTGTTTTGATTTCAGTTGTTAGTAGAATGGACGAGATAAGCTTGCAAAGTGGAGTTTAAGAGTGAAAAAATAAGTATAACTATTGTCCAAATTCCATTGTAACCTGCGATGAACCATCCTATTTGCTTATGGTTGTTTCCTTTGTTGATCTTGGAATTTGGAGACATTGCTTTCTTTCATGGTTATCTTTTTGAGGAGACTAAAATGATGAATAAATGCTGGTTCTCTCCATAACTATTGGTAACGCATTAGTTTTCGATAATGATTTTGGTGTTTTATTTTCCTCCTGCAGGGTGCCTTTGTTCTTTGTTGTCTATTTAAGAAGCATGATGAAAAGCAAGATGAGAATGTTAAAGACGAAGTTGAACAAAATATTCCTTCTCCTTCAGTAGTTAAATTTCCCTCTGATGGTACTCACTCAGAGCCAGTTACCCCAGTGATGGGTAGACAAGCTGGATTGTATTCTCCAAGTACTGAAGGTGGGCATGTTGAAACTGAGAGTCCAACACTTTATGCTCCTTTACCTATTGACCAGGACAGCAGTAGCCTTGTTGTTGATGATACAAAAGATAAATTGTTAGACATACAATCCCTCCTGGTGTGGAGTTGAACTAACTTCTAGTTTATATTAGATTAAACCATGTTTCTGTGTTAATTGGGAGTCCAATAAAGTACTTATAATTCTTTCTTCTTTCATAATTTAGCCGGACCCCGAGCTGGAATAATTTTTGGGAGATCTTTGTGACCCTATGCCAAAGCCACTCTTTTTTCCGTTGCACTCGCACTCGCAGATGCAGGTGGACCTTGGATCTTCCTACTTATTTGGTCCTCTTAACGGCGACATCGGTAACAACCACACCTAGATGCAGTTTCAACCAGATACAAATGCATTAGATATCAATGAGTTCCTGGACATGGTCCCAGTTGGCTCAGATGAGCATTCTTGTGAAGATTCTGGCAGTAATAAGATTTCAGCTGTTGAAAGTGAAACTAAGTGCATTTATACTATAGAGGGTGTTGCCATTAAGGACAGCGGATCATGTAGCGACTCTGATGCAGAAGTGGTCCAAGGACAGGTAATGGAAGTTTCTGAGCATCTTGTAGTTTTCTTTTGCAAGGTTACTGCTACACTTGATGTGTTTCAATGTGCAGTTCAAATTTCTATTGTTTTCAACATATTTTTAGAAATGCTGTTCTAAGAGAATTAACACTATGTTGCTTTTGTGTTCTTCAGCTTGAGCCAGGCTTTTGTGTTGGTGAGTTGCTTGAGGAGAATGTTGATTGTGGGGTTCTTTTACAGATGGACACAACTCCTGATATATGCAGCAATAAATAATCACAGGGGAAACTTTGGTTTTCTGCAAAACAATTACAATTCTGTGCATGATGATTTCTCTGTAGTTTCTGCTGGCGATCATATCTACAGTTTGTTCAACATTGAAGAACCAAGCAATCAGAGCAATGTAGTCGGCAGTGACGATACTTTTGGAACGGGCATTAAAAGGAGGACTCGGCAGCCCCAAAATCAATTACATGCCCAAAACTTTGAAACTCAGGGAACTGCTATGAGACGAATTTGTTGGTAGGTGGAACCTCAAGTTGGACCCGTTCAATGTAGTCTGCCTAGAGCTATGTGCTCTAGTGAAGAAAATCATGAAATAAAACCACCAGGGGCTGAGGCGAGAATTTTTCTTGGTGAAGCTTGCTGACTTTCATACTGCTTCTTTGGTTCTGATATCCATTAAATTGGCATGTGCAGGATGAAAAAGTTACCAAGAAGTGTACTACAACAGATGAGACGCAAGATATATTCACTCCTGAATCAAAGCAAAGATGGTGTAGAACTTCCTCAGGATTTGAGTACGACTGTGGATTCAAAAGAAGATTTTCCTATAGGTTGCCAGAAAAAGGTCCTCTCGGTGTCCTCAAAGGTTGCGGCATTGCGTTCAATTTTACCATCCGTGCATATGCCTTGGGTACTTCTAGTTGTAGGTGTGTTAATGTCTCATTTTCACCCTCCTCCTCCGCCTTCTTATTCGTTCTTCTGCTTCTTTGTCCTCCCCTTTCACTTCCTCGTTTTCTTTCTTCCTTTTGCTTTTCGTCCTCCTTTTCCCCTTCCTCCAACGTCGTCTTCTTCTACGTAAATTTTGAGCAGCATCTAGGCATAGAGGAGACATCTTCTTCTTCTCCTTCTCCTCTTCCTCTTCGTTCTCCACATTTTCCTCCTTATTCTTTTCCTCCTCCTTCCTTCCTTCTCCTTGTCTTTCCCCTCCTGTTCATTATCCTCTCTCCTCCTTTTTCTTCTTCTTCCTCCTCCCAACTCTATCAATTTACTCCTTCCTCCCAATTTTCCTCCTTTCTCTTTCCCCTCTCCAGTTCCTCCTTCCTCTTCCCCTCTTTCTCCTCCCTCATTCCTCCCTCATTCCTCCTCCTCCGTTTACTACTCCTCTACCTCCAACTTCTCTTCCCTTCAACTACTCCTTCTTCTTCATCCTCCTTCAACTCCTCCCTTCTTTTACGTCAATTTCGAGCAGCAAATTTAATTGGCTTTCTTTTACATGTAAAATGTATTTTACACACCTATTTCTACATCCTCTTGTGTTTCTTACTTGTTATGATCATTGTTTCTATTATTTTCAATTCCGAACACTCTCATTAACCCCCTATTTGCTTTTCATTTTTCGTTATTGTTTTCATATTTTGCACAACCTATAATTGCATAACATTTCTTTGATTATTTGTTCTTTGTTTGCTTTTCTATTAGATAAATTATGTTTTATTTCTTTTTTTTGAGTTGTTGGTTTATAGTTAGGGGTTGGGAATTAGGGCTTAGGGAGTAGGATTTGAGATTAGGAATTAGGAAATAGGACTTTAGAGATTAGGGATTACGGATTACGGATTA
>CAUOFW020002859.1:80769-105876 GCA_963454935.2 Ilex paraguariensis
AAAAGATAAGTATATCTATTTGTGCAAATTTGATTGGTTTTCTTTTACATGTGAAATGTGTTTTACACATGACTATTTCTACATCTTTTCGTGTTTTTACTTGTTATGATCATTGTTTCTATTATTTTCAATTCCGGATACTCTCATTAACCAATTGTTTGCTTTTCATTTTTCGTTATTGTTTTCTTGTTTTACACAACCTATAATTGCATAACATTTCTTTGATTATCTGTGTTTTGTTTGGTTTTCTATTAGATAAATTATGTTTTATTTCCTTTTTTTGGGTTACTGCTACTGCTAATGCTGTTGCCTGTAGTCCTGTTTTGCTGCAGTTTTTCACTGTTCATGTGCTCTATTCAGCTGTTTTGTTCGGTTGCTGCTCAGCTTTTCTTCTTCTGCTCAGCTGGTCTTTCATCAGGGGCACTGTTCACGTGAACACCTGGGCTGCTGCTGCGGATGGGCTCTTCCAGCTGATCCTTACTGGTTTTTTTGCTGAATCTTAGATGGTCTTTAGCTGGGATTTTAGCTGGTCTTCTGATGGTCTCTCAGCTGCCATGTCAGCTGGTTTCAGCTGGAATTTATTATTCTTTTTGTGTCTGCTGCTGAATCATGTTCTGATGACATTTTCGGGCATTCTTTTTTGCTTGTTGCTACTTGTTTCCTGCTTTCCTACACTGTTCACGTGACTGTACACGTGAACAGTCCAGTTGCTACCATGCTGATTTTTCTGCTCTTTCAGCCAGATTATCAGCTGGTCTTTTTGTGCCTTTGCGCCTTTCAGCTGGCCATTATGCTCTTTTGGGTAGGCATTGATGGAGGCCTCTTCATTTCTTTTCAGCTGGTCTTCAGCTGGATTTTCAGCCTGTTCCATCTCCTTCTGCTCCATTCAGCTGCTGGTGTTTATGGTTTCTGCTTGGTGCTTTTGGCTGCAACGGTTGCATTATTCAGCTGGTCCTCCTGCACATATCTTTTTTTGTTAAAGCTTTTGCTTCTTGTAATCGTGGCATTTATTAATAATATTTCTTTTTAAAAAAAAAAGGGAGTAGGATTTGGGATTAGGGATTAGAACTTTAGAGATTAGCGATTACGGATTAGGTGTTAGGGGTTAGGGATTTTGGTTTATTGTTCTTTTGCTCCACCTCCTCATCATTCTTATCTTATTTTTTTCTTTTATAATTTTTGTTATATTTTGGATTTTCATTTTTATGTGCATAACTAATCTAATGTATATTTTGATTTTAGTTAGTGAAACAGATGAGATAATCTTGAAAGCGGAGTTTAGGAGCAAAAAGATAAGTATATCTATTTGTGCAAATTTGATTGACTTTCTTTTACATTTGAAATGTATTTTACAAATGACTATTTCTACATCTTCTTGTGTTTCTTACTTGTTATGATCATTGTTTCTATTATTTTCAATTTCGGACACTCTCATAAACCCATTGTTTGTTTTTCATTTTTTGTTATTGTTTTCATGTTTTGCACAACCTATAATTGCATAACATTTCTTTGATTATTTGTGCTTTGTTTGCATTTCTATTAGATAAATTTTGTTTTATTTCTATTTTTTGGGTTTTTAGTTTATAGTTAGGGGTTGGGGATTAGGACTTAGGGAGTATGATTTAGAATTAGGGATTAGGGATTAGGGATTAGAGATTAGTGATTAAGAATTAATACTTTAGAGGTTAGGGATTACGGATTACGGATTATGGGCTAGAGGTTAGGGATTTGGATTTATTGTTCTTTTTCTTCTTTTGTTCCACTCCTCATCATTCTTATCCTATTTTTTTCTTTTTATTATTTTTGTTATGTTTTGGATTTTTATTTTTATGTGCGTAACTAATCTAATGTGTATTTTGATTTCAATTGTTAGTGGAATAGACGAGATAAGCTTAAAAGCGGAGGTTAGGAGCGAAAAGATAAATATATCTATTTGTGCAAATTTCATTGACTTTCTTTTACATGTGAAATGTGTTTTATAAATGACTATTTTTACATTTTTTTTGTGTTTCTTTCTTGTTATGATCATTGTTTCTATTATTTTCAATTCACATCACCCTCATTATCTCACTATAATTGCATAGCATTTCTTTGATTATATGTGGTTTGTTTGCTTTTCTATTTGACTAATTATGTTTTATTTCAATTTTTTGGCTTGTCGGTTTTTAGTTAGGAGTTGAAAATTTGGGCTTTGGGAGTAGGGATTTGAGATTAGGGATTAAGGATTAGGGCTTTAGAAATTAGGGATTAGAGATTAGGGATTTGGGGTTAGGGATTAGGGATTTTGGTTTATTGTTCTTTTGCTTCTTTTGCTCCACCTCCTCATCATTCTTATCCTATTTTTTACTTTTATTGTCTTTGCTATGTTTTGGATTTTTATTTTTATGTGCGTAACTAATCTAATGTGTACTTTGATTTCAGTTGTTAGCGAAATGGACGAGATAAGTTTGAAAGCGGAGTTTAGGAGCGAAAAGATAAGTATATATATTTGTGCAAATTTGATTGGCTTTCTTTTACATGTGAAATGTATTTTACACATAACTATTTTTACATCCTCTTGTGTTTCTTGTTATGATCATTGTTTTTATTATTTTCAATTTCGAACACTCTCATTAACCCACTATTTGCTGTTCATTTTTTGTTATTGTTTTCATATTTTGAACAACCTATAATTGCATGACATTTCTTTGATTATTTGTGCTTTGTTTGCTTTTCTATTAGATAAATTATGTTTTATTTACGTTTTTTTTTGTGGTTGGTTTATAGTTAGGGGTTGAGGATTAGGGCTTAGGGAGTAGGATTTGGGATTAGGGATTCGAGATTAGGCATTAGGGATTAGGAATTAGGACTTTAGAGATTAGGGATTAGGGATTACAGATTAGGGGTTAGGGATTTGAATTTATTGTTCTTTTACTTCTTTTGCTCCACCTCTTCATCATTCTTATCCTTTTTATTTTATTTTATTGTTTTTGTTATGTTTTGGATTTTCATTTTTATGTGTGTAACTAATCTAATTTGGATTTTTTATTTCAGTTGTTAATGGAATGTACGAGATAAGCTTGAAAAGGGAGTTTAGGAGCAACAAGATAAGTATATCTATTTGTGCAAATTTGATTGACTTTCTTTTACATGTGAAATGTGTTTTACAAATGACTATTTCTACATCTTCTTGTGTTTCTTACTTGTTATGATCATTGTTTCTATTATTTTCAATTCACATCACCCTCATTATCTCACTATAATTGCATAGCATTTCTTTGATTATATGTGGTTTGTTTGCTTTTCTATTTGACTAATTATGTTTTATTTCAATTTTTTGGCTTGTCGGTTTTTAGTTAGGAGTTGAAAATTTGGGCTTTGGGAGTAGGGATTTGAGATTAGGGATTAAGGATTAGGGCTTTAGAAATTAGGGATTAGAGATTAGGGATTTGGGGTTAGGGATTAGGGATTTTGGTTTATTGTTCTTTTGCTTCTTTTGCTCCACCTCCTCATCATTCTTATCCTATTTTTTACTTTTATTGTCTTTGCTATGTTTTGGATTTTTATTTTTATGTGCGTAACTAATCTAATGTGTACTTTGATTTCAGTTGTTAGCGAAATGGACGAGATAAGTTTGAAAGCGGAGTTTAGGAGCGAAAAGATAAGTATATCTATTTGTGCAAATTTGATTGGCTTTCTTTTACATGTGAAATGTATTTTACACATAACTATTTCAATATCCTCTTGTGTTTCTTACTTGTTATGGTCATTGTATCTATTATTTTCAATTTCGAACACTTTCATAAACCCACTATTTGCTTTTCATTTTTCGTTATTGTTATCACGTTTTGCACAACCTATAATTGCCTAGCATTTCCTTGATTATCTGTGTTTTGTTTGCTTTTGTATTAGATTAATTATGTTTTATTTCTTTTTTTTGGCTTGTCGATTTATAGTTAGAGGTTGAGAATTAGGACTTATGGTGTAGGGACTTGAGATTAGGGATTAGACATTAGAGATTAGGGCTTTAGAGATTAGGGATTAGAGAATATGGATTATGGATTACGGCTTAGGGGGGTTTGGGATTTGGGATTTGGGTTTATTGTTCTTTTGCTTCTTTTGCTCCACTTCCTCATCATTCTTATCCTATTTTTTTCTTTTATAGTTTTTGTTATGTTTTGGATTTTCATTTTTATGTGCGTAACTAATCTAATGTGTATTTTGATTTCAGTTGGTTGTAGAATGGACGAGATAAGTTTGAACGTGGAGTTTAGGAGCGAAAAGATAAGTATATCTATTTAGACAAATTAGATTGACTTTCTCTTACGTGTGAAATGTGTTTTACAAATGACTATTTTTACATTTTCTTCTGTTTCTTATTTGTTATGATCATTGTTTATATTATTTTCAATTCTCAACACTCTCATTATCTCACTATAATTGCATTGCATTTCTTTGATTATATGTGCTTTGTTTGCTTGTTTATTAGATTAATTATGGTTTATTTCAATTTTTTGGCTTGTCGATTTATAGTTAGTGGTTTGGAATTTGGGCTTAGGGAGTAGGGATTTGAGATTAGGGATTAAGGATTAGGGCTTTAGAAATTAGGGATTAGGAATTTGGGATTTGGGGTTAGGGATTAGGGATTAGGGATTTGGATTTATTATTCTTTAACTTCTTTTGCTCCACTTCCTCATCTTTCTTATCCTATTTTTTACTTTTATTGTCTTTGTTATGTTTTGAATTTTTATTTTTGTGTGGGTAACTATTCTAATGTGTACTTTGATTTCAGTTGTTAGTGGAATGGACGAGATAAGGTTGAAAGCGGAGTTTAGGAGCGAAAAGATAAGTATAACTATTTCTGCAAATTTGATTGGTTTTCTTTTACATGTGAAATGCATTTTACACATAACGATTTCTACATCCTCTTGTGTTTCTTACTTGTTATGATTATTGTTTATGGTATTTTCAATTTCGGATACTCTCATTAACTTACTATTTGCTTTTCATTTTTCATTTTTCATTATTGTTTTCATTTTTTGCACAACCTATAATTGCATGAGATTTCTTTAATTATTTGTGCTTTGTTTGTTTTTCTATTAGATAAATTATGTTTTATTTTTATTTTTTGGGTTTTTGGTTTATTGTTAGTGGTTGGGGATTAGGGCTTAGGGAATAGAATTTATGATTAAGGATTAGGGATTATAGATTAGAGATTTGAAATTATGACTTTAGAGATTAGGGATTAGGGATTACGGATTACGGATTACGGATTAGGGGTTAGGGGTTAGAGATTTAAATTTGTTGTTCTTTTTCTTCTTTTGCTCCACCTCCTTATCATTCTTATCGTATTTTTTCCTTTTTATTGATTTTGTTGTGTTTTGAATTTTCATTTTTATGTGCGTTACTAATCTAATGTGTATTTTGATTTCAATTGTTAGTGAAATGGACGAGATAAGCATGAAAGTGGAGTTTAGGAGCGAAAAGATAAATATATCTATTTGTGCAAATTTCATTCACTTTTCTTTTACATGTGAAATGTGTTTGATACATGACTATTTCTACATCTTCTTCTATTTATTTCTTGTTATGATCATTGTTTCTATTATTTTTAAATCCAAACACTCTCATTATCTCACTATAATTGCATAACATTTCTTTTATTATATGTGTTGTGTTTGTCTTTCTATTAGTTTAATTATATTTCATTTCATTTTTTTGGCTTGTCGGTTTATAGTTGTGAGTTGAAAATTAGGGATTAGGGATTTGGGTTTTAAAAATTAGGGATTAAGGATTAGGGGTTAGGGATTTGAGTTTATTGTTCTTTTGCTTCTTTTGCTCTAACTCCTCATCATTCTTATCCTATTTTTTACTTTTATTGTTTTTGTCATGTTTTGGATTTTTATTTTTATGTGTGTAACTAATCTAATGTGTTTTTTGATTTCAGTTGTTAGTGGAATGGACGAGATAAGTTTAAAAACGGAATTTAGGAGCGAAAATATAAGTATATCTATTTGTGTAAATTTGATTGACTTTCTTTTACATTAAAATGTATTTTTTACATAACTATTTCTACATCCTCTTGTGTTTCTTACTTGTTATGATCATTGTTTCTATTATTTTCAATTCCGGACACTCTCATTAACCCACTGTTTGGTTTTCATTTTTCGTTATTGTTTTCATGTTTTGCACAACTTATAATTGCATAACATTTTTTTGATTATTTGTCTTTTGTTTGCTTTTTTTATAAGATAAATTATGTTTTATTTCTTTTTTTGGGTTGTTGGTTTATAGTTAAGGGTTGAGGATTAGGGCTTAGGGAGTAAGATTTGGGATTAGGGATTCGGGATATGGATTATGACTTTAGAGATTGGGGATTAGAGATTACGGATTAAGGGTTAGGCGTTAGCGATTTACATTTATTGTTCTTTTGCTTCTTTTGCTCCACCTCCTCTTCTTTCTTATCCTATTTTTTTGTGTGTAACTAATCTAATGTGTATTTTAATTTCAGTTGTTAGTGAAGTTGACGAGATAAGCTTGAAAGCTGAGTTTTGAAGTGAAAAGATAAGTATATCAATTTGTGAAAATTTGATTGACTTTCTTTTACATGTGAGATGTGTTTTACAAATGACTATTTCTATATCTTCTTGTGTTTCTTACTTATTATGATCGTTGTTTCTATTATTTTCAATTCTCAGCACTCTCATTATCTCACTATAATTGCATAGCATTTCTTTGATTATGTGTGCTTTGTTTGTTTTTTTATTAGATTAGTTATGTTTTATTTCAATTTTTTGGCTTGTCGTTTTATAGTTAGGGGTTTGGAATTTGGGTTNGCACTCTCATTATCTCACTATAATTGCATAGCATTTCTTTGATTATGTGTGTTTTGTTTGTTTTTTTATTAGATTAGTTATGTTTTATTTCAATTTTTTGGCTTGTCGTTTTATAGTTAGGGGTTTGGAATTTGGGTTTAAGGAATAGGGATTTGAAATTGGGGATCAAGGATTAGGGCGTTAGAAATTAGGGATTTGGGGTCAGAGATTAGGGATTTTGGGTTAGGAATTTGAGTTTATTATTCTTTAGCTTCTTTTGCACCAATTCCTCATCATTCTTATCCTATTTTTTATTTTTATTGTCTTTGTTATGTTTTGAATTTTTATTTTTATGTGTCTAACTAAACTAATGTGCATTTTGATTTCAGTTGTTAGCAGAATAGACGAGATAGGCTTGAAAGTGGAGTTTAGGAGCGAAAAAATAAGTATATCTATTTGTGCAAATTTGATTGACGTTCTTTTACATATAACTATTTCTATATTCTCTTGTGTTTCTTACTTGTTATGATCATTGTTTCTATTATTTTCAATTCCGGACACTCTCATTAACCCACTGTTTGGTTTTCATTTTTCGTTATTGTTTTCATGTTTTGCACAACTTATAATTGCATAACATTTTTTTGATTATTTGTCTTTTGTTTGCTTTTTTTATAAGATAAATTATGTTTTATTTCTTTTTTTGGGTTGTTGGTTTATAGTTAAGGGTTGAGGATTAGGGCTTAGGGAGTAAGATTTGGGATTAGGGATTTGGGATTTGGATTATGACTTTAGAGATTGGGGATTAGAGATTACGGATTAAGGGTTAGCCGTTAGCGATTTACATTTATTGTTCTTTTGCTTCTTTTGCTCCACCTCCTCTTCTTTCTTATCCTATTTTTTTGTGTGTAACTAATCTAATGTGTATTTTAATTTCAGTTGTTAGTGAAGTTGACGAGATAAGCTTGAAAGCTGAGTTTTGAAGTGAAAAGATAAGTATATCAATTTGTGAAAATTTGATTGACTTTCTTTTACATGTGAGATGTGTTTTACAAATGACTATTTCTATATCTTCTTGTGTTTCTTACTTATTATGATCGTTGTTTCTATTATTTTCAATTCTCAACACTCTCATTATCTCACTATAATTGCATAGCATTTCTTTGATTATGTGTGTTTTGTTTGTTTTTTTATTAGATTAGTTATGTTTTATTTCAATTTTTTGGCTTGTCGTTTTATAGTTAGGGGTTTGGAATTTGGGTTTAAGGAATAGGGATTTGAAATTGGGGATCAAGGATTAGGGCGTTAGAAATTAGGGATTTGGGGTCAGAGATTAGGGATTTTGGGTTAGGAATTTGAGTTTATTATTCTTTAGCTTCTTTTGCACCAATTCCTCATCATTCTTATCCTATTTTTTATTTTTATTGTCTTTGTTATGTTTTGAATTTTTATTTTTATGTGTCTAACTAAACTAATGTGTATTTTGATTTCAGTTGTTAGCGGAATAGACGAGATAGGCTTGAAAGTGGAGTTTAGGAGCGAAAAGATAAGTATATCTATTTGTGCAAATTTGATTGACGTTCTTTTACATATAACTATTTCTATATTCTCTTGTGTTTCTTACTTGTTATGATCATTATTTCTATTATTTTCAACTCAGGACACTTTCATAATGTGAAGACTCCTCCCATTACCGGGATGTAGGTCTTCCAAGAGCATTTACCGCCCTCCACCAAAGGATTTCGGCTAAAGCAGGACTCGCCCCACAGTAGCCTTTACCTCCGTNCCTATAATTGCCTAACATTTCTTCGATTATCTGTGCTTTGTTTGCTTTTATTAGATTAATTATGTTTTATTTTTCTTTTTTTGGCTTGTCGGTTTATAGTTAGAGGTTGGGAATTAGGCCTAATGGAGTAGGGACTTGAGATTATGGATTAGGGCTTTAGAGATTAAGAATTAGGGATTACGGATTACGGATTAGGGGTTTGGGGTTTGGGTTTATTGTTCTTTTACTTCTTTTGCTCCACTTCCTCATCATTCTTATCCTATATTTTTCTTTTATAGTTTTTGTTATGTTTTTGGATTTTTATTTTTATATGCGTAACTAATCTAATGTGTATTTTGATTTCAGTTGGTAGTGGAATGGACGAGATAAACTTGAAAGTGGAGTTTAGAAACGAAAAAATAAGTATATCTATTTGTGCAAATTTGATGGACTTTCTTTTACATGTGAAATGTGTTTTACAAATGACTATTTCTATATCTTCTTGTTTTTTTTATTTGTTATGATCATTGTTTCTATTATTTTCAATTCTCAACACTCTCATTATCTCACTATAATTGCATAGCATTTATTTGATTATATGTGTTTTGTTTGCTTTTTTATTAGATTAATTTTGTATTGTTTCCTTTTTTTGGCTTCTCAGTTAATAGTTAGAGGTTGGGAATTAGGGCTTATGAAGTAGAGACTTGAGATTAGGGATTAGGGTTTTAGAGATTAGGGATTAGGGATTTGAGATTTGGGTTTATTGTTCTTTTGTTTCTTTTGCTCCTCCTCATCATTCTTATCCTATTTTTTTCTTTTATAGTTTTTGTTATGTTTTTTATTTTCATTTTTATGTGCGTAACTAATCNGGATTTGAGATTTGGGTTTATTGTTCTTTTGTTTCTTTTTCTCCTCCTCATCATTCTTATCCTATTTTTTTCTTTTATAGTTTTTGTTATGTTTTTTATTTTCATTTTTATGTGCGTAACTAATCTAATGTGTATTTTGATTTCAATTGTTCGTGGAATGGACAAGATAAGCTTGAAAGCGGAGTTTAGGAGCGAAAAGATAAGTATATCTATTTGTGTAAATTTGATTGATTATTTCTTTTGCATGTGAAATGTGTTTTACAAATGACTATTTCAACATTTTTTTTGTGTTTCTTATGTGTTATGATCATTGTTTCTATTATTTTTAATTTTCAACACTCTCATTATCTCATTATAATTGCATAGCATTTCTTTGATTATATGTGCTTTGGTTACTTTTCTATTAGATTAATTATGTTTCATTTCGATTTTTTGTCTTGTCGATTTAAAGTTAGGGGTTGACATTTTGGGCTTAGGGAGTAGGGATTTGAGATTAGGGATTAGGGATTAAAGATTAATGCTTTAGAAATTAGGGATTAGGGATTAGACATTAGAGATTTGGGGTTAGGAATTAGGGATTTGAGTTTATTATTTTTTAGCTTTTTTTGCTCCACCTCCTCATCATTTTTATCCTATTTTTTACCTTTATTGTCTGTTATGTTTTGAATTTTTATTTTTGTGTGCGTAATTAATCTAATGTGTACTTTGATTTCAGTTGTGAGCGGAATGGACGAGATAAGTTTGAAAGCGGAGTTTAGGAGCAAAAAGATAAGTATATCTATTTTTACAAATTTGATTGACTTTCTTTTACATGTGAAATGTATTTTACACAGAATTGTTTCTACATCCTCTTGTGTTTCTTATTTGTTATGATCATTATTTCTATTATTTTCAATTTCGGACACTCTCATTAATTCACTATTTGTTCGTTATTGTTTTCATGTTTTGCACAACCTATAATTGCATCACATTTTTTTATTATTTGTGCTTTGTTTGCTTTTCTATTAGATAAATTATGTTTTATTTTTATTTTTTGGGTTTTTGGTTTATTGTTAGGGGTTGAGGATTAGGGTTTAGGAAGTAGGATTTAGGATTTAGGATTAAGGATTAGGAATTATGACTTTAGAAGTTAGGGATTTGGGATTACAGATTACGGATTATGGGCAAGGGGTAAGGGATTTGGATTTGTTGTTCTTTTTCTTCTTTTGCTCCTCCTCCTCATCATTCTTATCCTATTTTTTTCTTTTTGTTGTTTTTGTTATATTTTGGATTTTAATTTTTATGTGTGTAACTAATGTAATGTATATTTTGATTTTAATTGTTAGTGAAATAGACGAGATAAGTTTGACACCGAAGTTTAGTAGAGAAAAGATAAGTATATTTATTTGTGCAAATTTTATTGACTTTGTTTTACATGTGAAATGTGTTTTATAAATGACTATTTCTACATTTTTTTATGTTTCGTTCTTGTTATGATCTTTGTTTCTATTATTTTTAATTCTCAACACTCATTATCTCACTATAATTGCATAAATTTTTTTTTGATTATATATGTTATATTTGCTTTTCTATTAGATTTATTATATTTTATTTCATTTTTTTGGCTTGTCGGTTTATAGTTAGGGGTTGAGAATTAGTGGTTAGGAAGTAGGGATTAGGGCTTTAAAAATTAGGGATTAGGGATTTGGGTTTATTATTCTTTTGCTTCTTTTGCTCTAACTCCTCATCTTTCTTATCCTATTTTTTATTTTTATTATTTTTGTTATGTTTTGGATTTTTATTTTTATGTGCGTAACTAATCTAATGTGTACTTTGATTTCAGTTGTTAGTGAAATGGACGAGATAAGCTTGAAATCGGAGTTTAGGAGCGAAAAGATAAGTGTATCTATTTGTGCAAATTTGATTGATCTTTTTTTACATGGGAAATGTATTTTACACATTACTATTTCTATATGCTCTTGTGTTTCTTACTTGTTATGATTATTGTTTTTATTATTTTCATTTTCGGACACTCTCATTAACCCACTATTTGCTTTTCATTTTTCGTTATTGTTTTTATCTTTTGTACAACCTATAATTGCATAAAATTTTATTGATTATTTGTGCTTTGTTTGCTTTTCTATTAGATAAATTGTGTTTTATTTCTTTTATTTAGGTTGTTGGTTTATAGTTAAGGGTTGGGGATTAGGGGTTTGGGAGTAGGATTTGAGATTATGGATTTGGGATTAAGGTTTAGGGATTAGGACTTTGGAGATTAGGGATTAGGGATTACTGATTAGAGATTTAGATTTGAATTTATTGTTCTTTTGCTCCACCTCCTCATCTTTCTTATCTTATTTTATTATTTTTGTTATGTTTTGAATTTTCATTTTTATGTGCATAGCTAATCTAATGTATATTTTGATTTCAGTTGTTAGGGGAGTGGACGTGATAAGCTTGAAAGCGAAGTTTAGGAATGAAAAGATAAGTATATCTATTTCTGGAAATTTGATTGACTTTATTTTACATGTAAAATGNTGTTATGTTTTGAATTTTCATTTTTATGTGCATAGCTAATCTAATGGATATTTTGATTTCAGTTGTTAGGGGAGTGGACGTGATAAGCTTGAAAGCGAAGTTTAGGAATGAAAAGATAAGTATATCTATTTCTGCAAATTTGATTGACTTTATTTTACATGTAAAATGTGTTTTACAAATGACTATTTCTACATTTTCTTGTGTTTCTTACTTGTTATGATCATTGTTTCTATTATTTTCAATTCCCAACACTCTCATTATCTCACTATAATTGCATAGAATTTCTTTAATTATATGTGTTTTGCTTGTTTTTCTATTAGATTAATTATGTTTTATTTCGATTTTTCTGCTTATCGATTTATAGTTAGAGGTTGGGAATTTGGGCTTAGGGAGTAAGGATTTGGAATTACGGATTAAGGATTAGGGCTTTAAAAATTAGGGATTAGGGAGTAAGGATTTGGGTTTATTGTTGTTTAGCTTCTTTTGCTCCACCTCCTCATCATTCTTATCCCATTTTTTTACTTTTATTGTCTTTGTTATATTTTGAATTTTTATTTTTAGGTGCGTAACTAATCTAATATGNTGAGTAAGGATTTGGGTTTATTGTTGTTTAGCTTCTTTTGCTCCACCTCCTCATCATTCTTATCCCATTTTTTTATTTTTATTGTCTTTGTTATATTTTGAATTTTTATTTTTAGGTGCGTAACTAATCTAATATGTATTTTGATTTCAATGGTTAGCAGAATGGACGAGATAAGCTCAAAAACGGAGTTTAGGAGTAAATAGATACGTATATCTGTTTGTGCAAATTTGATTGACTTTCTTTTACATGTGAAATGTATTTTAAACATAACTATTTCTATATCCTCTTGTGTTTCTTACTTGTTATGATCATTGTTTCTATTATTTTCAATTTCTGACACTTTCATAAACCTACTATTTGTTTTTCATTTTTCGTTATTGTTTTCATGTTTTGCACAACCTATAATTGCGTAACATTTCTTTGATTATATGTGCTTTGTTTGCTATTCTGTTAGATTTATTTTATTTTATTTTCTTTTTTTGGCTTGTCGATCTATAGTTAGACGTTGAGAATTAAGGCTTATGGAGTAGGGACTTGAGATTAGAGATTGGAGATTAGCGCTTTAGAGATTAGGGATTGCGGATTAGGGGTTAGGGATTAGGGATTTGGATTTATTGGTCTTTTGCTCTATTTCCTCATCATTCTTATCCTATTTTTTTCTTTTATAGTTTTTGTTATGTGTTGGATTTTTATTTTTATTTGCTTAACTAATCTATTGTGTATTTTGATTTCAGTTTGTAGTGGAATGGACGAGAGAAGTTTGAAAGTGGAGTTTAGGAGCGAATAGATAAATATATTTATTTGGGCAAATTTGATTGACTTTCTTTTACGTGTGAAAAGTGTTTTACAAATGACTATTTTTACATCTTGTGTTTCTTATTTGTTATGATCATTGTTTCTATTATTTTCAATTCTCAACACTCTCATTATCTCACTATAATTACATAGCATTTCTTTGATTATATGTGCTTTGTTTGTTTTTTTATTAAATTAATTATGTTTTATTTCAATTTTTTGGCTTGTCAATTTATAGTTAGGGGTTGGGAATTTGGGCTTAGGGATTACGGATTATGGCTTTAAAAATTAGGGTTTAGGGATTAGGGATTTGAGGTTATTGTTCTTTACCTTCTTTTGCTCCACCTCCTCATCATTCTTATCCTATTTTTTATTTTTGTTGTCTTTATTATGTTTTGAATTTTCTTTTTTATATGCTTAACTAATCTAATGTGTATTTTAATTTCTGTTGTTGGTGGAATGGGCGAGATAATTTTGAAAGCGGAGTTTAGATGCGAAAAGATAAGTATATCTATTTGTGCAAATTTAATTGACTTTCTTTTACATTTGTAATGTGTTTTATATATAATTATTTCTGCATCTTCTTGTGTTTCTTTCTTGTTATGTTCATTGTTTCAATTATTTTTAATTGCCAACACTTTCATTATTTCATTGTAGTTGTATAGCATATCTTTGATTATATGTGTTTTGTTTGTTTTTTTATTACATTAATTATATTTTGTTTTGTTTTTTTGACTTGTCGGTTTATAGTTATGGGTTAAGAATTAAGGCTTGGAGAGTAGGGATTTGAGATTAGGGCTTTAAACATTCGGGGTTAGGGATTTGGGTTTATTGTTCCAACTCCTCATCATTCTTATCATATTTTTTACTTTTATTGTTTTTGTTATGTTTTGGATTTCTATTTTTATGTGCATAACTAATCTAATGTGTACTTTGATTTCGGTTGTTAGTGGAATGGACGAGATAAGGTTAAAAGCGGAGTTTAGGAACGAAAAGATAAGTATATCTAGTTGGGCAAATTTGATTGACTTTTTTTTTATATGTGAAATGTATTTTACTCAACTATTTCAACATCCTCTTGCTTTCTTTTATCTTAGATTAATTATGTTTTATTTCAATTTTTCTGTTTGTCGATTTATAGTTAGGGGTTGGGAATTTGGGCTTAGGGAGTAGGGATTTGGGATTTAAGTTTATTGTTCTTTAGCTTCTTTTGCTCCATATGCTCATCATTCTTATTCTATTTTTTACTTTTATTGTTTGTGTTATGTTTTGGATTTCTATTTCTATGTGCGTAACTAATCTAATGTGTACTTTGATTTCAGTTAGTGGAACGGACGAAATAAGTTTGAAAGCGGAGTTTAGGAGCGAAAATATAAGTATATCTATTTGTACAAATTTGATTGATTTTCTTTTACATGTGAAATGTGTTTTACAAATGACTATTTCTACATGTTCTTATGTTTATTATTTGTTATGATTATTGTTTCTATTATTTTCAATTCTCAACACTCATTATCTCATTATAATTGTATAGCATTTCTTTGATTATATGTGTTTTGTTTGTTTTTCTATTAGATAAATTATGTTTTATTTCAATTTTTTGGCTTGTCAATTTATAGTTAGGAGTTGGGAATTTGGGTTTAGGGAGTAGGGATTTGAGATTAGGGATTTAGAAATTAGGAATTAGTGATTAGGCATTAAGGATTTGGAATTAGGGATTAGGGATTTGGGATTGGGGATTAAGGATTAGGGATTTGGGTTTATTGTTCTTTAGCTTATTTTGCTCCACCTCCTCATCATTCTTATCCTATTTTATACTTTTATTATCTTTGTTATGTATTGAATTTTTATTTCTGTGTGCGTAACTAATTTAATGTGTACTTTGATTTCAGTTGTTAGCGGAATGGACGTGATAAGCTTGAAAGCGGAGTTTAAGAGCAAAAAGATAAGTATATCTATTTGTGCAAATTTGATTGGCTTTGTTTTACATGTGAAATGTATTTTACACATAACTATTTTTACATCCTCTTGTGTTTCTTACTTGTTATGATCATTATTTCTATTATTTTCAATTTCGGACATTGTCATTAACCCGTTATTTGTTTTCAATTTTCGTTATTGTATTCGTGTTTTGCACAACTTATAATTGCATAACATTTTTTGGTTATTTATGCTTTATTTGTTTTTTTATTAGATAAATTATATTTTATTTCTATTGTTTGGGTTTTTGGTTTATTGTTAGGGGTTGGGGATTAGGGCTTAGGGAGTAGGATTTAGGATTAGGAATTAGGAATTAGGACTTTAGAAGTGAAGGATTACGGATTAGGGATTACGGATTACGGATTACGGATTACGGATTACGGACTACGGGCTCGGGGTAAGGGATTTAGATTTATTGTTTTTTTTTATTTTTGCTTCACCTACTCATCATTCTTATCCTATTTTTTTTCTTTTTATTGATTTTGTTATGTTTTGGATTTTTATTTTTATATGCGTAATTAATCTAATGTGTATTTTGATTTTATTTTTTAGTGGAATGGACAAGATAAGTTTGAAACCGGAATTTAGGAGCGAAATGATAAGTATATCTATTTGGGTAAATTTCATTGACTTTGTTTTACATGTAAAATGTGTTTTATATATGACTATTTTTACATGTTCTTCTATTTCTTATTTGTTATGATTGTTTCTATTTTTTCTAATTCCTAACACTCATTATCTCACTATAATTACATAGCTTTTCTTTAATTATATGTGTTGTGTTTGTTTTTTTATTAGATTTATTATATTTTATTTCATGTTTTTTGGCTTGTCAGTTTATAGTTAGGGGTTGAGAATTAAGACTTAGGGAGTACGGATTATGGGTTTAAAAATTAGGGATTAGGGATTTAGGATTTGGGTTTATTGTTCTTTTGCTTTTTTTGCTCCAACTCCTCATCATTTTTATCCTATTTTTTACTTTTATTGTTATTGTTATGTTTTGCATTTTTATTTTTATGTGCGTAACTAATGTAATGTGTACTTTAATTTCTGTTGTTAGTGGAATGGACAAGGTAAACTTGAAAGCGGAGTTTAGGAGCGAAAAGATAAGTGTATCTATTTGTGCAAATTTAATTGACTTTTTTTTACATGAAAAATGTATTTCTACATGCTCGTGTTTCTTACTTGTTATGATCATTAATTCTATTATTTTCAATTTCGAACACTCTCATTAACCTACTGTTTGCTTTTTATTTTTCTATATTGTTTTCATGTTTTGCACAATCTATAATTGCGTAAAATTTCATTGATTATTTGTGTTTTGTTTGCTTTTCTATTCGATAAATTATGTTTTATTTCTTTTTCTTAGGTTGTTCGTTTATAGTTAAGGGTTGAGGATTAGAGTTTAGGGAGTAGGATTTGGGATTAGGGATTCAGGATTAAAGTTGAGGGATTAGGACTTTAGAGATTAGGGATTATGGATTACAGATTACGGATTAGGGATTTGAATTTGTATTTATTAATCTTTTGCTCCACCTCCTCATCTTTCTTATCCTATTTTTTTATTTTATTTTATTGTTTTTGTTATGTTTTGGATTTTCATTTTTATGTGCGTAATTAATTTAATGTGTATTTTTGATTTCAGTTGTTAGTAGAATGGACTAGATCAGTTTGAAAGCGGAGTTTAGGAGCGAAAATGTAAGTATATACATTTGTGCAAATTTGTTTGGCTTTCTTTTAAATCTGAAATGTATTTTACACATAATTATTTCTATATCCTCTTGTGTTTCTTACTTGTTATGATCATTGTTTCTATTATTTTCAACTCCGGACACTTTCGTAAACCCACTATTTGCTTTTCATTTTTTGTTATTGTTTTCATGTTTTGCAGAACCTATAATTGCCTAACATTTCTTTGATTATATGTGCTTTGTTTGCTATTCTATTACGTTAATTATGTTTTATTTTCTTTTTTTGGCTTGTCGGTTTATGGTTAGATGCTAGGAATTAGGGCTTATGGAGTAGAGAATTGGGATTTGGGATTAGAGATTTGGGCTTTAGAGATTTAGGATTACGGATTACGGATTATGGATTTTGGTTTCTTGTTCTTTTGCTTCTTTTGCTCTACTTTCTCATCATTCTTATTCTAATTTTTTCTTTTATAGTTTTTGTTATGTTTTGGATTGTCATTTTTATATGTGTAACTAATCTAATGTGTATTTTGATTTCAGTTGGTTGTAGAATGGACGAGGTAAGTTTGAAAGTAGAGTTTAGGAGCGAAAAGATAAGTATATCTATTTGGACAAATTTAATTGACATTCTTTTACGTGTGAAATGTGTTTTGCAAATGACTATTTTTACATTTTCTTCTGTTTCTTATTTGTTATGATCATTGTTTCTATTATTTTCAATTCTCAACACTCTCATTATCTCACTATAATTGCATAGCATTTCTTTGATTATATGTGTTTTGTTTGCTTTTCTATTAAATTAATTATGTTTTAATTTGATTTTTTGGCTTGTCGATTTAAGGTTAGGGGTTGGGAATTTGGGCTTAGGGAGTTGGAATTTGAGATTAGGGAATAAGAATTATGGCTTTAGAAATTAGGGTTTAGGGATTAGGGATTTGGGGTTATTGTTCTTTACCTTCTTTTGCTCCACCTCCTTGTCATTCTTATCATATTTTTTACTTTTATTGTTTTTGTTATGTTTAGGATTTTTATTTTTATGTGCGTAACTAATCTAATGTGTATTTTGATTTTAGTTGTTAGGGGAATGGACGATCTAAGCTTGAAAACGGAGTTTAGAAGCGAAAAGATAAGTATATATATGTGTGCAAATTTAATTGAATTTCTTTTACATCTGAAATATGTTTTGTAAAATGACTTTCTACATCTTCTTGTGTTTCTTTCTTGTTATTATCATTGTTTTAATTATTTTTAATTCCCAACACTCTCATTATATCACTATAATTGTATAGCATTTTTTTGATTATATGTATTTTATTTGCTTTTCTATTAGATTAATTATATTTTATTTCATTTTTTTGGTTTGTCGATTTATAGTTAGGGGTTGAGAATTAGAGCTTAGAGAGTACGGGTTTGAGATTAGAGATTAGAGATTAGAGCTTTAAAAATTTAGAAATTAAGGATTACGGATTAGGGGTTAGGGGTTAGGGATTAGGGATTTGAGTTTATTGTTCTTTTGATTCTTTTGCTCCAACTCCTCATCATTCTTATCCTATTTTTTACTTTTGTTGTTATTGTTATGTTTTGAATTTCTATTTTTATGTGCGTAACTAATCTAATATGTACTTTGATTTCAGTTGTTAGTGGAATGGACGAGATAAGCTTGAAAGCGGAATTTAGAAGCGAAAAGATAAATATATCTATTTTGGCAAATTTGATTGACTTTCTTTTACTTGTAAAATGTGTTTTACACAACTATTTCTACATCCTCTTGTGTTTCTTACTTGTTATGATCATTGTTTCTATTATTTTCAACTCCGGACACTTTCGTAAACCCACTATTTGCTTTTCATTTTTTGTTATTGTTTTCATGTTTTGCAGAACCTATAATTGCCTAACATTTCTTTGATTATATGTGCTTTGTTTGCTATTCTATTACGTTAATTATGTTTTATTTTCCTTTTTTGGCTTGTCGGTTTATGGTTAGATGCTAGGAATTAGGGCTTATGGAGTAGAGACTTGGGATTTGGGATTAGAGATTTGGGCTTTAGAGATTTAGGATTACGGATTACGGATTATGGATTTTGGTTTCTTGTTCTTTTGCTTCTTTTGCTCTACTTTCTCATCATTCTTATTCTAATTTTTTCTTTTATAGTTTTTGTTATGTTTTGGATTGTCATTTTTATATGCGTAACTAATCTAATGTGTATTTTGATTTCAGTTGGTTGTAGAATGGACGAGGTAAGTTTGAAAGTAGAGTTTAGGAGCGAAAAGATAAGTATATCTATTTGGACAAATTTAATTGACATTCTTTTACGTGTGAAATGTGTTTTGCAAATGACTATTTTTACATTTTCTTCTGTTTCTTATTTGTTATGATCATTGTTTCTATTATTTTCAATTCTCAACACTCTCATTATCTCACTATAATTGCATAGCATTTCTTTGATTATATGTGTTTTGTTTGATTTTCTATTAATTTAATTATGTTTTAATTTGATTTTTTGGCTTGTCGATTTAAGGTTAGGGGTTGGGAATTTGGGCTTAGGGAGTTGGAATTTGAGATTAGGGAATAAGAATTATGGCTTTAGAAATTAGGGTTTAGGGATTAGGGATTTGGGGTTATTGTTCTTTACCTTCTTTTGCTCCACCTCCTTGTCATTCTTATCATATTTTTTACTTTTATTGTTTTTGTTATGTTTAGGATTTTTATTTTTATGTGCGTAACTAATCTAATGTGTATTTTGATTTTAGTTGTTAGGGGAATGGACGATCTAAGCTTGAAAACGGAGTTTAGAAGCGAAAAGATAAGTATATATATGTGTGCAAATTTAATTGAATTTCTTTTACATCTGAAATATGTTTTGTAAAATGACTTTCTACATCTTCTTGTGTTTCTTTCTTGTTATTATCATTGTTTTAATTATTTTTAATTCCCAACACTCTCATTATATCACTATAATTGTATAGCATTTTTTTGATTATATGTATTTTATTTGCTTTTCTATTAGATTAATTATATTTTATTTCATTTTTTTGGTTTGTCGATTTATAGTTAGGGGTTGAGAATTAGAGCTTAGAGAGTACGGGTTTGAGATTAGAGATTAGAGATTAGAGCTTTAAAAATTTAGAAATTAAGGATTACGGATTAGGGGTTAGGGGTTAGGGATTAGGGATTTGAGTTTATTGTTCTTTTGATTCTTTTGCTCCAACTCCTCATCATTCTTATCCTATTTTTTACTTTTGTTGTTATTGTTATGTTTTGAATTTCTATTTTTATGTGCGTAACTAATCTAATATGTACTTTGATTTCAGTTGTTAGTGGAATGGACGAGATAAGCTTGAAAGCGGAATTTAGAAGCGAAAAGATAAATATATCTATTTTGGCAAATTTGATTGACTTTCTTTTACTTGTAAAATGTGTTTTACACAACTATTTCTACATCCTCTTGTGTTTCTTACTTGTTATGATCATTGTTTCTATTATTTTCAATTCGCAACTCTCATTATTACACTGTTTGCTTTTTGTTTTTCATTATTGTTTTCATGTTTCACACCACCTATAATTGCATATAGCATTTCTTTGGTTATATGTGCTTTGTTTTCTTTTCTATTTGATTAATTATGTTTTATGTCTTTTTTTGGGTTGTCGGTTTATAGTTAGGGGTTGGGGAATAGGACTTAGGGAGTAGGGATTTGGGATTAGAGCATAGGGAGTAGGAATTTGGAATTAGGAATTAGAAATTAGGGATTAAGACTTTAGGGATTAGGGATTAGGGATTAGGGATTAGGGATTAGGGATTAGGGATTAGGGATTAGGGATTAGGGATTAGGGATTAGGGATTAGGGATTAGGGATTAGGGATTAGGGATTAGGGATTAGGGATTAGGGATTAGGGATTAGGGATTAGGGATTAGGGATTAGGGATTAGGGATTAGGGATTAGGGATTAGGGATTAGGGATTAGGGATTAGGGATTAGGGATTAGGGATTAGGGATTAGGGATTAGGGATTAGGGATTAGGGATTAGGGATTAGGGATTAGGGATTAGGGATTAGGGATTAGGGATTAGGGATTAGGGATTAGGGATTAGGGATTAGGGATTAGGGATTAGGGATTAGGGATTAGGGATTAGGGATTAGGGATTAGGGATTAGGGATTAGGGATTAGGGATTAGGGATTAGGGATTAGGGATTAGGGATTAGGGATTAGGGATTAGGGATTAGGGATTAGGGGTTAAGGATTTGGGTTTATTGTTCTTTTCCTTCTTTCGCTCTACCTCCTCATCATTCTTATCCCATTTTTTTTGTTATTGTTTTAGTTTGGTTTTGAATTTTTATTTTTATGTGCGTAACTAATCTAATATGTACTTTGATTTCAGTTGTTTGTGGAAAGGACGAGATAAGCGTGAAAGCGGACTTTAGAGCAAAAAGATAAGTATATCTATTTGTGCAAATCTAATTGGCTTTCTTTTACATGTGAAATGTGTTATACATATGACTATTTCTTCTTCTTGTATTTCTTACTTGTTATGATCGTTGTTTCTATTATTTTTAATTCCCAACACTCTCATTATTCCACTGTTTGCTTTTAATTTTTCGTTATTGTTTTATGTTTTACACAACCTATAATTGCATAACATTTCTTTGGTTATTTGTGCTTTGCTTGCTTTCCTTTTTGATTAATTATGTTTTATTTCCTATTTTTGGGTTGTGGGTTTATAGTTAGGGGTTAGGGATTAGGACTTAGGGAGTTGAGATTTGGGATTAGGGATTAGGGCTTAAGGAGTAGGGATTTGGGATTAGGAATTAAAGATTAGGGATTAGGGGGCTTTAGAGATTAGAGATTAGGGATTAGAGATTAGGGACTAGGGATTAGGGGTTAGGGATTTGGGTTTATTGTTCTTTTGCTTCTTATACTCCACCTCCTCATCATTCTTAACCTATTTTTTATTTTATTGTTTTTGTTACGTTTTGGATTTTCATTTTTATGTGCGTAACTAATCTAATGCGTACTTTGATTTCAGTTGTTAGTGGAATGGACGAGATAAGCTTGAAAGCGGAGTTTAGGAGCGAAAAGATAAGTATATCTATTTGTGCAAATTTGATTGACTTTCTTTTACATGTGAAATGTGTTTTACAAATGACTATTTCTACATCTTCTTGTGTTTCTTACTTGTTATGATCATTGTTTCTATTATTTTCAATTCCCAACACTCTCATTGTCTCTCTATAATTGCATAGCATTTCTTTGATTATATGTGTTTTGCTTGCTTTTGTATTAGATTAATTATGTTTTATTTCGATTTTTCTGCTTGTCGTTTAATAATTGAGGGTTGGGAATTTGGGCTTTGGGAGTAGGGCTTTAGAAAATAGGGATTAGGGAGTAGGGATTTGGGTTTAGGGATTAGGGATTTGGGTTTATTGTTCTTTAGCTTCTTTTGCTCCACCTCCTCATAATTCTTATCCTATTTTTTACTTTTATTGTCTTTGTTATGTTTTGAATTTTTATTTTTATGTGCGTAACTAATCTAATGTGTACTTTGATTTCAGTTGTTAGCGGAATGAACAAGATAAGTTTGAAAGCGGAGTTTAGGAGCGAAAAGATAAGTATATCTATTTGTGCAAATTTGATTAGTTTTCTTTTACATGTGAAATGTATTTTACACATAACTATTTTTGTATCCTTTTGTGTTTCTTATTTGTTATGATCATTGTTTTTATTATTTTCAATTTTCAACACTCTCATTATCTCACTATAATTGCATAGCATTTTCTTTGATTATATGTGTTTTGCTTGCTTTTCTGTTAGATTAATCACTTTTTGTATCAATTTTTTGTCTTGTCGGTTTATAGTTAGGGGTTGAGAATTTGGGCTTAGGGAGTAGGGATTTGAGATTAGGGATTAAAGATTAGGGCTTTAGAAATTATGGATTAGGGATTAGAGATTAGGGGTTTGGGGTTAGGGATTAGGGATTTGAGTTTATTATTCTTTAACTTTTTTTGTTCCACTTCCTCATCATTTCTTATCCTATTTTTTACTTTTATTGCCTTTGTTATGTTTTGAATTTTTATTTTTATGTGCGTAACTAATTTAATGTGTATTTTGATTTCCGTTGTTAATAGAATGGACGAGATAAGCTTGAAAGCGGAGTTTTAGAGCGAAAATATAAGTATATCTATTTGTGCAAATTTAATTGACTTTCTTTTACATGAGAAATGTATTTTACACATAACTATTTCTACATCCTCTTGTGTTTTCTTACTTGTTATGATCATTGTTTCTATTATTTTCAATTCTAGACACTCTCATTGACCCATTTTTTTTTTTCATTTTTAGTTATTGTTTTCTTGTTTTGCATAACCTATAATTGCATAACATTTAATTGATTATTTGTGTTCTATTTGCTTTTCTATTAGATAAATTATGTTTTATTTTTATATTTTTTTATTACAGATTAGGGCTTTAGAGATTAGGGATTAGAGATTACAGATTAGGTGTTGGGGATTTGAAATTTGAGTTTATTGTTCTTTTGCTCCAACTTCTTATCATTCTTTTCCTATTTTTTACTTTTATTGTTTATGTTATGTTTTGAATTTTTTTTTTTTTTGTGCGTAACTAATCTATTGTGTATTTTGATTTCAGTTGTTAGTGAAATGAACGAGATAAGCTTAAAAGCGGAGTTTAGGAGAGAAAAGATAAGTATATTTATTTATGCAAATTTGATTGGTTTTCTTTTACTTGTCAAATGTATTTTACACATAACTATTTTTATATCCTTTTGTGTTTTTTATTTGTTATGATCACTGTTTCTATTATTTTCAATTCCCAACACTCTCATTATCTCACTATAATTGCATACCATTTCTTTTATTATATATGTTTTGCTTGCTTTTCTATTAAATTAATTACGTTTTGTTTCGATTTTTTGGCTTGTCGGTTTATAGTTAGGTGTTGAAAATTTGGGTTTAGGGAGTAGGGATTTGAGATTAGGGATTAAAGATTAGGGCTTTAGAAATTAGGGATTAGGGGTTTGGGGTTAGGGATTTGGGTTTATTGTTCTTTAGTTTCTTTTGCTCTATTTTCTCATCATTCTTATCCTATTTTTTACTTTTATTGCCTTTGTTAAGTTTTGAATTTTTATTTTTATGTGCGTAGCTAATCTTATGTATACTTTGATTTCAGTTGTTAACGGAATGGACGAGATAAGCCTCAAAGCGGAGTTTAGGAGCGAAAATTTAAGTATATCTATTTGTGCAAATTTGTTTGGTTTTCTTTTACATGTGAAATGTATTTTACACATAACTATTTCTACATCCTCTTGTGTTTCTTACTTGTTATGATCATTGTTTCTATTATTTTCAATTTAGGACAGTGTCATTAACCCACTATTTGCTTTTCATTTTTCGTATTGTTTTCATGTTTTGCACAACCTATAATTGCATAACATTTTTTGGTTATTTGTGGTTTAGTTGCTTNGAAAGCGGAGTTTAGGAGCGAAAAGATAAGTATATATATTTGTGCAAATTTGATTAACATTCTTTTACATGTGAAATGTGTTTTACACTTGACTATTTCTAAATTTTCTTGTGTTTCTTACTTGTTGTGATCATTGTTTCTATTATTTTCAATTCACAACCCTCTCATTATCCCACTATTTGTTTTTCATTTTTCGTAATTGTTTTCTTGTTTTACACAACCTGTAATTGCATAGCATTTCTTTGGTTATATGCGCTTTGTTTGTTTTTCTATTAGATTAATTATGTTTTATTTCTTTTTTTGGGTTGTCGGTTTATAGTTAGGGGTTGCGGATTAGGACTTAGGGAGTAGGGATTTGTGATTAGGAATTAAGGCTTTAAAGATTAGAGATTAGAGATTAGGGATTAAGGATTAGGGGTTAGAGATTTGGGTTTATTGTTCTTTTGCTCTACCTTCTCATTATTCTTATCCTTTTTTTTTCTTTTATTGTTTTTGTTATGTTTTGGATTTTTATTTTTATGTGCGTAACTAATCTAATGTGTACTTTGATTTCAGTTGTTAGTGGAATGGACGAGATAAGCTTGAAAGCGGAGTTTAGGAGCGAAAAGATAAGTATATATATTTGTGCAAATTTGATTGAC
>CAUOFW020002859.1:108121-125896 GCA_963454935.2 Ilex paraguariensis
GGATTTGGGATTAGGGATTAGAGATTAGGGATTAGGAGTTAGGACTTTAGAGATTAAGGATTAGGGATTAGAGATTAGGGATGAAGGATTAGAGATTAGGGATTAGTGATTAGGGATTAGGGATTAGAGATTAGGGATTATGAGTTAGGACTTTAGAGATTAGAGATTAAGGATTAGAGATTACGGATTAGGGGTTAGGGGTTAGGGGTTAGGGGTTCGGGATTTGGGTTTATTGTTGTTTTGCTTCTCCTCCTCTTCATTCTTATCCTATTTTTTTTCTTTTATTGTTTTTGATATGTTTTGGATTTTCATTTTTATGTGCGTAACTAATCTAATGTGTATTGTGATTTCAGTTGTTGGTGGAATAGACGAGATAAGCTTGCAAGCGGAGTTTAGGAGCGAAAAGCTAAGTATATATCCATTTTTGCAAATTTGATTGCCTTTCTTTTATGTGTAAAATGTGTTTTACACATGACTATTTGTACATCTTCTTGTGTTTCTTATTTGTTATGATCATTTTTTCTATTATTTTTAATTTCATACACTCTCATTAACCCACTGTTTGTTGTTCATGTTTCGTTATTGTTTTCATCTTTTGCACCACCTATAATTGCATAGCATTTCTTTGATTATATGTGCTTTGTTTGCTTTTCTATTAGATTATTTATGTTTTGTTTTCTTTATTTGGGTTGTTGGTTTATAGTTAGGGGTTGGGGAGTAGGGCTTAGAGAGTAGGATTTGGGATTTTGGATTCGGAATTAGGGATTAGGGATTAGGAGTTAGGACTTTAGAGATTAGGGATTAGGGATTAGAGATTACGGATTAGGGGTTAGGGGTTAGGGGTTAGGGGTTCGGGATTTGGGTTTATTGTTGTTTTGCTTCTTTTGCTCCTCCTCCTCATCATTCTTATCCTATTTTTTTTCTTTTATTGTTTCTGATATGTTTTGGATTTTCATTTTTATGTGCGTAACTAATCTAATGTGTATTGTGATTTCAGTTGTTGGTGGAATAGACGAGATAAGCTTGCAAGCGGAGTTTAGGAGCGAAAAGCTAAGTATATATCCATTTTTGCAAATTTGATTGCCTTTCTTTTATGTGTAAAATGTGTTTTACACATGACTATTTGTACATCTTCTTGTGTTTCTTATTTGTTATGATCATTTTTTCTATTATTTTTAATTTCATACACTCTCATTAACCCACTGTTTGTTGTTCATGTTTCGTTATTGTTTTCATCTTTTGCACCACCTATAATTGCATAGCATTTCTTTGATTATATGTGCTTTGTTTGCTTTTCTATTAGTTTGATTATGTTGTTTTCTTTTTTTGGGTTGTTGGTTTATAGTTAGGGGTGGGGGACTAGAGCATAGGGAGTAGGATTTCGGATTAGAGATTAGGGATTAAGGATTAGGGATTAGGACTTTGGGGATTAGGGACTAGGAATTAGGGATTAGGGGTTAGGGGTTCGGGATTTGGGTTTATTGTTGTTTTACTTCTTTTGCTCCTCCTCCTCATCATTTTTATCCTATTTTTTTCTTTTATTGTTTCTTATATGTTTTGGATTTTCATTTTTATGTGCGTAACTAATCTAATGTGTATTGTGATTTCAGTTGTTGGTGGAATAGACGAGATAAGCTTGCAAGCGGAGTTTAGGAGCGAAAAGCTAAGTATATATCCATTTTTGCAAATTTGATTGCCTTTCTTTTATGTGTAAAATGTGTTTTACACATGACTATTTGTACATCTTCTTGTGTTTCTTATTTGTTATGATCATTTTTTCTATTATTTTTAATTTCATACACTCTCATTAACCCACTGTTTGTTGTTCATGTTTCGTTATTGTTTTCATCTTTTGCACCACCTATAATTGCATAGCATTTCTTTGATTATATGTGCTTTGTTTGCTTTTCTATTAGTTTGATTATGTTGTTTTCTTTTTTTGGGTTGTTGGTTTATAGTTAGGGGTGGGGGACTAGAGCATAGGGAGTAGGATTTCGGATTAGAGATTAGGGATTAAGGATTAGGGATTAGGACTTTGGGGATTAGGGACTAGGAATTAGGGATTAGGGGTTAGGGGTTCGGGATTTGGGTTTATTGTTGTTTTACTTCTTTTGCTCCTCCTCCTCATCATTTTTATCCTATTTTTTTCTTTTATTGTTTCTTATATGTTTTGGATTTTCATTTTTATGTGCGTAACTAATCTAATGTGTATTGTGATTTCAGTTGTTGGTGGAATAGACGAGATAAGCTTGCAAGCGGAGTTTAGGAGCGAAAAGCTAAGTATATATCCATTTTTGCAAATTTGATTGCCTTTCTTTTATGTGTAAAATGTGTTTTACACATGACTATTTGTACATCTTCTTGTGTTTCTTATTTGTTATGATCATTTTTTCTATTATTTTTAATTTCATACACTCTCATTAACCCACTGTTTGTTGTTCATGTTTCGTTATTGTTTTCATCTTTTGCACCACCTATAATTGCATAGCATTTCTTTGATTATATGTGCTTTGTTTGCTTTTCTATTAGTTTGATTATGTTGTTTTCTTTTTTTGGGTTGTTGGTTTATAGTTAGGGGTGGGGGACTAGAGCATAGGGAGTAGGATTTCGGATTAGAGATTAGGGATTAAGGATTAGGGATTAGGACTTTGGGGATTAGGGACTAGGAATTAGGGATTAGGGGTTAGGGGTTCGGGATTTGGGTTTATTGTTGTTTTACTTCTTTTGCTCCTCCTCCTCATCATTTTTATCCTATTTTTTTCTTTTATTGTTTCTTATATGTTTTGGATTTTCATTTTTATGTGCGTAACTAATCTAATGTGTATTGTGATTTCAGTTGTTGGTGGAATAGACGAGATAAGCTTGCAAGCGGAGTTTAGGAGCGAAAAGCTAAGTATATATCCATTTTTGCAAATTTGATTGCCTTTCTTTTATGTGTAAAATGTGTTTTACACATGACTATTTGTACATCTTCTTGTGTTTCTTATTTGTTATGATCATTTTTTCTATTATTTTTAATTTCATACACTCTCATTAACCCACTGTTTGTTGTTCATGTTTCGTTATTGTTTTCATCTTTTGCACCACCTATAATTGCATAGCATTTCTTTGATTATATGTGCTTTGTTTGCTTTTCTATTAGTTTGATTATGTTGTTTTCTTTTTTTGGGTTGTTGGTTTATAGTTAGGGGTGGGGGACTAGAGCATAGGGAGTAGGATTTCGGATTAGAGATTAGGGATTAAGGATTAGGGATTAGGACTTTGGGGATTAGGGACTAGGAATTAGGGATTAGGGGTTAGGGGTTCGGGATTTGGGTTTATTGTTGTTTTACTTCTTTTGCTCCTCCTCCTCATCATTTTTATCCTATTTTTTTCTTTTATTGTTTCTTATATGTTTTGGATTTTCATTTTTATGTGCGTAACTAATCTAATGTGTATTGTGATTTCAGTTGTTGGTGGAATAGACGAGATAAGCTTGCAAGCGGAGTTTAGGAGCGAAAAGCTAAGTATATATCCATTTTTGCAAATTTGATTGCCTTTCTTTTATGTGTAAAATGTGTTTTACACATGACTATTTGTACATCTTCTTGTGTTTCTTATTTGTTATGATCATTTTTTCTATTATTTTTAATTTCATACACTCTCATTAACCCACTGTTTGTTGTTCATGTTTCGTTATTGTTTTCATCTTTTGCACCACCTATAATTGCATAGCATTTCTTTGATTATATGTGCTTTGTTTGCTTTTCTATTAGTTTGATTATGTTGTTTTCTTTTTTTGGGTTGTTGGTTTATAGTTAGGGGTGGGGGACTAGAGCATAGGGAGTAGGATTTCGGATTAGAGATTAGGGATTAAGGATTAGGGATTAGGACTTTGGGGATTAGGGACTAGGAATTAGGGATTAGGGGTTAGGGGTTCGGGATTTGGGTTTATTGTTGTTTTACTTCTTTTGCTCCTCCTCCTCATCATTTTTATCCTATTTTTTTCTTTTATTGTTTCTTATATGTTTTGGATTTTCATTTTTATGTGCGTAACTAATCTAATGTGTATTGTGATTTCAGTTGTTGGTGGAATAGACGAGATAAGCTTGCAAGCGGAGTTTAGGAGCGAAAAGCTAAGTATATATCCATTTTTGCAAATTTGATTGCCTTTCTTTTATGTGTAAAATGTGTTTTACACATGACTATTTGTACATCTTCTTGTGTTTCTTATTTGTTATGATCATTTTTTCTATTATTTTTAATTTCATACACTCTCATTAACCCACTGTTTGTTGTTCATGTTTCGTTATTGTTTTCATCTTTTGCACCACCTATAATTGCATAGCATTTCTTTGATTATATGTGCTTTGTTTGCTTTTCTATTAGTTTGATTATGTTGTTTTCTTTTTTTGGGTTGTTGGTTTATAGTTAGGGGTGGGGGACTAGAGCATAGGGAGTAGGATTTCGGATTAGAGATTAGGGATTAAGGATTAGGGATTAGGACTTTGGGGATTAGGGACTAGGAATTAGGGATTAGGGGTTAGGGGTTCGGGATTTGGGTTTATTGTTGTTTTACTTCTTTTGCTCCTCCTCCTCATCATTTTTATCCTATTTTTTTCTTTTATTGTTTCTTATATGTTTTGGATTTTCATTTTTATGTGCGTAACTAATCTAATGTGTATTGTGATTTCAGTTGTTGGTGGAATAGACGAGATAAGCTTGCAAGCGGAGTTTAGGAGCGAAAAGCTAAGTATATATCCATTTTTGCAAATTTGATTGCCTTTCTTTTATGTGTAAAATGTGTTTTACACATGACTATTTGTACATCTTCTTGTGTTTCTTATTTGTTATGATCATTTTTTCTATTATTTTTAATTTCATACACTCTCATTAACCCACTGTTTGTTGTTCATGTTTCGTTATTGTTTTCATCTTTTGCACCACCTATAATTGCATAGCATTTCTTTGATTATATGTGCTTTGTTTGCTTTTCTATTAGTTTGATTATGTTGTTTTCTTTTTTTGGGTTGTTGGTTTATAGTTAGGGGTGGGGGACTAGAGCATAGGGAGTAGGATTTCGGATTAGAGATTAGGGATTAAGGATTAGGGATTAGGACTTTGGGGATTAGGGACTAGGAATTAGGGATTAGGGGTTAGGGGTTCGGGATTTGGGTTTATTGTTGTTTTACTTCTTTTGCTCCTCCTCCTCATCATTTTTATCCTATTTTTTTCTTTTATTGTTTCTTATATGTTTTGGATTTTCATTTTTATGTGCGTAACTAATCTAATGTGTATTGTGATTTCAGTTGTTGGTGGAATAGACGAGATAAGCTTGCAAGCGGAGTTTAGGAGCGAAAAGCTAAGTATATATCCATTTTTGCAAATTTGATTGCCTTTCTTTTATGTGTAAAATGTGTTTTACACATGACTATTTGTACATCTTCTTGTGTTTCTTATTTGTTATGATCATTTTTTCTATTATTTTTAATTTCATACACTCTCATTAACCCACTGTTTGTTGTTCATGTTTCGTTATTGTTTTCATCTTTTGCACCACCTATAATTGCATAGCATTTCTTTGATTATATGTGCTTTGTTTGCTTTTCTATTAGTTTGATTATGTTGTTTTCTTTTTTTGGGTTGTTGGTTTATAGTTAGGGGTGGGGGACTAGAGCATAGGGAGTAGGATTTCGGATTAGAGATTAGGGATTAAGGATTAGGGATTAGGACTTTGGGGATTAGGGACTAGGAATTAGGGATTAGGGGTTAGGGGTTCGGGATTTGGGTTTATTGTTGTTTTACTTCTTTTGCTCCTCCTCCTCATCATTTTTATCCTATTTTTTTCTTTTATTGTTTCTTATATGTTTTGGATTTTCATTTTTATGTGCGTAACTAATCTAATGTGTATTGTGATTTCAGTTGTTGGTGGAATAGACGAGATAAGCTTGCAAGCGGAGTTTAGGAGCGAAAAGCTAAGTATATATCCATTTTTGCAAATTTGATTGCCTTTCTTTTATGTGTAAAATGTGTTTTACACATGACTATTTGTACATCTTCTTGTGTTTCTTATTTGTTATGATCATTTTTTCTATTATTTTTAATTTCATACACTCTCATTAACCCACTGTTTGTTGTTCATGTTTCGTTATTGTTTTCATCTTTTGCACCACCTATAATTGCATAGCATTTCTTTGATTATATGTGCTTTGTTTGCTTTTCTATTAGTTTGATTATGTTGTTTTCTTTTTTTGGGTTGTTGGTTTATAGTTAGGGGTGGGGGACTAGAGCATAGGGAGTAGGATTTCGGATTAGAGATTAGGGATTAAGGATTAGGGATTAGGACTTTGGGGATTAGGGACTAGGAATTAGGGATTAGGGGTTAGGGGTTCGGGATTTGGGTTTATTGTTGTTTTACTTCTTTTGCTCCTCCTCCTCATCATTTTTATCCTATTTTTTTCTTTTATTGTTTCTTATATGTTTTGGATTTTCATTTTTATGTGCGTAACTAATCTAATGTGTATTGTGATTTCAGTTGTTGGTGGAATAGACGAGATAAGCTTGCAAGCGGAGTTTAGGAGCGAAAAGCTAAGTATATATCCATTTTTGCAAATTTGATTGCCTTTCTTTTATGTGTAAAATGTGTTTTACACATGACTATTTGTACATCTTCTTGTGTTTCTTATTTGTTATGATCATTTTTTCTATTATTTTTAATTTCATACACTCTCATTAACCCACTGTTTGTTGTTCATGTTTCGTTATTGTTTTCATCTTTTGCACCACCTATAATTGCATAGCATTTCTTTGATTATATGTGCTTTGTTTGCTTTTCTATTAGTTTGATTATGTTGTTTTCTTTTTTTGGGTTGTTGGTTTATAGTTAGGGGTGGGGGACTAGAGCATAGGGAGTAGGATTTCGGATTAGAGATTAGGGATTAAGGATTAGGGATTAGGACTTTGGGGATTAGGGACTAGGAATTAGGGATTAGGGGTTAGGGGTTCGGGATTTGGGTTTATTGTTGTTTTACTTCTTTTGCTCCTCCTCCTCATCATTTTTATCCTATTTTTTTCTTTTATTGTTTCTTATATGTTTTGGATTTTCATTTTTATGTGCGTAACTAATCTAATGTGTATTGTGATTTCAGTTGTTAGTGGAATGGACGAGATAAGCTTGCAAGCGGAGTTTAGGAGCGAAAAGATAAGTATATCTATTTGTGCAAATTTGATAGGCTTTCTTTTACTTGTGAAATGCGTTTTACACATGACAATTTGTACATCATCTTGTGTTTCTTACTTGTTATGATCATTGTTTCTATTATTTTCAATTCCGGGCATTCTTATTAAACCACTATTTGCTTTTCATTTTTCGTTATTGTTTTTATGTTTTGCATAATCTATAATTGCATAACATTTCTTTGATTATATGTGGTTTGTTTGTTTGCTTTTCTATTAGATTAATTATGTTTTGTTTTCTTTATTTGGGTTGTTGGTTTATAGTTAGGGGTTGGGGATTAGGGCTTAGTGAGTAGGATTTGGGATTTTGGATTAGGAATTAGGGATTAGGGATTAGGAGTTAGGACTTTAGAGATTAGAGATTAGGGATTAGAGATTACGGATTAGGGGTTAGGGGTTAGGGGTTCGGGGTTTGGGTTTATTGTTATTTTGTTTCTTTTGCTCCTCCTCCTCATCATTCTTATCCTATTTTTTTCTTTTATTTGTTTCTGATATGTTTTGGATTTTCATTTTTATGTGCGTAACTAATCTAATGTGTATTGTGATTTCAGTTGTTGGTGGAATAGACGAGATAAGCTTGCAAGCGGAGTTTAGGAGCGAAAAGCTAAGTATATATCCATTTTTGCAAATTTGATTGCCTTTCTTTTATGTGTAAAATGTGTTTTACACATGACTATTTGTACATCTTCTTGTGTTTCTTATTTGTTATGATCATTTTTTCTATTATTTTTAATTTCATACACTCTCATTAACCCACTGTTTGTTGTTCATGTTTCGTTATTGTTTTCATCTTTTGCACCACCTATAATTGCATAGCATTTCTTTGATTATATGTGCTTTGTTTGCTTTTCTATTAGATTATTTATGTTTTGTTTTCTTTATTTGGGTTGTTGGTTTATAGTTAGGGGTTGGGGAGTAGGGCTTAGAGAGTAGGATTTGGGATTTTGGATTCGGAATTAGGGATTAGGGATTAGGAGTTAGGACTTTAGAGATTAGGGATTAGGGATTAGAGATTACGGATTAGGGGTTAGGGGTTCGGGGTTTGGGTTTATTGTTGTTTTGTTTCTTTTGCTCCTCCTCCTCATCATTGTTATCCTATTTTTTTCTTTTATTGTTTCTGATATGTTTTGAATTTGCATTTTTATGTGCGTAACTAATCTAATGTGTATTGTGATTTCAGTTGTTGGTGGAATAGACGAGATAAGCTTGCAAGCGGAGTTTAGGAGCGAAAAGCTAAGTATATATCCATTTTTGCAAATTTGATTGCCTTTCTTTTATGTGTAAAATGTGTTTTACACATGACTATTTGTACATCTTCTTGTGTTTCTTATTTGTTATGATCATTTTTTCTATTATTTTTAATTTCATACACTCTCATTAACCCACTGTTTGTTGTTCATGTTTCGTTATTGTTTTCATCTTTTGCACCACCTATAATTGCATAGCATTTCTTTGATTATATGTGCTTTGTTTGCTTTTCTATTAGATTATTTATGTTTTGTTTTCTTTATTTGGGTTGTTGGTTTATAGTTAGGGGTTGGGGAGTAGGGCTTAGAGAGTAGGATTTGGGATTTTGGATTCGGAATTAGGGATTAGGGATTAGGAGTTAGGACTTTAGAGATTAGGGATTAGGGATTAGAGATTACGGATTAGGGGTTAGGGGTTCGGGGTTTGGGTTTATTGTTGTTTTGTTTCTTTTGCTCCTCCTCCTCATCATTCTTATCCTATTTTTTTCTTTTATTGTTTCTGATATGTTTTGAATTTGCATTTTTATGTGCGTAACTAATCTAATGTGTATTGTGGTTTCAGTTGTTGGTGGAATAGACGAGATAAGCTTGCAAGGGGAGTTTAGGAGCGAAAAGCTAAGTATATATCCATTTTTGCAAATTTGATTGCCTTTCTTTTATGTGTAAAATGTGTTTTACACATGACTATTTGTACATCTTCTTGTGTTTCTTATTTGTTATGATCATTTTTTCTATTATTTTTAATTTCATACACTCTCATTAACCCACTGTTTGTTGTTCATGTTTCGTTATTGTTTTCATCTTTTGCACCACCTATAATTGCATAGCATTTCTTTGATTATATGTGCTTTGTTTGCTTTTCTATTAGATTATTTATGTTTTGTTTTCTTTATTTGGGTTGTTGGTTTATAGTTAGGGGTTGGGGAGTAGGGCTTAGAGAGTAGGATTTGGGATTTTGGATTCGGAATTAGGGATTAGGGATTAGGAGTTAGGACTTTAGAGATTAGGGATTAGGGATTAGAGATTACGGATTAGGGGTTAGGGGTTAGGGGTTAGGGGTTCGGGATTTGGGTTTATTGTTGTTTTGCTTCTTTTGCTCCTCCTCCTCATCATTCTTATCCTATTTTTTTTCTTTTATTGTTTCTGATATGTTTTGGATTTTCATTTTTATGTGCGTAACTAATCTAATGTGTATTGTGATTTCAGTTGTTAGTGGAATGGACAAGATAAGCTTGCAAGCGGAGTTTAGAAGCGAAAACATAAGTATATCCATTTGTGCAAATTTGATAGGCTTTCTTTTTTATGTGTAAAATGTGTTTTACACATGACTATTTGTACATCTTCTTGTGTTTCTTATTTGTTATGATCATTTTTTCTATTATTTTTAATTTCATACACTCTCATTAACCCACTGTTTGTTGTTCATGTTTCGTTATTGTTTTCATCTTTTGCACCACCTATAATTGCATAGCATTTCTTTGATTATATGTGCTTTGTTTGCTTTTCTATTAGATTATTTATGTTTTGTTTTCTTTATTTGGGTTGTTGGTTTATAGTTAGGGGTTGGGGAGTAGGGCTTAGAGAGTAGGATTTGGGATTTTGGATTCGGAATTAGGGATTAGGGATTAGGAGTTAGGACTTTAGAGATTAGGGATTAGGGATTAGAGATTACGGATTAGGGGTTAGGGGTTAGGGGTTAGGGGTTCGGGATTTGGGTTTATTGTTGTTTTGCTTCTTTTGCTCCTCCTCCTCATCATTCTTATCCTATTTTTTTTCTTTTATTGTTTCTGATATGTTTTGGATTTTCATTTTTATGTGCGTAACTAATCTAATGTGTATTGTGATTTCAGTTGTTAGTGGAATGGACGAGATAAGCTTGCAAGCGGAGTTTAGAAGCGAAAAGATAAGTATATCCATTTGTGCAAATTTGATAGGCTTTCTTTTACTTGTGAAATGCGTTTTACACATGACAATTTGTACATCATCTTGTGTTTCTTACTTGTTATGATCATTGTTTCTATTATTTTCAATTCCGAGCATTCTTATTAAACCATTATTTGCTTTTCATTTTTTGTTATTGTTTTTATGTTTTGCATAATCTATAATTGCATAACATTTCTTTGATTATATGTGGTTTGTTTGTTTGCTTTTCTATTAGATTAATTATGTTTTGTTTTCTTTATTTGGGTTGTTGGTTTATAGTTAGGGGTTGGGGATTAGGGCTTAGTGAGTAGGATTTGGGATTTTGGATTAGGAATTAGGGATTAGGGATTAGGAGTTAGGACTTTAGAGATTAGGGATTAGGGATTAGAGATTACGGATTAGGGGTTAGGGGTTAGGGGTTAGGGGTTCGGGATTTGGGTTTATTGTTGTTTTGCTTCTTTTGCTCCTCCTCCTCATCATTCTTATCCTATTTTTTTTCTTTTATTGTTTCTGATATGTTTTGGATTTTCATTTTTATGTGCGTAACTAATCTAATGTGTATTGTGATTTCAGTTGTTGGTGGAATAGACGAGATAAGCTTGCAAGCGGAGTTTAGGAGCGAAAAGCTAAGTATATATCCATTTTTGCAAATTTGATTGCCTTTCTTTTATGTGTAAAATGTGTTTTACACATGACTATTTGTACATCTTCTTGTGTTTCTTATTTGTTATGATCATTTTTTCTATTATTTTTAATTTCATACACTCTCATTAACCCACTGTTTGTTGTTCATGTTTCGTTATTGTTTTCATCTTTTGCACCACCTATAATTGCATAGCATTTCTTTGATTATATGTGCTTTGTTTGCTTTTCTATTAGATTATTTATGTTTTGTTTTCTTTATTTGGGTTGTTGGTTTATAGTTAGGGGTTGGGGATTAGGGTGAGTAGGATTTGGGATTTTGGATTACGAATTAGGGATTAGGGATTAGGGATTAGAGATTACGGATTAGGGGTTAGGGGTTAGNGATTATCTATGCTTTGTTTGCTTTTCTATTAGTTTGATTATGTTGTTTTCTTTTTCTGGGTTGTTGGTTTACAGTTAGGGGTGGGGGACTAGAGCACAGGGAGTAGGATTTCGGATTAGAGATTAGGGATTAAGGATGAGGGATTAGGACATTGGGGATTAGGGACTAGGAATTAGGGATTAGGGGTTTGGGGTTCGGGATTTGGGTTTATTGTTGTTTTACTTCTTTTGCTCCTCCTCCTCATCATTTTTATCCTATTTTTTTCTTTTATTGTTTCTTATATGTTTTGGATTTTCATTTTTATGTGCGTAACTAATCTAATGTGTATTGTGATTTCAGTTGTTAGTGGAATGGACGAGATAAGCTTGCAAGCGGAGTTTAGGAGCGAAAAGATAAGTATATCCATTTGTGCAAATTTGATAGGCTTTCTTTTACTTGTGAAATGCGTTTTACACATGACAATTTGTACATCATCTTGTGTTTCTTACTTGTTATGATCATTGTTTCTATTATTTTCAATTCCGGGCATTCTTATTAAACCACTATTTGCTTTTCATTTTTCGTTATTGTTTTTATGTTTTGCATAATCTATAATTGCATAACATTTCTTTGATTATATGTGGTTTGTTTGTTTGCTTTTCTATTAGATTAATTATGTTTTGTTTTCTTTATTTGGGTTGTTGGTTTATAGTTAGGGGTTGGGGATTAGGGCTTAGTGAGTAGGATTTGGGATTTTGGATTAGGAATTAGGGATTAGGGATTAGGAGTTAGGACTTTAGAGATTAGGGATTAGGGATTAGAGATTACGGATTAGGGGTTAGGGGTTAGGGGTTAGGGGTTCGGGATTTGGGTTTATTGTTGTTTTGCTTCTTTTGCTCCTCCTCCTCATCATTCTTATCCTATTTTTTTTCTTTTATTGTTTCTGATATGTTTTGGATTTTCATTTTTATGTGCGTAACTAATCTAATGTGTATTGTGATTTCAGTTGTTGGTGGAATAGACGAGATAAGCTTGCAAGCGGAGTTTAGGAGCGAAAAGCTAAGTATATATCCATTTTTGCAAATTTGATTGCCTTTCTTTTATGTGTAAAATGTGTTTTACACATGACTATTTGTACATCTTCTTGTGTTTCTTATTTGTTATGATCATTTTTTCTATTATTTTTAATTTCATACACTCTCATTAACCCACTGTTTGTTGTTCATGTTTCGTTATTGTTTTCATCTTTTGCACCACCTATAATTGCATAGCATTTCTTTGATTATATGTGCTTTGTTTGCTTTTCTATTAGATTATTTATGTTTTGTTTTCTTTATTTGGGTTGTTGGTTTATAGTTAGGGGTTGGGGAGTAGGGCTTAGAGAGTAGGATTTGGGATTTTGGATTAGGAATTAGGGATTAGGGATTAGGAGTTAGGACTTTAGAGATTAGGGATTAGGGATTAGAGATTACGGATTAGGGGTTAGGGGTTAGGGGTTAGGGGTTCGGGATTTGGGTTTATTGTTGTTTTGCTTCTTTTGCTCCTCCTCCTCATCATTCTTATCCTATTTTTTTTCTTTTATTGTTTCTGATATGTTTTGGATTTTCATTTTTATGTGCGTAACTAATCTAATGTGTATTGTGATTTCAGTTGTTGGTGGAATAGACGAGATAAGCTTGCAAGCGGAGTTTAGGAGCGAAAAGCTAAGTATATATCCATTTTTGCAAATTTGATTGCCTTTCTTTTATGTGTAAAATGTGTTTTACACATGACTATTTGTACATCTTCTTGTGTTTCTTATTTGTTATGATCATTTTTTCTATTATTTTTAATTTCATACACTCTCATTAACCCACTGTTTGTTGTTCATGTTTCGTTATTGTTTTCATCTTTTGCACCACCTATAATTGCATAGCATTTGTTTGATTATATGTGCTTTGTTTGTTTTTCTATTAGATTATTTATGTTTTGTTTTCTTTATTTGGGTTGTTGGTTTATAGTTAGGGGTTGGGGAGTAGGGCTTAGAGAGTAGGATTTGGGATTTTGGATTCGGAATTAGGGATTAGGGATTAGGAGTTAGGACTTTAGAGATTAGGGATTAGGGATTAGAGATTACGGATTAGGGGTTAGGGGTTAGGGGTTAGGGGTTCGGGATTTGGGTTTATTGTTGTTTTGCTTCTTTTGCTCCTCCTCCTCATCATTCTTATCCTATTTTTTTTCTTTTATTGTTTCTGATATGTTTTGGATTTTCATTTTTATGTGCGTAACTAATCTAATGTGTATTGTGATTTCAGTTGTTGGTGGAATAGACGAGATAAGCTTGCAAGCGGAGTTTAGGAGCGAAAAGCTAAGTATATATCCATTTTTGCAAATTTGATTGCCTTTCTTTTATGTGTAAAATGTGTTTTACACATGACTATTTGTACATCTTCTTGTGTTTCTTATTTGTTATGATCATTTTTTCTATTATTTTTAATTTCATACACTCTCATTAACCCACTGTTTGTTGTTCATGTTTCGTTATTGTTTTCATCTTTTGCACCACCTATAATTGCATAGCATTTCTTTGATTATATGTGCTTTGTTTGCTTTTCTATTAGATTATTTATGTTTTGTTTTCTTTATTTGGGTTGTTGGTTTATAGTTAGGGGTTGGGGAGTAGGGCTTAGAGAGTAGGATTTGGGATTTTGGATTAGGAATTAGGGATTAGGGATTAGGGATTAAGAGTTAGGACTTTAGAGATTAGGGATTAGGGATTAGGGGTTAGGGGTTAGGGGTTTGGGGTTCGGGATTTGGTTTTATTGTTGTTTTGCTTCTTTTGCTCCTCCTCCTCATCATTCTTATCCTATTTTTTTTCTTTTATTGTTTCTGATATGTTTTGGATTTTCATTTTTATGTGCGTAACTAATCTAATGTGTATTGTGATTTCAGTTGTTGGTGGAATAGACGAGATAAGCTTGCAAGCGGAGTTTAGGAGCGAAAAGCTAAGTATATATCCATTTTTGCAAATTTGATTGCCTTTCTTTTATGTGTAAAATGTGTTTTACACATGACTATTTGTACATCTTCTTGTGTTTCTTATTTGTTATGATCATTTTTTCTATTATTTTTAATTTCATACACTCTCATTAACCCACTGTTTGTTGTTCATGTTTCGTTATTGTTTTCATCTTTTGCACCACCTATAATTGCATAGCATTTCTTTGATTATATGTGCTTTGTTTGCTTTTCTATTAGTTTGATTATGTTGTTTTCTTTTTTTGGGTTGTTGGTTTATAGTTAGGGGTGGGGGACTAGAGCATAGGGAGTAGGATTTCGGATTAGAGATTAGGGATTAAGGATTAGGGATTAGGGATTAGGGATTAGGGGTTAGGGGTTAGGGGTTTGGGGTTCGGGATTTGGGTTTATTGTTGTTTTGCTTGTTTTGCTCCTCCTCCTCATCATTCTTGTCCTATTTTTTTTCTTTTATTGTTTCTGATATGTTTTGGATTTTCATTTTTATGTGCGTAACTAATCTAATGTGTATTGTGATTTCAGTTGTTGGTGGAATAGACGAGATAATCTTGCAAGCGGAGTTTAGGAGCGAAAAGCTAAGTATATATCTATTTTTGCAAATTTGATTGTCTTTCTTTTATGTGTAAAATGTGTTTTACACATGACTATTTGTACATCTTCTTGTGTTTCTTATTTGTTATGATCATTTTTTCTATTATTTTTAATTTCATACACTCTCATTAACCCACTGTTTGTTGTTCATGTTTCGTTATTGTTTTCATCTTTTGCACCACCTATAATTGCATAGCATTTCTTTGATTATATGTGCTTTGTTTGCTTTTCTATTAGATTATTTATGTTTTGTTTTCTTTATTTGGGTTGTTGGTTTATAGTTAGGGGTTGGGGAGTAGGGCTTAGAGAGTAGGATTTGGGATTTTGGATTCGGAATTAGGGATTAGGGATTAGGAGTTAGGACTTTAGAGATTAGGGATTAGGGATTAGAGATTACGGATTAGGGGTTAGGGGTTAGGGGTTAGGGGTTAGGGGTTCGGGATTTAGGTTTATTGTTGTTTTGCTTCTTTTGCTCCTCTTCCTCATCATTCTTATCCTATTTTTTTTCTTTTATTGTTTCTGATATGTTTTGGATTTTCATTTTTATGTGCGTAACTAATCTAATGTGTATTGTGATTTCAGTTGTTGGTGGAATAGACGAGATAAGCTTGCAAGCGGAGTTTAGGAGCGAAAAGCTAAGTATATATCCATTTTTGCAAATTTGATTGCCTTTCTTTTATGTGTAAAATGTGTTTTACACATGACTATTTGTACATCTTCTTGTGTTTCTTATTTGTTATGATCATTTTTTCTATTATNTAATTTGATAGGCTTTCTTTTACTTGTGAAATGCGTTTTACACATGACAATTTGTATATCATCTTGTGTTTCTTACTTGTTATGATCATTGTTTCTATTATTTTCAATTCCGGGCATTCTTATTAAACCACTATTTGCTTTTCATTTTTCGTTATTGTTTTTATGTTTTGCATAATCTATAATTGCATAACATTTCTTTGATTATATGTGGTTTGTTTGTTTGCTTTTCTATTAGATTAATTATGTTTTGTTTTCTTTATTTGGGTTGTTGGCTTATAGTTAGGGGTTGGGGATTAGGGCTTAGTGAGTAGGATTTGGGATTTTGGATTAGGAATTAGGGATTAGGGATTAGGAGTTAGGACTTTAGAGATTAGGGATTAGGGATTAGAGATTACGGATTAGGGGTTAGGGGTTAGGGGTTAGGGGTTCGGGATTTGGGTTTATTGTTGTTTTGCTTCTTTTGCTCCTCCTCCTCATCATTCTTATCCTATTTTTTTTCTTTTATTGTTTCTGATATGTTTTGGATTTTCATTTTTATGTGCGTAACTAATCTAATGTGTATTGTGATTTCAGTTGTTAGTGGAATGGACGAGATAAGCTTGCAAGCGGAGTTTAGAAGCGAAAAGATAAGTATATCCATTTGTGCAAATTTGATAGGCTTTCTTTTACTTGTGAAATGCGTTTTACACATGACAATTTGTACATCATCTTGTGTTTCTTACTTGTTATGATCATTGTTTCTATTATTTTCAATTCCGGGCATTCTTATTAAACCACTATTTGCTTTTCATTTTTCGTTATTGTTTTTATGTTTTGCATAATCTATAATTGCATAACATTTCTTTGATTATATGTGGTTTGTTTGTTTGCTTTTCTATTAGATTAATTATGTTTTGTTTTCTTTATTTGGGTTGTTGGTTTATAGTTAGGGGTTGGGGATTAGGGCTTAGTGAGTAGGATTTGGGATTTTGGATTAGGAATTAGGGATTAGGGATTAGGAGTTAGGACTTTAGAGATTAGGGATTAGGGATTAGAGATTACGGATTAGGGGTTAGGGGTTAGGGGTTAGGGGTTCGGGATTTGGGTTTATTGTTGTTTTGCTTCTTTTGCTCCTCCTCCTCATCATTCTTATCCTATTTTTTTTCTTTTATTGTTTCTGATATGTTTTGGATTTTCATTTTTATGTGCGTAACTAATCTAATGTGTATTGTGATTTCAGTTGTTGGTGGAATAGACGAGATAAGCTTGCAAGCGGAGTTTAGGAGCGAAAAGCTAAGTATATATCCATTTTTGCAAATTTGATTGCCTTTCTTTTATGTGTAAAATGTGTTTTACACATGACTATTTGTACATCTTCTTGTGTTTCTTATTTGTTATGATCATTTTTTCTATTATTTTTAATTTCATACACTCTCATTAACCCACTGTTTGTTGTTCATGTTTCGTTATTGTTTTCATCTTTTGCACCACCTATAATTGCATAGCATTTCTTTGATTATATGTGCTTTGTTTGCTTTTCTATTAGTTTGATTATGTTGTTTTCTTTTTTTGGGTTGTTGGTTTATAGTTAGGGGTGGGGGACTAGAGCATAGGGAGTAGGATTTCGGATTAGAGATTAGGGATTAAGGATTAGGGATTAGGACTTTGGGGATTAGGGACTAGGAATTAGGGATTAGGGGTTAGGGGTTCGGGATTTGGGTTTATTGTTGTTTTACTTCTTTTGCTCCTCCTCCTCATCATTTTTATCCTATTTTTTTTCTTTTATTGTTTCTTATATGTTTTGGATTTTCATTTTTATGTGCGTAACTAATCTAATGTGTATTGTGATTTCAGTTGTTAGTGGAATGGACGAGATAAGCTTGCAAACGGAGTTTAGAAGCGAAAAGATAAGTATATCTATTTTTGCAAATTTGATTGGCTTTCTTTTACATGTGAAATTTGTTTTGCACCTGACAATTTATACATCTTCTTGTGTTTCTTACTTGTTATGATCATTGTTTCTATTGTTTTCAACTCCGG
>CAUOFW020002859.1:143252-178098 GCA_963454935.2 Ilex paraguariensis
CATTGGCTCACCCTATACGGGAAACATTTCAGGTGTGGGTCATGCACCAATGGACTGCTCACAATCAGGGTCACATGGTTGAAGAAAAGTCGACTTGTGGCTTCCAATCCATTTTTTTTTGTAAAAGTAAAGTTGTAATTAAATTTTAGCATGTAATGTGTAAAGGAATTATAATAGAGTATATATGGACTGTTTTAATATAAACTTACATATTTTGATATAAATATGATGATTGGACCCGGTGTGGTCAAGTTTTATGTATAAAATAGACCCTGTGTGGTTATGGTATTATATTGGACCTCAGATGGATCATGTAAATGTTGTTTGCACAGATTGTGTTTTGGGGTAGAGCTTCCTGTACAAAGGAGACTCTGCCCGAATTTCGTTAAATTATGGATCCCGATAAATGGGACACAACGATACGATATCGAGTTATACGGTAACCACCGGCATTCCGTGGGTTGATGGAAAATTAACGGACCCCATGAATTTGGGGTGTCACAATCACGTCGCATTCATGCTTCAGTATAACCATTTTATCAATAATTGCAGCAACATAGTAGTAATATTAAATCCAAAATTATCAATTGAAGCAATAAAAAAATCTATTGCAATAACAACGAAATTATACATGTTAAATCTTTTTAACATGAAAATTCAAAAAATATATAAAGACGCTCATGAAGAAAGAAAAGAATGACATTAGTTTGAAATGAGATTTATGCGAGGTGTTACAAATATATCACTAAGACACTATGACCTTTTTATTTTAACATGAAATATGACATATATTAAAGTCATTCGACTTGTTTTCACATAAAGAATTCATATTTGAAGTCCATTTATTTATTTAAAATTTTTAAAAGTAACCCTAAGTTATATAGAATCATAATTGATGACCTAATTAGCGTATTGGTGATTAATTTTTATACAAGTCGTCACATTACTAGTACTCAATGCCCTTACCAATGGTCCGAGGAGAACAATGGTACTTGTGCAAACCTTGATATCATCATGTATGGATATTGGTAAACAAATGAATACATGCAACCCTTAAACAAAAAATTCGTCATAGCATTTCCGTCAAAAACCCAAATTTAGCATTTCAAACCTCAACCAAAACAATCAACAATTCTAATCAGACCAAACAAATCCTAAAAACAATGTACGAAATCAGTTCACATTCACCAAACAAAAACACAAAATCACACTTATGCCCACTTGCCTAGTTTACTAAACCCAAGTAGTGCCGAATCGAAATAGTGCTCAGGTAGTTGAATAAATAAGAAATAAGGATATAAAAGCCTTAACATGACAACTACTCCTTGTATAACCAATGCATTTCCTGACCAAAATAGAAATAAAAAACATTACCACTTATAGGGACCTAAATAATTTTATTATGCAAATAAATTGCCTATTGTCCTAGCTTCATCTACCCCCTATCAAGTAAAAAAAAAAAAACTTAACAGGCCGTCAACTATGTAATGGTCCGTATATCTAACTCGTAGAGGCATAAAAGATGGTTTTGCATATGAAAGACATCATCATTCGATGGTTAATTATGGTATAACATTTTTTTGTGATACAATATTGAATTAGTCACCCAATGAACACAAAGAATAACACTCTTAATTTAGTTGAACCACCGCTGCAAGACCACAAAAAATTGAAGCAGAATGGCTCCAAGGAAAAAAAATCAATAGCCACAAAAAAAATTTAGAAATGAAACACCCAATAGGAAACCATCAAACATTACAACGAAACCCAATGGCTTCGAAAAATATTGATGAACAATTTACTCGGTTTCCTTCGTCACAACATCAAAAATGTTGATGAACAGTGCATATTAAGTAAAATGACATAAATTAAAACACAAAAAGCATTTGGTAGAATCTAGTTCTTTCTTTCCAAGCAGACAGTGCAGGTGAGAGCTTCTACTGTTTTTTCTGCGATGGACACGATGCCAAGCACGGGGAGGATGTTGATGGTTCAAAACGAGAGAGGAATACCAGTTTTGAGAATCAATAATTCTTTGATTTTTTCTCATTCTTTGTAAAATGTGGATAGTTCTTTGTAAATTTTTGGAGTTGGGTTGTTATGGAGGCAGATCTGTCTACATTTTCTTCCTTGTAATAATTTTTTAGAAATGAAATAAAGTGTTGATTTGTTTGAAAAAAAAATCCAGCTACTCCCAATAGATCACTTCCCAAGAATACATTCACATATCTATACTACTAATAAAAGTATCTTAAGTGAAAAAAATTTTATTCTCTATTTTACACTTATAAAAAAATTTAATTACCATATTATCTTTCCATAGTTATATATCTAAATTACAATCACGTCCTTATGTATTTAAATCTCCAATTTACCCTATAGCATTTCTTTTACTTCTCTATTATCATTGTATAAATATCAATATCTATAAAAAAAAAAATTAACTGACTACATTACTCTTCAAAAAATATATGCATAATTATAGTTTTTAATAAAGTGTTCAAAAACTTTATCAATAAATCATACCTTTTTCAAATATATAGATAACATTATGACTATATATATATATTTTTTTTGCCATCTATACTACTAATACAGAATGAAACTTTTGTCATACCATAAAAAAAAATTTATTCACTATTTTACTCTTATAAAATATTTTAAATACCACACTATCCTTCAATATTTGAATATCTAAATTGTCATCATATACTTATATGTTTAAATCTCCAAATTACCCCTAATATCTCTTTTAATTCTTTATTTACTATGTATAAATATCAGTATCTATGAAACATTTTAATTGACTACGATACCTTTAAAACATATATGCATCACTATAATTTTTAATAAACTGTTCAATTTTAAGAAGAAAAAAAAAACTTTATCAATTTAATATTACTCATTTTAAATATAAGGATAATATTATCCTTACATATGTGTATTTCTTTCATCCAAAATTTCAACCATTTAATTTTTAAGATAAAAAATAATCTTTTACGTAATTTTTTAAAAATAATTTATATTAAATCAACATAATTCTTCAATTACAATAAACTTTTCATATTTTATTAAGAGTTTATATAAAAAAATTATATTGTATTTTTAAGTAAAACTTGAATTTTAGAATTTTAATATTCTTTTAAAATATATATTATAAAGTAGTATATTATATTTTAAGGTGAATAGCACTTTTAGTGCCTAAAATATGCATGTTTTGTTAATTTGGTATTCATTATATCAATTTTATTAATTTGGTCTTCAAAGTATTTAGTTAGTGTTTAAATGATCTATATGCAGACAACTTGTTAAGTTTTTTATAAAAGTGATCAGGTGATACTATTTGACGGAATAACATGTGGTTATTTTCGTCAAAAAACTTAATTGACCATCTGGTTAAGGACCATTTAAATAAGAATTAAATATTTTAGGAACTAAATTGATAAAATTTATATACCGAGGACTAAACTAACAAAAAGTGCAAACTTTAGAGAACCAAAGTGTTATTAATCATATATTTTATCCGTATTACCCTAACTAATTATAGTAAGCATTAATAAGAATATTACACGTTTTTTTTATTTTATTCAATGAATTATAAGTTGAAATATAATCAAATGAATTTCAAATAAATTATTTTTATCTTTTTTTTATACTTAAAACAATGAATCGTTGAGAACAAACAATATTTTCAAATTATATAATATAATACGAGCAATAAAATATAATTTTGATAAACTTGAAATAATATTCAATGTAGGTACATATATACCTAATACTTTTTATTAATATTTTGTATATAAAAATTATTCACGTACAACGCACGTGGTGCATTATTAGTGTATAAAAATAGGTATATCACCACATTTTGATCATGGTAGAAATAACTTAAACATCTAAGGAAATCACTAGAGATAGAGAATTGTAAATTCAAAAAGAATAGGAATCACAAAATCTATCAAAAATTGAGTATTGACTTAATATATATCATATCGGATCAAAATCAAATATATCAAAACGCAAATTGAAAGCAGTTCAATCACCCCACTACGAATTAAAGGTTGTTAAACTCCACACTTTAGCAATGACCAGCAACATATTCTCACTTTCCATCCCAAGAAATTTCAAGAGAAAATTTCTCACCCCGAAAATATGAAAAACAAATTTAATAAAGCAAAATTTTGAAAAGAGTCCACTGTCAAAGCATCTAATTCAAAATCAATTGGCTATGAGTAGAGTGACCTTTGAGTATAGAAAACACTCTAGACGAACGTAATTATTTGATGTGACATACGAGATCTCTTACTATCCTCCATCACGTGAAACCTTGACTTGCACGAGGGTCAACAACACAAGCAAACAACTATTCATACTTACATATTCAAATGGACAGGAGGCTTAACATATTCAACTAACACTCCTTGGATTTTGATCATATTTCATTGACATGCCCTCTGATTTTTGTATATGTATTTCACGAACTACCTTATCATCACTCTCGTTACTAACAATAAAAAAAGTATGATGTGACTGCATATTTCCTTACGAATTACGATACTTACTCTTAGCTCTCTAAACAGAACAAGATTACACCACCATATAATGAAATTGAATATTAAGAAGGTGTTATCTTGATAAAATAAAATTGACTATTAATTTAGTGTCAATTTATTGTCGATTGATGAAATTAAACATAAATTTGATGCTAAATTAATAAGAGCAATGTTATTGCGACCAATGGAGTGATAGTGAAATGCATTTAATACTGAGGTCTCACCATTAAATACATGAGCAATGCTATTGGGACATAATTTGGAGACACAATAAGTTGTCACCAATGAAATAATAATAAATTCATTTAATGCTGCAATGAGACCCATCATTAAATATAATTCACTGTCATTTCATTTGTGACAACTCATTATGTCCACAAATTATGTCCCAATAGCATTAGTGTAAATACATTCCACTATCATAAATTGATCACAATTCATTATGTTCATAAATTATGTCTCAATAACATTAGTGAATTAATAAACTAACATCAATTTGATGAAATTGAATATTAATTTAATAAAATTAAATTTTAAATTGATACAATTAAATATTAAATTCGGTGTTAATTCACAAAATTGAATATTAATTGAATAAAATAAAATTAAAAATTAATTTGACATAACTTAAGGTTAATTTCATGTTGATTAGATAAAATTGAATACTAATTTAAAGTTAATGTAATGAAACTAAAGGTTAATTTGTGTTAATTTAATAAAATCTAATCACCCATTATCACCGTCCACCCGCCCTATAAATATAGCTTGATACACTCCCAATTCCCAACGGAAAAAAAAACCAACCGCCTCTCTCTTTTTTGAAACATCCGCCTCTCTCTCTGGAAACCTCCCTCTTCGTTTCTCTCAAACAGGAGCTCACTCACCCTGCAACGGCCGAGACCGCCGCTGTACCAATTACCATTCCTCCGATTACCACCGCCGCGGTACCAATTGTCACCGCCGCTGCCACACTACCAAACCCATAACCACCGCGGCCACCTCTGGGACCACCACCCCTGGGCTTGTCGACGGGGACTCCGTTGGGCCCAGTGACATTGATGGCCATCGGATTTGATCGCCGATTGGGGGACTTCGCCTTCTCCGTAGGGTCTGATGAGCCCATAGCCCCATCTGGTCGTTGAAGCGGACCACCTTGCCCAATGATCTAGGGTTTCTTCCTCGAAAGAAACGGTTCTGCCGCCATTGCCAAATAATTTATGGAGATGTTCTGCTCGCTCGGCTTTCTTTATCTGTTGCTTTCTCTAATGGCCCTAACTCGTTTGAAAGGTGAGTGGATTAAAGATTTCTGAAATCTTTTGTTATCTGTTGTTCCTTTTTGTTCGGGTTATTAATTGATCTTTTCGTATTAAATTGGATTCTTAGGGTTTCGTTCAATCGCTTTTAGTGCTTAAATATTTCTATTTTCTTGAAAATAAGAATTTGTTGTTTGTCTCTCATTCATAAGTAAAGAGCTGGTTTCCTATTCTTATCCCTGTCTTGCGGTGTCAACTCATTTATTTTGTTTCTTGAATTTCTTTTTGCTGATTGTTGTGTTTCTTGAATTTATTTTCACAGATTGTTTTCTTTCTTCAATTCCTCTGATTTTTTTCTTTCTTCAATTCTCTCTCTCCATCTGTGCGCGTGTATAGATCGATTTTTTCGGTAGTTGGAACCTTAACGAATCATGATCAAATGATGAAAGGTTTACCACACTAACAGAGGGAGACAGTTCAGATGCACAAATTTAACTGATTATGCGTTTTAAGGCATGAAATTGTCAACTTGTAAATGAGTTTTGGTGAAGACTAAATAAGTTTTTGAACTAAATTGTTTTTTAACTCACAGGAGGAAAAAAGTTTTGCATGACGGTTGATACACGGACTCAGCAGGAGCCAGAATCCATGCTTGCGGCAATGTTCCGTGTTCGCCACACTATCTGCCAGGATTCTGAGAAGGTATATATGCACACACAAATACGCCCATAGTCTACATTTGGTAAAAGTCTATTGTATTGTTTAAGGTATTGTTTGTGTATTTATTTCCTTTTAATACGTCTACTTTTTTCTAATCAGCTATTGTATTATGTCTACTGTGCTGTTCACATATTAGTTTCCCCTATAATAGGGTGATTTCTGGTTTTTTTTGGCTCCCATTACTCCGCCAAATGTGCATCCTATTTCTTCCCTTGGGTTTTCTCCCTCTTTATTGTTGTGGTATGGTTGGTTTGGTTGCTGATCTGAGTTTCTTTGAAGTAGGGGACTGGGCATACAACACTCAGAAAGAGAGAGCAAAAGCTGCTAACATTCCCAGAATTCGCCTTCTTGGGCTATCTGACTTTAGTAAGAAGCTGAAATGACCATCTTCTTCGCCTTAATTTTCCAAACTTGTATGTAGAATCTACCAATTACTCACGTCATGGAAACAAAACACTTTTTGGCAAACTGTTAGTCTTCTGAAGGAGGGAACGCCGTATTGCATGAGTTGTTGGTATCATATACACACACACACACACAAATATCTGTATATCTCTAATTCCTAGGCTATAGGATACATAAGTGTTTCATTTGCCATTTATTATCCTCTCTTTGCTTGATTGCAGTTCGCCTCCTTATTAATGTTTTACCTAACCTTTAAGTGCTTAGCATTTATTTGATAATATTTTTTCTATCATAGAAATTATATTTTATTTATTTTTCTATTTTCTTTCTATTAAATTGTTAAATGTTTGAAACAAAATTGAATTATTTGAAAAGAGAGCAAAAGGATAACGCATGGAAGAACATTAGGAGTTTGTAGCATGTAGAAGATACTAAAAAAACATAGAATTCAAAGAGGATTTAGGCCTTAGGGCTTGGGGCTTAGGTCTTTTAGGGTTTTGGGTCAAGGTTTAGGGGTTAGAGGTTTGGGGTAGGGGTTACGGGGATAAGGGCTAAGAGTTAAGGTTTAGGGATTAGAGATTTGGGTTTATTGTTATTTTGCTTCTTTTGCTTCACCTCCTCATCATTTTCCTCCTATTTTTGTCTCTTGTTGTTTATTTAGATTTTGATATTTATGTACGTAACAAATCTATTTTGTGTTTTGATTTCAGTTGTTTGTAGAATGGATGTTTACTTATGAAAGATTAAGAAGAGTTGAACTAGATAAGTTTGCAAAGCGAGCTTATGATTGAAAAGATAAGTATACTTATTCGTCCAAGTTTCGTTGACTTTCTTTTATATGTAAAATATGTTTTACACTTGACTATTTCTACTTGTTTTTGTGTTTCTTGTTTATTATGATCATTCTTTCTATGGTTTTTATCCCCCAACACTCTCATTATCCGATAGGTTTCTTTTCATTTTTCGTTGTTATTTTCATGTTTTACCTAACCTTTAAGTGCTTAGCATTTCTTCGATAATATGTATTTTGTTCGCTTTTGTATTATAGAAATTATGTTTTATTTCTTTTTTTATTATCTTTCTATTAAATTGTTAAATGTTGGAAAGAAAATTGAATTATTTGGAGAGAGAACAAAAGGATAACGCATGGAAGAACATTAGAAGTTTGTAGCATGTAGAAGATGCTAATAGAACATAGAATTCAAAGAGGGTTTAGGGCTTGGGGCTTATGGCTTTTGGGGTTTAGATGTTAGAGGTTAGGGGTAGGGGGTTGCGGGGACAAGGGCTAAGAGTTAAAGGTTTAGAGGTTTAGGGGATAGGGATTTGGGTTTATTGTTCTTTTGCTCCACCTTCTCATCATTCTTCTTCTATTTTTTTCTCTGATTGTTTTTTGTTGTTCTTTAGATTTTCATATTTATGTGCCTAATAAATCTATTTTGTGTTTTGATTTCAGTTGTTTGTGGAATAGATGTTTGCTTATAGAACTTATGTTTTATTTCTTTTTTTTTTATTATCGTTCTATTAAATTGTTATATGTTGGAAACAAAGTTTAATTATTTGGAGGGGAGCAAAAGGATAAAGCATGGAAGAACATTATGAGTTTGTAGCATGTAGAAGATATTAATAGAACATGGAATTCAAAGAGGTATAGGCCATAGAACTTGGGGCTTAGGGCATTTGGTGTTTTGGGTTAAGGTTTAGGGGTTTAGGTGTTAGAGGTTAGGGGTAGGGGGTTGCGGGGACAAGGGCTAAGAGTTAAAGGTTTAGAGGTTTAGGGGATAGGGATTTGGGTTTATTGTTCTTTTGCTCCACCTTCTCATCATTCTTCTTCTATTTTTTTCTCTGATTGTTTTTTGTTGTTCTTTAGATTTTCATATTTATGTGCCTAATAAATCTATTTTGTGTTTTGATTTCAGTTGTTTGTGGAATAGATGTTTGCTTATAGAACTTATGTTTTATTTCTTTTTTTTTATTATCGTTCTATTAAATTGTTATATGTTGGAAACAAAGTTTAATTATTTGGAGGGGAGCAAAAGGATAAAGCATGGAAGAACATTATGAGTTTGTAGCATGTAGAAGATATTAATAGAACATAGAATTCAAAGAGGTTTAGGCCATAGAGCTTGGGGCTTAGGGCATTTGGTGTTTTGGGTTAAGGTTTAGGGGTTTAGGTGTTAGAGGTTAGGGGTAGGGGTTACGGGGATAAGGGCTAAGAGTTAAGGTTTAAAGGCTTAGGGGATATGGATTTGGGTTTAGTGTTCTTTGGCTTCTTTTGCTCCACTACCACATCTTTCTTCTCCTATTTTTGTCACTTATTATGTTTTGTTGTTGTTCTTTAGATTTTCATATTTATGTGCGTGACAAACCTATATTGTGTTTTAATTTCAGTTGTTTGTGGAATGGATGTTTGCTTTTGAAAGATTGAGAAGAGTTGAAGGAGAAAAGTTTGCAAGGCGAGCTTATGATTGAAAAGATAAGTATATATATTCGTCCTAGTTGCGTTGACTTTATTTTATATGTAAAATATGTTTTACACTTGACTATTTCTACTTGTTTTTGTGTTTATTGTTTGTTATGATCATTCTTTCTATTATTTTCATCCCCCAATACTCTCATTATCCGATAGGTTCCTTTTCATTTATCGTTGTTGTTTTCATGTTTTTCCAAACCTTTAATTGTTTAGCACTTTTTTGATAATATGTATTTTGTTCGCTTTTCTATTCTAGGAGTTATGTTTTATTTCTCTATTTTATTACCTTTCTATTAAATTGTTATATGTTGGAAATAAAGTTGAATTATTTGGAGGAGAGCAAAAGGACAAAAGTATGAAAGAATATTAGGAGTTTGTAGCATGTAAAAGTGATTAATAGAACGTAGAATTCAAAGAGGTTTAGGCCATAGGGCTCGGGGATTAGAGTTATAGGTGTTTTGGGTTAAGGTTTAGGGGTTTAGGTGTTAGAGGTTAGGGGTAGGGGTTACGGGGATAAGGGCTAAGAGTTAAGGTTTAAAGGCTTAGGGGATATGGATTTGGGTTTAGTGTTCTTTTGCTTCTTTTGCTCCACTAGCTCATCTTTCTTCTCCTATTTTTGTCTCTTATTATATTTTGTTGTTGTTCTTTAGATTTTCATATTTATGTGCGTGACAAATCTATTTTGTGTTTTAATTTCAGTTGTTTGTGGAATGGATGTTTGCTTTTGAAAGATTAAGAAGAGTTGAAGGAGAAAAGTTTGCAAGGCGAGCTTATGATTGAAAAGATAAGTATATATATTCGTCCTAGTTGCGTTGACTTTATTTTATATGTAAAATATGTTTTACACTTGACTATTTCTACTTGTTTTTGTGTTTATTGTTTGTTATGATCATTCTTTTTTTTTATTTTCATCCCCCAATACTCTCATTATCCGATAGATTTCTTTTCATTTATCGTTGTTGTTTTCATGGTTTTTCAAACCTTTAATTGTTTAGCGCTTTTTTGATAATATGTATTTTGTTCGTTTTTCTATTCTTGAAATATTGTTTTATTTCTTTTTTTTATTACCTTTCTATTAAATTGTTATATATTGGAAAGAAAGTTGAAATTTTTGGAGGAGAGCAAAAGGATAAAGAATGGAAGAATATTAGGAGTTTGTAGCATGTAAAAGTGACTAATAGAACGTAGAATTCAAAGAGGTTTAGGCCATAGGGCTCGGGGATTAGAGCTATAGGTGTTTTGGGTTAAGGTTTAGGGGTTTAGGTGTTAGAGGTTAGGGGTAGGGGTTACGGGGATAAGGGCTAAGAGTTAAGGTTTAAAGGCTTAGGGGATATGGATTTGGGTTTAGTGTTCTTTTGCTTCTTTTGCTCCACTAGCTCATCTTTCTTCTCCTATTTTTGTCTCTTATTATATTTTGTTGTTGTTCTTTAGATTTTCATATTTATGTGCGTGACAAATCTATTTTGTGTTTTAATTTCAGTTGTTTGTGGAATGGATGTTTGCTTTTGAAAGATTAAGAAGAGTTGAAGGAGAAAAGTTTGCAAGGCGAGCTTATGATTGAAAAGATAAGTATATATATTCGTCCTAGTTGCGTTGACTTTATTTTATATGTAAAATATGTTTTACACTTGACTATTTCTACTTGTTTTTGTGTTTATTGTTTGTTATGATCATTCTTTCTATTATTTTCATCCCCCAATACTCTCATTATCCGATAGGTTCCTTTTCATTTATCGTTGTTGTTTTCATGTTTTTCCAAACCTTTAATTGTTTAGCACTTTTTTGATAATATGTATTTTGTTCGCTTTTCTATTCTAGGAATTATGTTTTATTTCTCTTTTTTATTACCTTTCTATTAAATTGTTATATGTTGGAAAGAAAGTTGAATTATTTGGAGGAGAGCAAAAGGACAAAGTATGGAAGAATATTAGGAGTTTGTAGCATGTAAAAGTGATTAATAGAACGTAGAATTCAAAGAGGTTTAGGCCATAGGGCTCGGGGATTAGAGTTATAGGTGTTTTGGGTTAAGGTTTAGGGGTTTAGGTGTTAGAGGTTAGGGGTAGGGGTTACGGGGATAAGGGCTAAGAGTTAAGGTTTAAAGGCTTAGGGGATATGGATTTGGGTTTAGTGTTCTTTTGCTTCTTTTGCTCCACTAGCTCATCTTTCTTCTCCTATTTTTGTCTCTTATTATATTTTGTTGTTGTTCTTTAGATTTTCATATTTATGTGCGTGACAAATCTATTTTGTGTTTTAATTTCAGTTGTTTGTGGAATGGATGTTTGCTTTTGAAAGATTAAGAAGAGTTGAAGGAGAAAAGTTTGCAAGGCGAGCTTATGATTGAAAAGATAAGTATATATATTCGTCCTAGTTGCGTTGACTTTATTTTATATGTAAAATATGTTTTACACTTGACTATTTCTACTTGTTTTTGTGTTTATTGTTTGTTATGATCATTCTTTCTATTATTTTCATCCCCCAATACTCTCATTGTTCGAGAGGTTAGTTTTGATTTATCGTTGTTGTTTTCATGTTTTTCCAAATCTTTAATTGTTTAGCACTTTTTTGATAATATTTATTTTGTTCGCTTTTGTATTGTAGGAATTATGTTTTATTTCTTTTTTTTATTACCTTTCTATTAAATTGTTATATGTTGGAAATAAAGTTGAATTATTTGGATGAGAGCAAAAGGAAAAAGTATGGAAGAATATTCGGAGTTTGTGGCAAGTAAAAGTGATTAATAGAATGGAGAATTCAAAGAGGTTTAGGCCATAGGGCTCGGGGATTAGAGCTATAGGTGTTTTGGGTTAAGGTTTAGAGGTTTAGGGGTTTAGGTGTTAGAGGTTAGGAATTGGGGTTACGGGGATAAGGGCTAAGAGTTAAGGTTTAAAGGCTTAGGGGATTTGGATTTGGGTTTAGTGTTCTTTCGCTTCTTTTGCTCCACTACCACATCATTCTTCTCCTATTCTTGTCTCTTATTATGTTTTGTTGTTGTTCTTTAGATTTTCATATTTATGTGCGTGACAAACCTATATTGTGTTTTAATTTCAGTTGTTTGTGGAATGGATGTTTGCTTTTGAAAGATTAAGAAGAGTTGAAGGAGAAAAGTTTGCAAGGCGAGCTTATGATTGAAAAGATAAGTATATATATTCGTCCTAGTTGCGTTGACTTTATTTTATATGTAAAATATGTTTTACACTTGACTATTTCTACTTGTTTTTGTGTTTATTGTTTGTTATGATCATTCTTTCTATTATTTTCATCCCCCAATACTCTCATTATCCGATAGGTTCCTTTTCATTTATCGTTGTTGTTTTCATGTTTTTCCAAACCTTTAATTGTTTAGCACTTTTTTGATAATATGTATTTTGTTCGCTTTTCTATTCTAGGAGTTATGTTTTATTTCTCTATTTTATTACCTTTCTATTAAATTGTTATATGTTGGAAATAAAGTTGAATTATTTGGAGGAGAGCAAAAGGACAAAAGTATGAAAGAATATTAGGAGTTTGTAGCATGTAAAAGTGATTAATAGAACGTAGAATTCAAAGAGGATTAGGCCATAGGGCTCGGGGATTAGAGCTATAGGTGTTTTAGGTTAAGGTTTAGGGGTTTAGGTGTTAGAGGTTAGGGGTAGGGATTACGGGGATAAGGGCTAAGAGTTAAGGTTTAAAGGCTTATGGGATAAAGATTTGGGTTTAGTGTTCTTTTGCTTCTTTTGCTCCACTACCTCATCATTCTTCTCCTATTTTTGTCTCTTATTATGTTTTGTTGTTGTTCTTTAGATTTTCATATTTATGTGCGTGACAAACCTATATTGTGTTTTAATTTCAGTTGTTTGTGGAATGGATGTTTGCTTTTGAAAGATTGAGAAGAGTTGAAGGAGAAAAGTTTGCAAGGCGAGCTTATGATTGAAAAGATAAGTATATATATTCGTCCTAGTTGCGTTGACTTTATTTTATATGTAAAATATGTTTTACACTTGACTATTTCTACTTGTTTTTGTGTTTATTGTTTGTTATGATCATTCTTTCTATTATTTTCATCCCCCAATACTCTCATTATCCGATAGGTTCCTTTTCATTTATCGTTGTTGTTTTCATGTTTTTCCAAACCTTTAATTGTTTAGCACTTTTTTGATAATATGTATTTTGTTCGCTTTTCTATTCTAGGAGTTATGTTTTATTTCTCTATTTTATTACCTTTCTATTAAATTGTTATATGTTGGAAATAAAGTTGAATTATTTGGAGGAGAGCAAAAGGACAAAAGTATGAAAGAATATTAGGAGTTTGTAGCATGTAAAAGTGATTAATAGAACGTAGAATTCAAAGAGGTTTAGGCCATAGGGCTCGGGGATTAGAGTTATAGGTGTTTTGGGTTAAGGTTTAGGGGTTTAGGTGTTAGAGGTTAGGGGTAGGGGTTACGGGGATAAGGGCTAAGAGTTAAGGTTTAAAGGCTTATGGGATAAAGATTTGGGTTTAGTGTTCTTTTGCTTCTTTTGTTCTACTAGCTCATCTTTCTTCTCCTATTGTTGTCTCTTATTATATTTTGTTGTAGTTTTACTTTTGATTTTCATATTTATGTGTGCGATAAATCTATTTTTTGTTTTAATTTCAGTTGTTTGTGGAATGGATGTTTGCTTTTGAAAGATTGAGAAGAGTTGAAGGAGAAAAGTTTGCAAGGCGAGCTTATGATTGAACAGATAAGTATATATATTCGTCCTAGTTGCGTTGACTTTATTTTATATGTAAAATATGTTTTACACTTGACTATTTCTACTTGTTTTTGTGTTTATTGTTTGTTATGATCATTCTTTCTATTATTTTCATCCCCCAATACTCTCATTATCCGATAGGTTCCTTTTCATTTATCGTTGTTGTTTTCATGTTTTTCCAAACCTTTAATTGTTTAGCACTTTTTTGATAATATGTATTTTGTTCGCTTTTCTATTCTAGGAGTTATGTTTTATTTCTCTATTTTATTACCTTTCTATTAAATTGTTATATGTTGGAAATAAAGTTGAATTATTTGGAGGAGAGCAAAAGGACAAAAGTATGAAAGAATATTAGGAGTTTGTAGCATGTAAAAGTGATTAATAGAACGTAGAATTCAAAGAGGTTTAGGCCATAGGGCTCGGGGATTAGAGTTATAGGTGTTTTGGGTTAAGGTTTAGGGGTTTAGGTGTTAGAGGTTAGGGGTAGGGGTTACGGGGATAAGGGCTAAGAGTTAAGGTTTAAAGGCTTAGGGGATAAGGATTTGGGTTTAGTGTTCTTTTGCTTCTTTTGCTCCACTAGCTCATCTTTCTTCTCCTATTTTTGTCTCTTATTATATTTTGTTGTTGTTCTTTAGATTTTCATATTTATGTGCGTGACAAATCTATTTTGTGTTTTAATTTCAGTTGTTTGTGGAATGGATGTTTGCTTTTGAAAGATTAAGAAGAGTTGAAGGAGAAAAGTTTGCAAGGCGAGCTTATGATTGAAAAGATAAGTATATATATTCGTCCTAGTTGCGTTGACTTTATTTTATATGTAAAATATGTTTTACACTTGACAATTTCTACTTGTTTTTGTGTTTATTGTTTGTTATGATCATTCTTTCTATTATTTTCATCTCCCAATACTCTCGTTGTCCGATAGGTTCCTTTTCATTTATCATTGTTGTTTTTATGTTTTTCCAAAGCTTTAATTGTTTAGCACTTTTTTGATAATATGTATTTTGTTCGCTTTTCTATTCTAGGAATTATGTTTTATTTCTTTTTTTTATTACCTTTCTATTAAATTGTTATATGTTGGAAAGAAAGTTGAATTATTTGGAGGAGAGCAAAAGGACAAAGTATGGAAGAATATTAGGAGTTTTTAGCATGTAAAAGAGATTAATAGAACGTAGAATTCAAAGAGGTTTAGGCCATAGGGCTCGGGGATTAGAGTTATAGGTGTTTTGGGTTAAGGTTTAGGGGTTTAGGTGTTAGAGGTTAGGGGTAGGGGTTACGGGGATAAAGGCTAAGAGTTAAGGTTTAAAGGTTTATGGGATAAAGATTTGGGTTTAGTGTTCTTTTGCTTGTTTTGCTCCACTAGCTCATCTTTCTTCTCCTATTTTTGTCTCTTATTATATTTTGTTGTTGTTCTTTAGATTTTCATATTTATGTGCGTGACAAATCTATTTTGTGTTTTAATTTCAGTTGTTTGTGGAATGGATGTTTGCTTTTGAAAGATTAAGAAGAGTTGAAGGAGAAAAGTTTGCAAGGCGAGCTTATGATTGAAAAGATAAGTATATATATTCGTCCTAGTTGCGTTGACTTTATTTTATATGTAAAATATGTTTTACACTTGACTATTTCTACTTGTTTTTGTGTTTATTGTTTGTTATGATCATTCTTTCTATTATTTTCATCCCCCAATACTCTCATTATCCGATAGGTTCTTTTTCATTTATCGTTGTTGTTTTCATGTTTTCTTAACCTTTAATTGTTTAGCACTTCTTTGAGAATATGTATTTTGTTCACTTTTCTATTATAGAAATTATGTTTTATTTCTTATTTTTATTATCTTTCTATTAAATTATTATATGTTTGAAAAAAATTTGAATTATTTGGTGGGGAGCAAAAGGACAAAACATGGAAGAATATTAGCAATTTGTAGCTTGTAAAAGAGATTAATAGAACGTAGAATTCAAAGAGGTTTAGGCCATAGGGCTCGGGGATTAGAGCTATAGGTGTTTTGGGTTAAGGTTTAGGGGTTTAGGTGCTAGAGGTTAGGGGTAGGGTTACGGGGATAAGGGCTAAAAGTTAAGGTTTAATGGCTTATGGGATTAAGATTTGAGTTTACTGTTCTTTTGCTTCTTTTGTTCCACTAGCTCATCTTTCTTCTCCTATTTTTGTCTCTTATTATATTTTGTTGTTGTTTTTGAGATTTTCATATTTATGTGCGTGACAAATCTATTTTGTGTTTTAATTTCAGTTGTTTGTGGAATGGATGTTTGCTTTTGAAAGATTAAGAAGAGTTGAAGGAGAAAAGTTTGCAAGGCGAGCTTATGATTGAAAAGATAAGTATATATATTCGTCCTAGTTGCGTTGACTTTATTTTATATGTAAAATATGTTTTACACTTGACTATTTCTACTTGTTTTTGTGTTTATTGTTTGTTATGATCATTCTTTCTATTATTTTCATCCCCCAATACTCTCATTATCCGATAGGTTCCTTTTCATTTATCGTTGTTGTTTTCATGTTTTTCCAAACCTTTAATTGTTTAGCACTTTTTTGATAATATGTATTTTGTTCGCTTTTCTATTCTAGGAGTTATGTTTTATTTCTCTATTTTATTACCTTTCTATTAAATTGTTATATGTTGGAAATAAAGTTGAATTATTTGGAGGAGAGCAAAAGGACAAAAGTATGAAAGAATATTAGGAGTTTGTAGCATGTAAAAGTGATTAATAGAACGTAGAATTCAAAGAGGTTTAGGCCATAGGGCTCGGGGATTAGAGTTATAGGTGTTTTGGGTTAAGGTTTAGGGGTTTAGGTGTTAGAGGTTAGGGGTAGGGGTTACGGGGATAAGGGCTAAGAGTTAAGGTTTAAAGGCTTAGGGGATAAGGATTTGGGTTTAGTGTTCTTTTGCTTCTTTTGCTCCACTAGCTCATCTTTCTTCTCCTATTTTTGTCTCTTATTATATTTTGTTGTTGTTTATGAGATTTTCATATTTGTGTGCGTGACAAATTTATTTTGTTTTTGAATTTCAGTTGTATGTGGAATGGATGTTTGCTTCTGAAAGATTAAGAAGAGTTGAAGTAGAGAAGTTTGCAAGGCGAGCTTATGATTGAAAAGATAAGTATATATATTCGTCCTAGTTGCGTTGACTTTATTTTATATGTAAAATATGTTTTACACTTGACTATTTCTACTTGTTTTTGTGTTTATTGTTTGTTATGATCATTCTTTCTATTATTTTCATCCCCCAATACTCTCATTATCCGATAGGTTCCTTTTCATTTATCGTTGTTGTTTTCATGTTTTTCCAAACCTTTAATTGTTTAGCACTTTTTTGATAATATGTATTTTGTTCGCTTTTCTATTCTAGGAGTTATGTTTTATTTCTCTATTTTATTACCTTTCTATTAAATTGTTATATGTTGGAAATAAAGTTGAATTATTTGGAGGAGAGCAAAAGGACAAAAGTATGAAAGAATATTAGGAGTTTGTAGCATGTAAAAGTGATTAATAGAACGTAGAATTCAAAGAGGTTTAGGCCATAGGGCTCGGGGATTAGAGTTATAGGTGTTTTGGGTTAAGGTTTAGGGGTTTAGGTGTTAGAGGTTAGGGGTAGGGGTTACGGGGATAAGGGCTAAGAGTTAAGGTTTAAAGGCTTAGGGGATAAGGATTTGGGTTTAGTGTTCTTTTGCTTCTTTTGCTCCACTAGCTCATCTTTCTTCTCCTATTTTTGTCTCTTATTATATTTTGTTGTTGTTCTTTAGATTTTCATATTTATGTGCGTGACAAATCTATTTTGTGTTTTAATTTCAGTTGTTTGTGGAATGGATGTTTGCTTTTGAAAGATTAAGAAGAGTTGAAGGAGAAAAGTTTGCAAGGCGAGCTTATGATTGAAAAGATAAGTATATCTTTTCGTCCTAGTTGCGTTGACTTTATTTTATATGTAAAATATGTTTTACACTTGAGTATTTCTACTTGTTTTTGTGTTTCTTGTTTATTATGATCATTCTTTCTATTGTTTTCATCCACCAATACTCTCATTATGCGATAGGTTCCTTTTCATTTATCGTTGTTGTTTTCATGTTTTTCCAAACCATTAATTGTTTAGCACTTTTTTCATAATATGTATTTTGTTCGCTTTTCTATTCTAGAAATTATGTTTTATTTCTTTTTTTGTTACCTTTCTATTAAATTGTTATATGTTGGAAAGAAAGTTGAAATATTTAGAGGAGAGCAAAAGGAGAAAGTATGGAAGAATATTAGGAGTTTGTAGCATGTAAAATTGACTAATAGAACGTAGAATTCAAAGAGGTTTAGGCCATAGGGCTCGGGGATTAGAGCTATAGGTGTTTTGGGTTAAGGTTTAGGGGTTTAGGTGTTAGAGGTTAGGGGTAGGGGTTACGGGGATAAGGGCTAAGAGTTAAGGTTTAAAGGCTTAGGGGATATGGATTTGGGTTTAGTGTTCTTTTGCTTCTTTTGCTCCACTAGCTCATCTTTCTTCTCCTATTTTTGTCTCTTATTATATTTTGTTGTTGTTCTTTAGATTTTCATATTTATGTGCGTGACAAATCTATTTTGTGTTTTAATTTCAGTTGTTTGTGGAATGGATGTTTGCTTTTGAAAGATTAAGAAGAGTTGAAGGAGAAAAGTTTGCAAGGCGAGCTTATGATTGAACAGATAAGTATATATATTCGTCCTAGTTGCGTTGACTTTATTTTATATGTAAAATATGTTTTACACTTGACTATTTCTACTTGTTTTTGTGTTTATTGTTTGTTATGATCATTCTTTCTATTATTTTCATCCCCCAATACTCTCATTATCCGATAGGTTCCTTTTCATTTATCGTTGTTGTTTTCATGTTTTTCCAAACCTTTAATTGTTTAGCACTTTTTTGATAATATGTATTTTGTTCGCTTTTCTATTCTAGGAGTTATGTTTTATTTCTCTATTTTATTACCTTTCTATTAAATTGTTATATGTTGGAAATAAAGTTGAATTATTTGGAGGAGAGCAAAAGGACAAAAGTATGAAAGAATATTAGGAGTTTGTAGCATGTAAAAGTGATTAATAGAACGTAGAATTCAAAGAGGTTTAGGCCATAGGGCTCGGGGATTAGAGTTATAGGTGTTTTGGGTTAAGGTTTAGGGGTTTAGGTGTTAGAGGTTAGGGGTAGGGGTTACGGGGATAAGGGCTAAGAGTTAAGGTTTAAAGGCTTAGGGGATATGGATTTGGGTTTAGTGTTCTTTTGCTTCTTTTGCTCCACTAGCTCATCTTTCTTCTCCTATTTTTGTCTCTTATTATATTTTGTTGTTGTTCTTTAGATTTTCATATTTATGTGCGTGACAAATCTATTTTGTGTTTTAATTTCAGTTGTTTGTGGAATGGATGTTTGCTTTTGAAAGATTAAGAAGAGTTGAAGGAGAAAAGTTTGCAAGGCGAGCTTATGATTGAAAAGATAAGTATATATATTCGTCCTAGTTGCGTTGACTTTATTTTATATGTAAAATATGTTTTACACTTGACTATTTCTACTTGTTTTTGTGTTTATTGTTTGTTATGATCATTCTTTCTATTATTTTCATCCCCCAATACTCTCATTATCCGATAGGTTCCTTTTCATTTATCGTTGTTGTTTTCATGTTTTTCCAAACCTTTAATTGTTTAGCACTTTTTTGATAATATGTATTTTGTTCGCTTTTCTATTCTAGGAGTTATGTTTTATTTCTCTATTTTATTACCTTTCTATTAAATTGTTATATGTTGGAAATAAAGTTGAATTATTTGGAGGAGAGCAAAAGGACAAAAGTATGAAAGAATATTAGGAGTTTGTAGCATGTAAAAGTGATTAATAGAACGTAGAATTCAAAGAGGTTTAGGCCATAGGGCTCGGGGATTAGAGTTATAGGTGTTTTGGGTTAAGGTTTAGGGGTTTAGGTGTTAGAGGTTAGGGGTATGGGTTACGGGGATAAGGGCTAAGAGTTAAGGTTTAAAGGCTTAGCGGATATGGATTTGGGTTTAGTGTTCTTTTGCTTCTTTTGCTCCACTACCTCATCTTTATTCTCCTATTTTTGTCTCTTCTTATATTTTGTTGTTGTTTTTTAGATTTTCATATTTATTTGCGTGACAAATCTATTTTGTGTTTTAATTTCAGTTGTTTGTGGAATGGATGTTTGCTTTTGAAAGATTAAGAAGAGTTGAAGGAGAAAAGTTTGCAAGGCGAGCTTATGATTGAAAAGATAAGTATATATATTCGTCCTAGTTGCGTTGACTTTATTTTATATGTAAAATATGTTTTACACTTGACTATTTCTACTTGTTTTTGTGTTTATTGTTTGTTATGATCATTCTTTCTATTATTTTCATCCCCCAATACTCTCATTATCCGATAGGTTCCTTTTCATTTATCGTTGTTGTTTTCATGTTTTTCCAAACCTTTAATTGTTTAGCACTTTTTTGATAATATGTATTTTGTTCGCTTTTCTATTCTAGGAGTTATGTTTTATTTCTCTATTTTATTACCTTTCTATTAAATTGTTATATGTTGGAAATAAAGTTGAATTATTTGGAGGAGAGCAAAAGGATAAAAGTATGAAAGAATATTAGGAGTTTGTAGCATGTAAAAGTGATTAATAGAACGTAGAATTCAAAGAGGTTTAGGCCATAGGGCTCGGGGATTAGAGTTATAGGTGTTTTGGGTTAAGGTTTAGGGGTTTAGGTGTTAGAGGTTAGGGGTAGGGGTTACGGGGATAAGGGCTAAGAGTTAAGGTTTAAAGGCTTAGGGGTATGGATTTGGGTTTAGTGTTCTTTTGCTTCTTTTGCTCCACTACCTCATCATTCTTCTCTTATTTTTGTCTCTTATTATGTTTTGTTGTTGTTCTTTAGATTTTCATATTTATGTGCGTGACAAATCTATTTTGTGTTTTAATTTCAGTTGTTTGTGGAATGGATGTTTGCTTTTGAAAGATTGAGAAGAGTTGAAGGAGAAAAGTTTGCAAGGCGAGCTTATGATTGAACAGATAAGTATATATATTCGTCCTAGTTGCGTTGACTTTATTTTATATGTAAAATATGTTTTACACTTGACTATTTCTACTTGTTTTTGTGTTTATTGTTTGTTATGATCATTCTTTCTACTATTTTCCTCCCCCAATACTCTCATTATCCGATAGGTTCCTTTTCATTTATCGTTGTTGTTTTCATGTTTTTCCAAACCTTTAATTGTTTAGCACTTTTTTGATCATACGTATTTTGTTCGCTTTTCTATTCTAGGAGTTATGTTTTATTTCTCTATTTTATTACCTTTCTATTAAATTGTTATATGTTGGAAATAAAGTTGAATTATTTGGAGGAGAGCAAAAGGATAAAAGTATGAAAGAATATTAGGAGTTTGTAGCATGTAAAAATGATTAATAGAACGTAGAATTCAAAGAGGTTTAGGCCATAGGGCTCGGGGATTAGAGTTATAAGTGTTTTGGGTTAAAGTTTAGGGGTTGAGGTGTTAGAGGTTAGGCGTAGGGGTTACGGGGATAAGGGCTAAGAGTTAAGGTTTACAGGCTTATGGTATAAAGATTTGGGTTTAGTGTTCTTTTGCTTCTTTTGCTCCACTAGCTCATCTTTCTTCTCCTATTTTTGTCTCTTATTATATTTTGTTGTTGTTCCTGAGATTTTCATATTTGTGTGCGTGACAAATCAATTTTGTTTTTTAATTTCAGTTGTTTGTGGAATGGATGTTTGCTTTTGAAAGATTAAGAAGAGTTGAAGGAGAAAAGTTTGCAAGGCGAGCTTATGATTGAAAACATAAGTATATCTTTTCGTCCTAGTTGCGTTGGCTTTATTTTATATGTAAAATATGTTTTACACTTGACTATTTCTACTTGTTTTTGTGTTTATTGTTTGTTATGATCATTCTTTCTATTATTTTCATCCCCCAATACTCTCATTATCCGATAGGTTCCTTTTCATTTATCGTTGTTGTTTTCATGTTTTTCCAAACCTTTAATTGTTTAGCACTTTTTTGATAATATGTATTTTGTTCGCTTTTCTATTCTAGGAGTTATGTTTTATTTCTCTATTTTATTACCTTTCTATTAAATTGTTATATGTTGGAAATAAAGTTGAATTATTTGGAGGAGAGCAAAAGGACAAAAGTATGAAAGAATATTAGGAGTTTGTAGCATGTAAAAGTGATTAATAGAACGTAGAATTCAAAGAGGTTTAGGCCATAGGGCTCGGGGATTAGAGTTATAGGTGTTTTGGGTTAAGGTTTAGGGGTTTAGGTGTTAGAGGTTAGGGGTAGGGGTTACGGGGATAAGGGCTAAGAGTTAAGGTTTAAAGGCTTAGGGGATATGGATTTGGGTTTAGTGTTCTTTTGCTTCTTTTGCTCCACTAGCTCATCTTTCTTCTCCTATTTTTGTCTCTTATTATATTTTGTTGTTGTTCTTTAGATTTTCATATTTATGTGCGTGACAAATCTATTTTGTGTTTTAATTTCAGTTGTTTGTGGAATGGATGTTTGCTTTTGAAAGATTAAGAAGAGTTGAAGGAGAAAAGTTTGCAAGGCGAGCTTATGATTGAAAAGATAAGTATATATATTCGTCCTAGTTGCGTTGACTTTATTTTATATGTAAAATATGTTTTACACTTGACTATTTCTACTTGTTTTTGTGTTTATTGTTTGTTATGATCATTCTTTCTATTATTTTCATCCCCCAATACTCTCATTATCCGATAGGTTCCTTTTCATTTATCGTTGTTGTTTTCATGTTTTTCCAAACCTTTAATTGTTTAGCACTTTTTTGATAATATGTATTTTGTTCGCTTTTCTATTCTAGGAGTTATGTTTTATTTCTCTATTTTATTACCTTTCTATTAAATTGTTATATGTTGGAAATAAAGTTGAATTATTTGGAGGAGAGCAAAAGGACAAAAGTATGAAAGAATATTAGGAGTTTGTAGCATGTAAAAGTGATTAATAGAACGTAGAATTCAAAGAGGTTTAGGCCATAGGGCTCGGGGATTAGAGTTATAGGTGTTTTGGGTTAAGGTTTAGGGGTTTAGGTGTTAGAGGTTAGGGGTAGGGGTTACGGGGATAAGGGCTAAGAGTTAAGGTTTAAAGGCTTAGGGGATATGGATTTGGGTTTAGTGTTCTTTTGCTTCTTTTGCTCCACTAGCTCATCTTTCTTCTCCTATTTTTGTCTCTTATTATATTTTGTTGTTGTTCTTTAGATTTTCATATTTATGTGCGTGACAAATCTATTTTGTGTTTTAATTTCAGTTGTTTGTGGAATGGATGTTTGCTTTTGAAAGATTAAGAAGAGTTGAAGGAGAAAAGTTTGCAAGGCGAGCTTATGGTTGAAAAGATAAGTATATATATTCGTCCTAGTTGCGTTGACTTTCTTTTATATGTAAAATATGTTTTACAGTTGACTATTTCTACTTGTTTTTGTGTTTATTGTTTGTTATGATCATTCTTTCTACTATTTTCCTCCCCCAATACTCTCATTATTCGATAGGTTCCTTTTCATTTATCGTTGTTGTTTTCATGTTCTTCCAAACCTTTAATTGTTTAGCACTTTTTTGATAATATGTATTTTGTTCACTTTTCTATTCNATAGGGCTCGGGGATTAGAGCTATAGGTGTTTTGGGTTAAGGTTTAGAGGTTTAGTGGTTTAGGTGTTAGAGGTTAGGAATAGGGGTTATGGGGATAAGGGCTAAGAGTTAAGGTTTGAAGGCTTAGGGGATATGGATTTGGGTTTAGTATTCTTTTGCGATGGCATTGTGGATATGACATATGATGAATGAAAGTTTATTTTATGATGGATAAATAGACCCGGTGTGGTCCATTGTAATATAATTGTACAGGTTGTGTTTTGGGTAAAGCTCCCCGTACAAAAAAGACTCTGCCCAAATTTTGTTAAAATATGAATGGTTTTAAGAATGTAGTGTCACCCAAGGGGGTTTTTGGGGCGTTACATAGGGCTCGGGGATTAGAGTTATAGGTGTTTTGGGTGAAGGTTTAGGGGTTTAGGTGTTAGGGGTTACGGGGATAAGGGCTAAGAGTTAAGGTTTAAAGGCTTAGGGGATAAGGATTTGGGTTTATTGTTCTTTCGCTTCTTTTGCTCCACTAGCTCATCTTTCTTCTCCTATTTTTGTCTCTTATTATGTTTTGTTGTTGTAATAGACATTTTCATATTTATGTGCGTGACAAACCTATATTGTGTTTTAATTTCAAGTATTTGTGGAATGGATGTTTGGTTTTGAAAGATTAAGAAGAGTTAAAGGAGAAAAGTTTGCAAGGCGAGCTTATGGTTGAACAGATAAGTATATATGTTCGTCCTAGTTGCGTTGACTTTATTTTATATGTAAAATATGTTTTACACTTGACTATTTCTACTTGTTTTTGTGTTTATTGTTTGTTATGATCATTCTTTCTATTATTTTCATCCCCCAATACTCTCATTATCCGATAGGTTCCTTTTCATTTATCGTTGTTGTTTTCATGTTTTTCCAAACCTTTAATTGTTTAGCACTTTTTTGATAATATGTATTTTGTTCGCTTTTCTATTCTAGGAGTTATGTTTTATTTCTCTATTTTATTACCTTTCTATTAAATTGTTATATGTTGGAAATAAAGTTGAATTATTTGGAGGAGAGCAAAAGGACAAAAGTATGAAAGAATATTAGGAGTTTGTAGCATGTAAAAGTGATTAATAGAACGTAGAATTCAAAGAGGTTTAGGCCATAGGGCTCGGGGATTAGAGTTATAGGTGTTTTGGGTTAAGGTTTAGGGGTTTAGGTGTTAGAGGTTAGGGGTAGGGGTTACGGGGATAAGGGCTAAGAGTTAAGGTTTAAAGGCTTAGGGGATATGGATTTGGGTTTAGTGTTCTTTTGCTTCTTTTGCTCCACTAGCTCATCTTTCTTCTCCTATTTTTGTCTCTTATTATATTTTGTTGTTGTTCTTTAGATTTTCATATTTATGTGCGTGACAAATCTATTTTGTGTTTTAATTTCAGTTGTTTGTGGAATGGATGTTTGCTTTTGAAAGATTAAGAAGAGTTGAAGGAGAAAAGTTTGCAAGGCGAGCTTATGATTGAAAAGATAAGTATATATATTCGTCCTAGTTGCGTTGACTTTATTTTATATGTAAAATATGTTTTACACTTGACTATTTCTACTTGTTTTTGTGTTTATTGTTTGTTATGATCATTCTTTCTATTATTTTCATCCCCCAATACTCTCATTATCCGATAGGTTCCTTTTCATTTATCGTTGTTGTTTTCATGTTTTTCCAAACCTTTAATTGTTTAGCACTTTTTTGATAATATGTATTTTGTTCGCTTTTCTATTCTAGGAATTATGTTTTATTTCTTTTTTTTATTACCTTTCTATTAAATTGTTATATGTTGGAAAGAAAGTTGAATTATTTGGAGGAGAGCAAAAGGACAAAGTATGGAAGAATATTAGGAGTTTGTAGCATGTAAAAGTGACTAATAGAACGTAGAATTCAAAGAGGTTTAGGCCATAGGGCTCGTGGATTAGAGTTATTGGTGTTTTGGGTTAAGGTTTAGGGGTTTAGGTGTTAGAGGTTATGGGTAGGGGTTACGGGGATAAGGGCTAAGAGTTAAGGTTTAAAGGCTTAGGGGATATGGATTTGGGTTTAGTGTTCTTTTGCTTCTTTTGCTCCACTAGCTCATCTTTCTTCTCCTATTTTTGTCTCTTATTATATTTTGTTGTTGTTTTTTAGATTTTCATATTTATGTGCGTGACAAATCTATTTTGTGTTTTAATTTCAGTTGTTTGTGGAATGGATGTTTGCTTTTGAAAGATTAAGAAGAGTTGAAGGAGAAAAGTTTGCAAGGCGAGCTTATGATTGAAAAGATAAGTATATCTTTTCGTCCTAGTTGCGTTGACTTTATTTTATATGTAAAATATGTTTTACACTTGACTATTTCTACTTGTTTTTGTGTTTATTGTTTGTTATGATCATTCTTTCTATTATTTTCATCCCCCAATACTCTCATTATCCGATAGGTTCCTTTTCATTTATCGTTGTTGTTTTCATGTTTTTCCAAACCTTTAATTGTTTAGCACTTTTTTGATAATATGTATTTTGTTCGCTTTTCTATTCTAGGAATTATGTTTTATTTCTTTTTTTTATTACCTTTCTATTAAATTGTTATATGTTGGAAAGAAAGTTGAATTATTTGGAGGAGAGCAAAAGGACAAAGTATGGAAGAATATTAGGAGTTTGTAGCATGTAAAAGTGACTAATAGAACGTAGAATTCAAAGAGGTTTAGGCCATAGGGCTCGGGGATTAGAGCTATAGGTGTTTTGGGTTAAGGTTTAGGGGTTTAGGGGTTTAGGTGTTAGAGGTTAGGGGTAGGGGTTACGGGGATAAGGGCTAAGAGTTAAGGTTTAAAGGCTTAGGGGATATGGATTTGGGTTTAGTGTTCTTTTGCTTCTTTTGCTCCACTAGCTCATCTTTCTTCTCCTATTTTTGTCTCTTATTATATTTTGTTGTTGTTCTTTAGATTTTCATATTTATGTGCGTTACAAATATATTTTGTGTTTTAATTTCAGTTGTTTGTGGAATGGATGTTTGCTTTTGAAAGATTAAGAAGAGTTGATGGGGAAAAGTTTGCAAGGCGAGTTTATGATTGAACAGATAAGTATATATATTCGTTCTAGTTGCGTTGACTTTATTTTATATGTAAAATATGTTTTACACTTGACTATTTCTACTTGTTTTTGTGTTTATTGTTTGTTATGATCATTCTTTCTACTATTTTCCTCCCCCAATACTCTCATTATCCGATAGGTTCCTTTTCATTTATCGTTGTTGTTTTCATGTTTTTCCAAACCTTTAATTGTTTAGCACTTTTTTGATAATACGTATTTTGTTCGCTTTTCTATTCTAGGAGTTATGTTTTATTTCTCTATTTTATTACCTTTCTATTAAATTGTTATATGTTGGAAATAAAGTTGAATTATTTGGAGGAGAGCAAAAGGACAAAAGTATGGAAATATATTAGGAGTTTGTAGCATGTAAAAGTGATTAATAGAACGTAGAATTCAAAGAGGTTTAGGCCATAGGGCTCGGGGATTAGAGTTATAGGTGTTTTGGGTTAGGGTTTAGGGGTTTAGGTGTTAGAGGTTAGGGGTAGGGGTTACGGGGATAAGGGCTAAGAGTTAAGGTTTAAAGGCTTAGGGGTATGGATTTGGGTTTAGTGTTCTTTTGCTTCTTTTGCTCCACTACCTCATCATTCTTCTCTTATTTTTGTCTCTTATTATGTTTTGTTGTTGTTCTTTAGATTTTCATATTTATGTGCGTGACAAACCTATATTGTGTTTTAATTTCAGTTGTTTGTGGAATGGATGTTTGCTTTTGAAAGATTGAGAAGAGTTGAAGGAGAAAAGTTTGCAAGGCGAGCTTATGATTGAAAAGATAAGTATATATATTCGTCCTAGTTGCGTTGACTTTATTTTATATGTAAAATATGTTTTACACTTGACTATTTCTACTTGTTTTTGTGTTTATTGTTTGTAATGATCATTCTTTCTAGTATTTTAATCCCCCAATACTCTCATTATCCGATAGGTTCCTTTTCATTTATCGTTGTTGTTTTCATGTTTTTCCAAACCTTTAATTGTTTAGCACTTTTTTGATCATACGTATTTTGTTCGCTTTTCTATTCTAGGAGTTATGTTTTATTTCTCTATTTTATTACCTTTCTATTAAATTGTTATATGGTTGAAATAAAGTTGAATTATTTGGAGGAGAGCAAAAGGACAAAAGTATGAAAGAATATTAGGAGTTTGTAGCATGTAAAAGTGATTAATAGAACGTAGAATTCAAAGAGGTTTAGGCCATAGGGCTCGGGGATTAGAGTTATAGGTGTTTTGGGTTAAGGTTTAGGGGTTTAGGGGTTTAGGTGTTAGAGGTTAGGGGTAGGGGTTACGGGGATAAGGGCTAAGAGTTAAGGTTTAAAGGCTTAGGGGTATGGATTTGGGTTTAGTGTTCTTTTGCTTCTTTTGCTCCACTACCTCCTTATTCTTCTCTTATTTTTGTCTCTTATTATGTTTTGTTGTTGTTATTTAGATTTTCATATTTATGTGCGTGACAAACCTATATTGTGTTTTAATTTCAGTTGTTTGTGGAATGGATGTTTGCTTTTGAAAGATTGAGAAGAGTTGAAGGAGAAAAGTTTGCAAGGCGAGCTTATGATTGAACAGATAAGTATATATATTCGTCCTAGTTGCGTTGACTTTATTTTATATGTAAAATATGTTTTACACTTGACTATTTCTACTTGTTTTTGTGTTTATTGTTTGTTATGATCATTCTTTCTACTATTTTCCTCCCCCAATACTCTCATTATCCGATAGGTTCCTTTTCATTTATCGTTGTTGTTTTCATGTTTTTCCAAACCTTTAATTGTTTAGCACTTTTTTGATAATACGTATTTTGTTCGCTTTTCTATTCTAGGAGTTATGTTTTATTTCTCTATTTTATTACCTTTCTATTAAATTGTTATATGTTGGAAATAAAGTTGAATTATTTGGAGGAGAGCAAAAGGACAAAAGTATGAAAGAATATTAGGAGTTTGTTGCATGTAAAAGAGATTAATAAAACGTAGAATTCAAAGAGGCTTAGGCCATAGGGCTCGGGGATTAGAGTTATAGGTGTTTTGGGTTAAGGTTTAGGGGTTTAGGTGTTAGAGGTTAGGGGTAGGGGTTACGGGGATAAGGGCTAAGAGTTAAGGTTTAAAGGCTTAGGGGATATGGATTTGGGTTTAGTGTTCTTTTGCTTCTTTTGCTCCACTACCTCCTCTTTCTTCTGCTATTTTTGTCTCTTATTATGTTTTGTTGTTTTTCTTTAGATTTTCATATTTATGTGCGTGACAAACCCATATTGTGTTTTAATTTCAGGTATTTGTGGAATGGATGTTTGCTTTGGAAAGATTAAGAAGAGTTGATGGAGAAAAGTTTGCAAGGCGAGTTTATGATTGAGAAGATAAGTATATATATTCGTCTTAGTTGCGTTGACTTTATTTTATATGTAAAATATGTTTTACACTTGACTATTTCTACTTGTTTTTGTGTTTATTGTTTGTTATGATCATTCTTTCTATTATTTTCATCCCCCAATACTCTCATTATCCGATAGGTTCCTTTTCATTTATCGTTGTTGTTTTCATGTTTTTCCAAACCTTTAATTGTTTAGCACTTTTTTGATAATGTGTATTTTGTTCGATTTTCTATTCTTGGAATTATGTTTTATTTCTTTTTTTTATTACCTTTCTATTAAATTGTTATATGTTGGAAATAAAGTTGAATTATTTGGAGGAGAGCGAAAGGACAAAAGTATGGAAGAATATTAGGAGTTTGTAGCATTTAAAAGTGATTAATAGAACGTAGAAGTCAAAGAGGTTTAGGCCATAGGGCTCGGGGATTTGAGTTATAGGTGTTTTGGGTTAAGGTTTAGGGGTTTAGGTGTTAGAGGTTAGGGGTAGGGGTTACGGGGATAAGGGCTAAGAGTTAAGGTTTAAAGGCTTAGGGGATATGGATTTGGGTTTAGTGTTCTTTTGCTTCTTTTGCTCCACTAGCTCATCTTTCTTCTCCTATTTTTGTCTCTTATTATATTTTGTTGTTGTTCTTTAGATTTTCATATTTATGTGCGTGACAAATCTATTTTGTGTTTTAATTTCAGTTGTTTGTGGAATGGATGTTTGCTTTTGAAAGATTAAGAAGAGTTGAAGGAGAAAAGTTTGCAAGGCGAGCTTATGATTGAAAAGATAAGTATATATATTCGTCCTAGTTGCGTTGACTTTATTTTATATGTAAAATATGTTTTACACTTGACTATTTCTACTTGTTTTTGTGTTTATTGTTTGTTATGATCATTCTTTCTACTATTTTCCTCCCCCAATACTCTCATTATCCGATAGGTTCCTTTTCATTTATCGTTGTTGTTTTCATGTTTTTCCAAACCTTTAATTGTTTAGCACTTTTTTGATAATACGTATTTTGTTCGCTTTTCTATTCTAGGAGTTATGTTTTATTTCTCTATTTTATTACCTTTCTATTAAATTGTTATATGTTGGAAATAAAGTTGAATTATTTGGAGGAGAGCAAAAGGACAAAAGTATGAAAGAATATTAGGAGTTTGTAGCATGTAAAAGTGATTAATAGAACGTAGAATTCAAAGAGGTTTAGGCCATAGGGCTCGGGGATTAGAGTTATAGGTGTTTTGGGTTAAGGTTTAGGGGTTTAGGTGTTAGAGGTTAGGGGTAGGGGTTACGGGGATAAGGGCTAAGAGTTAAGGTTTAAAGGCTTAGGGGATATGGATTTGGGTTTAGTGTTCTTTTGCTTCTTTTGCTCCACTAGCTCATCTTTCTTCTCCTATTTTTGTCTCTTATTATATTTTGTTGTTGTTCTTTAGATTTTCATATTTATGTGCGTGACAAATCTATTTTGTGTTTTAATTTCAGTTGTTTGTGGAATGGATGTTTGCTTTTGAAAGATTAAGAAGAGTTGAAGGAGAAAAGTTTGCAAGGCGAGCTTATGATTGAAAAGATAAGTATATATATTCGTCCTAGTTGCGTTGACTTTATTTTATATGTAAAATATGTTTTACACTTGACTATTTCTACTTGTTTTTGTGTTTATTGTTTGTTATGATCATTCTTTCTATTATTTTCATCCCCCAATACTCTCATTATCCGATAGGTTCCTTTTCATTTATCGTTGTTGTTTTCATGTTTTTTCAAACCTTTAATTGTTTAGCACTTTTTTGATAATATGTATTTTGTTCGTTTTTCTATTCTTGAAATTATGTTTTATTTCTTTTTTTTATTACCTTTCTATTAAAATGTTATATATTGGAAAGAAATTTGAATTATTTGGAGGAGAGCAAAAGGACAAAGTATGGAATAATATTAGGAGTTTGTAGCATGTAAAAGAGATTAATAGAACGCAAAATTCAAAGAGGTTTAGGCCATAGGGCTCGGGGATTAGGGTTATAGTTGTTTTGGGTGAAGGTTTAGGGGTTTAGGGGTTAGTGGTTAGAGGTAGGGGTTACGGGGATAAGGGCTAAGAGTTAAGGTTTAAAGGCTTAGGGGATAAGGATTTGGGTTTATTGTTCTTTCGCTTCTTTTGCTCCACTAGCTCATCTTTCTTCTTCTATTTTTGTCTCTTATTATTTTTTGTTGTTGTTCTATAGATTTTTATATTTATGTGCGTGACAAACCTATATTTGTGGAATGAATGTTTGTTTTTGAAAGATTGAGAAGAGTTGAAGGAGAAAAGTTTGCAAGGCGAGCTTATGATTGAAAAGATAAGTATATATATTCGTCCTAGTTGCGTTGACTTTATTTTATATGTAAAATATGTTTTACACTTGACTATTTCTACTTGTTTTTGTGTTTATTGTTTGTTATGATCATTCTTTCTATTATTTTCATCCCCCAATACTCTCATTATCCGATAGGTTCCTTTTCATTTATCGTTGTTGTTTTCATGTTTTTCCAAACCTTTAATTGTTTAGCACTTTTTTGATAATATGTATTTTGTTCGCTTTTCTATTCTAGGAGTTATGTTTTATTTCTCTATTTTATTACCTTTCTATTAAATTGTTATATGTTGGAAATAAAGTTGAATTATTTGGAGGAGAGCAAAAGGACAAAAGTATGAAAGAATATTAGGAGTTTGTAGCATGTAAAAGTGATTAATAGAACGTAGAATTCAAAGAGGTTTAGGCCATAGGGCTCGGGGATTAGAGTTATAGGTGTTTTGGGTTAAGGTTTAGGGGTTTAGGTGTTAGAGGTTAGGGGTAGGGGTTACGGGGATAAGGGCTAAGAGTTAAGGTTTAAAGGCTTAGGGGATATGGATTTGGGTTTAGTGTTCTTTTGCTTCTTTTGCTCCACTAGCTCATCTTTCTTCTCCTATTTTTGTCTCTTATTATATTTTTTTGTTGTTATTTAGGTTATCATATTTACGGGTGTGACAAACCTATATTGTGTTTTAATTTCAGTTGTTTGTGGAATGGATGTTTGCTTTTGAAAGATTAAGAAGAGTTGAACGAGAAAAGTTTGCAAGGCGAGTTTATGATTGAAAAGATAAGTATATATATTCGTCCTAGTTGCGTTGACTTTATTTTATATGTAAAATCTGTTTTTCACTTGACTATTTCTACTTGTTTTTGTGTTTCTTGTTTGTTATGATCATTCTTTCTATTGTTTTCATCCACCAATACTCTCATTATGCGATAGGTTCCTTTTCATTTATCGTTGTTGTTTTCATGTTTTTCCAAACCTTTAATTGTTTAGCACTTTTTTGATCATACGTATTTTGTTCGCTTTTCTATTCTAGAAATTATGTTTTATTTCTTTTTTTTATTACCTTTCTATTAAATTGCTATATGTTGGAAAGAAAGTTGAAATATTTGGAGGAGAGCAAAAGGAGAATGTATGGAAGAATATTAGGAGTTTGTAGCATGTAAAAGTGATTAATAGAACGTAGAATTCAAAGAGGTTTAGGCCATAGGGCTCGGGGATTAGAGTTATAGGTGTTTTGGGTTAAGGTTTAGGGGTTTAGGTGTTAGAGGTTAGGGGTAGGGGTTACGGGGATAAGGGCTAAGAGTTAAGGTTTAAAGGCTTAGGGGATAAGGATTTGGGTTTAGTGTTCTTTTGCTTCTTTTGCTCCACTAGCTCATCTTTCTTCTCCTATTTTTGTCTCTTATTATATTTTGTTGTTGTTCTTTAGATTTTCATATTTATGTGCGTGACAAATCTATTTTGTGTTTTAATTTCAGTTGTTTGTGGAATGGATGTTTGCTTTTGAAAGATTAAGAAGAGTTGAAGGAGAAAAGTTTGCAAGGCGAGCTTATGATTGAAAAGATAAGTATATATATTCGTCCTAGTTGCGTTGACTTTATTTTATATGTAAAATATGTTTTACACTTGACTATTTCTACTTGTTTTTGTGTTTATTGTTTGTTATGATCATTCTTTCTATTATTTTCATCCCCCAATACTCTCATTATCCGATAGGTTCCTTTTCATTTATCGTTGTTGTTTTCATGTTTTTCCAAACCTTTAATTGTTTAGCACTTTTTTGATAATATGTATTTTGTTCGTTTTTCTATTCTTGAAATATTGTTTTATTTCTTTTTTTTATTACCTTTCTATTAAATTGCTATATGTTGGAAAGAAAGTTGAAATATTTGGAGGAGAGCAAAAGGAGAATGTATGGAAGAATATTAGGAGTTTGTAGCATGTAAAAGTGACTATTAGAACGTAGAATTCATAGAGGTTTAGGCCATAGGGCTCGGGGATTAGAGCTATAGGTGTTTTGGGTTAAGGTTTAGGGGTTTAGGTGTTAGAGGTTAGGGGTAGGGGTTACGGGGATAAGGGCTAAGAGTTAAGGTTTAAAGGCTTAGGGGATATGGATTTGGGTTTAGTGTTCTTTTGCTTCTTTTGCTCCACTAGCTCATCTTTCTTCTCCTATTTTTGTCTCTTATTATATTTTGTTGTTGTTCTTTAGATTTTCATATTTATGTGCGTGACAAATCTATTTTGTGTTTTAATTTCAGTTGTTTGTGGAATGGATGTTTGCTTTTGAAAGATTAAGAAGAGTTGAAGGAGAAAAGTTTGCAAGGCGAGCTTATGATTGAAAAGATAAGTATATATATTCGTCCTAGTTGCGTTGACTTTATTTTATATGTAAAATATGTTTTACACTTGACTATTTCTACTTGTTTTTGTGTTTATTGTTTGTTATGATCATTCTTTCTACTATTTTCCTCCCCCAATACTCTCATTATCCGATAGGTTCCTTTTCATTTATCGTTGTTGTTTTCATGTTTTTCCAAACCTTTAATTGTTTAGCACTTTTTTGATAATATGTATTTTGTTCGTTTTTCTATTCTTGAAATATTGTTTTATTTCTTTTTTTTATTACCTTTCTATTAAATTGTTATATATTGGAAAGAAAGTTGAAATTTTTGGAGGAGAGCAAAAGGATAAAGTATGGAAGAATATTAGGAGTTTGTAGCATGTAAAAGTGACTAATAGAACGTAGAATTCAAAGAGGTTTAGGCCATAGGGCTCGGGGATTAGAGCTATAGGTGTTTTGGGTTAAGGTTTAGGGGTTTAGGTGTTAGAGGTTAGGGGTAGGGGTTACGGGGATAAGGGTTAAGAGTTAAGGTTTAAAGGCTTAGGGGATATGGATTTGGGTTTAGTGTTCTTTGGCTTCTTTTGCTCCACTAGCTCATCTTTCTTCTCCTATTTTGGTCTGTTGTTATATTTTGTTGTTGTTATTTAGATTTTCATATTTATATGCGTGACAAATCTATTTTGTGTTTTAATTTCAGTTGTTTGTGGAATGGATGTTTGCTTTTGAAAGATTAAGAAGAGTTGAAGGAGAAAAGTTTGCAAGGCGAGCTTATGATTGAAAAGATAAGTATATATATTCGTCCTAGTTGCGTTGACTTTATTTTATATGTAAAATATGTTTTACACTTGACTATTTCTACTTGTTTTTGTGTTTATTGTTTGTTATGATCATTCTTTCTATTATTTTCATCCCCCAACACTCTCATTATCCGATAGGTTCCTTTTTATTTATCGTTGTTGTTTTCATGTTTTTCCTAACCTTTAATTGCTTAGCACTTCTTTGATAATTTGTATTTTGGTCGTTTTTCTATTCTTGAAATATTGTTTTATTTCTTTTTTTTATTAC
>CAUOFW020002859.1:188268-216294 GCA_963454935.2 Ilex paraguariensis
TTTTCTTCCTTGTAATAATTTTTTAGAAATGAAATAAAGTGTTGATTTGTTTGAAAAAAAAAATCCAGCTACTCTCAATAGATCACTTCCCAATAATACATTCACATATCTATACTACTAATAAAAGTATTTTAAGTGAAAAATTTTTTATTCTCTATTTTACACTTATAAAAAAATTTAATTACCATATTATCTTTCCATAGTTATATATCTAAATTACAATCACGTCCTTATGTATTTAAATCTCCAATTTACCCTATAGCATTTCTTTTACTTCTCTATTATCATTGTATAAATATCAATATCTATAAAAAAAAATAATTTAACTGACTACATTACTCTTCAAAAAATATATGCATAATTATAGTTTTCAATAAAGTGTTCAAAAACTTTATCAATAAATCATACCTTTTTCAAATATATAGAAAACATTATGACTATATATATGTATTTTTTTTGCCATCTATACTACTAATACAGAATGAAACTTTTGTCATAGCATAAAAAATTTTTTATTCACTATTTTACTCTTATAAAATATTTTAAAAACCACACTATCCTTCAATATTTAAATATCTAAATTGTCATCATATACTTATATGTTTAAATCTCCAAATTACCCCTAACATCTCTTTTAATTCTTTATTTACTATGTATAAATATCTGTAACACCCCGCATTTTTTTTTATATATGTATATAGATATAAAGTAAATAATTATTGTAAAAATGGGGATATGTGTAGTGATGTGTGTTTGAATTTGGNAATATATAGATAACATTATGACTATATATATATATTTTTTTTGCCATCTATACTATTAATACAGAATGAAACTTTTGTCATACCATAAAAAAAAATTTATTCACCATTTTACTCTTATAAAATATTTTAAATACCACACTATCCTTCAATATTTGAATATCTAAATTGTCATCATATACTTATATGTTTAAATCTCCAAATTACCCCTAATATCTCTTTTAATTCTTTATTTACTATGTATAAATATCAGTATCTATGAAACATTTTAATTGACTACGATACCTTTAAAACATATATGCATCACTATAATTTTTAATAAAATGTACAATTTTAAGAAGAAAAAAAAAACTTTATCAATTTAATATTACTCATTTTAAATATAAGGATAATATTATCCTTACATATGTGTATTTCTTTCATCCAAAATTTCAACCATTTAATTTTTAAGATAAAAAATAATCTTTTACGTAATTTTTTAAAAATAATTTATATGAAATCAACATAATTCTTCAATTACAATAAACTTTTCATATTTTATTAAGAGTTTATATAAAAAAATTATATTGTATTTTTAAGTAAAACTTGAATTTTAGAATTTTAATATTCTTTTAAAATATATATTATAAAGTAGTATATTATATTTTAAGGTGAATAGCACTTTTAGTGCCTAAAATATGCATGTTTTGTTAATTTGGTATTCATTATATCAATTTTATTAATTTGGTCCTCAAAGTATTTAGTTAGTGTTTAAATGATCTATATGCAGACAACTTGTTAAGTTTTTTATAAAAGTGATCAGGTGATACTATTTGACGGAATAACATGTGGTTATTTTCGTCAAAAAACTTAATTGACCATCTGGTTAAGGACCATTTAAATAAGAATTAAATATTTTAGGAACTAAATTGATAAAATTTATATACCGAGGACTAAACTAACAAAAAGTGCAAACTTTAGAGAACCAAAGTGTTATTAATCATATATTTTATCCGTATTACCCTAACTAATTATAGTAAGCATTAATAAGAATATTACACGTTTTTTTTATTTTATTCAATGAATTATAAGTTGAAATATAATCAAATGAATTTCAAATAAATTATTTTTATCTTTTTTTTATACTTAAAACAATGAATCGTTGAGAACAAACAATATTTTCAAATTATATAATATAATACGAGCAATAAAATATAATTTTGATAAACTTGAAATAATATTCAATGTAGGTACATATATACCTAATACTTTTTATTAATATTTTGTATATAAAAATTATTCACGTACAACGCACGTGGTGCATTATTAGTGTATAAAAATAGGTATATCACCACATTTTGATCATGGTAGAAATAACTTAAACATCTAAGGAAATCACTAGAGATAGAGAATTGTAAATTCAAAAAGAATAGGAATCACAAAATCTATCAAAAATTGAGTATTGACTTAATATATATCATATCGGATCAAAATCAAATATATCAAAACGCAAATTGAAAGCAGTTCAATCACCCCACTACGAATTAAAGGTTGTTAAACTCCACACTTTAGCAATGACCAGCAACATATTCTCACTTTCCATCCCAAGAAATTTCAAGAGAAAATTTCTCACCCCGAAAATATGAAAAACAAATTTAATAAAGCAAAATTTTGAAAAGAGTCCACTGTCAAAGCATCTAATTCAAAATCAATTGGCTATGGGTAGAGTGACCTTTGAGTATAGAAAACACTCTAGACGAACGTAATTATTTGATGTGACATACGAGATCTCTTACTATCCTCCATCACGTGAAACCTTGACTTGCACGAGGGTCAACAACACAAGCAAACAACTATTCATACTTATATATTCAACTAACACTCCTTGGATTTTGATCATATTTCATTGACATGCCCTCTGATTTTTGTATATGTATTTCACGAACTACCTTATCATCACTCTCGTTACTAACAATAAAAAAAGTATGATGTGACTGCATATTTCCTTACGAATTACGATACTTACTCTTAGCTCTCTAAACAGAACAAGATTACACCACCATATAATGAAATTGAATATTAAGAAGGTGTTATCTTGATAAAATAAAATTGACTATTAATTTAGTGTCAATTTATTGTCGATTGATGAAATTAAACATAAATTTGATGCTAAATTAATAAGAGCAATGTTATTGCGACCAATGGAGTGATAGTGAAATGCATTTAATACTGAGGTCTCACCATTAAATACATGAGCAATGCTATTGGGACATAATTTGGAGACACAATAAGTTGTCACCAATGAAATAATAATAAATTCATTTAATGCTGCAATGAGACCCATCATTAAATATAATTCACTGTCATTTCATTTGTGACAACTCATTATGTCCACAAATTATGTCCCAATAGCATTAGTGTAAATACATTCCACTATCATAAATTGATCACAATTCATTATGTTCATAAATTATGTCTCAATAACATTAGTGAATTAATAAACTAACATCAATTTGATGAAATTGAATATTAATTTAATAAAATTAAATTTTAAATTGATACAATTAAATATTAAATTCGGTGTTAATTCACAAAATTGAATATTAATTGAATAAAATAAAATTAAAAATTAATTTGACATAACTTAAGGTTAATTTCATGTTGATTAGATAAAATTGAATACTAATTTAAAGTTAATGTAATGAAACTAAAGGTTAATTTGTGTTAATTTAATAAAATCTAATCACCCATTATCAGCGTCCACCCGCCCTATAAATATAGCTTGATACACTCCCAATTCCCAACGGAAAAAAAAACCAACCGCCTCTCTCTTTTTTGAAACATCCGCCTCTCTCTCTGGAAACCTCCCTCTTCGTTTCTCTCAAACAGGAGCTCACTCACCCTGCAACGGCCGAGACCGCCGCTGTACCAATTACCATTCCTCCGATTACCACCGCCGCGGTACCAATTGTCACCGCCGCTGCCACACTACCAAACCCATAACCACCGCGGCCACCTCTGGGACCACCACCCCTGGGCTTGTCGACGGGGACTCCGTTGGGCCCAGTGACATTGATGGCCATCGGATTTGATCGCCGATTGGGGGACTTCGCCTTCTCCGTAGGGTCTGATGAGCCCATAGCCCCATCTGGTCGTTGAAGCGGACCACCTTGCCCAATGATCTGGGGTTTCTTCCTCGAAAGAAACGGTTCTGCCGCCATTGCCAAATAATTTATGGAGATGTTCTGCTCGCTCGGCTTTCTTTATCTGTTGCTTTCTCTAATGGCCCTAACTCGTTTGAAAGGTGAGTGGATTAAAGATTTCTGAAATCTTTTGTTATCTGTTGTTCCTTTTTGTTCGGGTTATTAATTGATCTTTTCGTATTAAATTGGATTCTTAGGGTTTCGTTCAATCGCTTTTAGTGCTTAAATATTTCTATTTTCTTGAAAATAAGAATTTGTTGTTTGTCTCTCATTCATAAGTAAAGAGCTGGTTTCCTATTCTTATCCCTGTCTTGCGGTGTCAACTCATTTATTTTGTTTCTTGAATTTCTTTTTGCTGATTGTTGTGTTTCTTGAATTTATTTTCACAGATTGTTTTCTTTCTTCAATTCCTCTGATTTTTTTCTTTCTTCAATTCTCTCTCTCCATCTGTGCGCGTGTATAGATCGATTTTTTCGGTAGTTGGAACCTTAACGAATCATGATCAAATGATGAAAGGTTTACCACACTAACAGAGGGAGACAGTTCAGATGCACAAATTTAACTGATTATGCGTTTTAAGGCATGAAATTGTCAACTTGTAAATGAGTTTTGGTGAAGACTAAATAAGTTTTTGAACTAAATTGTTTTTTAACTCACAGGAGGAAAAAAGTTTTGCATGACGGTTGATACACGGACTCAGCAGGAGCCAGAATCCATGCTTGCGGCAATGTTCCGTGTTCGCCACACTATCTGCCAGGATTCTGAGAAGGTATATATGCACACACAAATACGCCCATAGTCTACATTTGGTAAAAGTCTATTGTATTGTTTAAGGTATTGTTTGTGTATTTATTTCCTTTTAATACGTCTACTTTTTTCTAATCAGCTATTGTATTATGTCTACTGTGCTGTTCACATATTAGTTTCCCCTATAATAGGGTGATTTCTGGTTTTTTTTGGCTCCCATTACTCCGCCAAATGTGCATCCTAGTTCTTCCCTTGGGTTTTCTCCCTCTTTATTGTTGTGGTATGGTTGGTTTGGTTGCTGATCTGAGTTTCTTTGAAGTAGGGGACTGGGCATACAACACTCAGAAAGAGAGAGCAAAAGCTGCTAACATTCCCAGAATTCGCCTTCTTGGGCTATCTGACTTTAGTAAGAAGCTGAAATGACCATCTTCTTCGCCTTAATTTTCCAAACTTGTATGTAGAATCTACCAATTACTCACGTCATGGAAACAAAACACTTTTTGGCAAACTGTTAGTCTTCTGAAGGAGGGAACGCCGTATTGCATGAGTTGTTGGTATCATATACACACACACACACAAATATCTGTATATCTCTAATTCCTAGGCTATAGGATACATAAGTGTTTCATTTGCCATTTATTATCCTCTCTTTGCTTGATTGCAGTTCGCCTCCTTATTAATGTTTTACCTAACCTTTAAGTGCTTAGCATTTCTTTGATAATATGTATTTTTTTCGTTTTTCTATCATAGAAATTATATTTTATTTATTTTTCTATTTTCTTTCTATTAAATTGTTAAATGTTTGAAACAAAATTGAATTATTTGAAAAGAGAGCAAAAGGATAACGCATGGAAGAACATTAGGAGTTTGTAGCATGTAGAAGATACTAAAAAAACATAGAATTCAAAGAGGATTTAGGCCTTAGGGCTTCGGACTTAAAGTTTTTTGGGTTGTGGGTCAAGGTTTAGGGGTTAGAGGTTTGGGGTAGGGGTTACGGGGATAAGGGCTAAGAGTTAAGGTTTAGGGATTAGAGATTTGGGTTTATTGTTATTTTGCTTCTTTTGCTTCACCTCCTCATCATTTTCCTCCTATTTTTGTCTCTTGTTGTTTATTTAGATTTTGATATTTATGTACGTAACAAATCTATTTTGTGTTTTGATTTCAGTTGTTTGTAGAATGGATGTTTACTTATGAAAGATTAAGAAGAGTTGAACTAGATAAGTTTGCAAAGCGAGCTTATGATTGAAAAGATAAGTATACTTATTCGTCCAAGTTTCGTTGACTTTCTTTTATATGTAAAATATGTTTTACACTTGACTATTTCTACTTGTTTTTGTGTTTCTTGTTTATTATGATCATTCTTTCTATGGTTTTTATCCCCCAACACTCTCATTATCCGATAGGTTTCTTTTCATTTTTCGTTGTTATTTTCATGTTTTACCTAACCTTTAAGTGCTTAGCATTTCTTCGATAATATGTATTTTGTTCGCTTTTGTATTATAGAAATTATGTTTTATTTCTTTTTTTATTATCTTTCTATTAAATTGTTAAATGTTGGAAAGAAAATTGAATTATTTGGAGAGAGAACAAAAGGATAACGCATGGAAGAACATTAGAAGTTTGTAGCATGTAGAAGATGCTAATAGAACATAGAATTCAAAGAGGGTTTAGGGCTTGGGGCTTATGGCTTTTGGGGTTTAGATGTTAGAGGTTAGGGGTAGGGGGTTGCGGGGACAAGGGCTAAGAGTTAAAGGTTTAGAGGTTTAGGGGATAGGGATTTGGGTTTATTGTTCTTTTGCTCCACCTTCTCATCATTCTTCTTCTATTTTTTTCTCTGATTGTTTTTTGTTGTTCTTTAGATTTTCATATTTATGTGCCTAATAAATCTATTTTGTGTTTTGATTTCAGTTGTTTGTGGAATAGATGTTTGCTTATAGAACTTATGTTTTATTTCTTTTTTTTTATTATCGTTCTATTAAATTGTTATATGTTGGAAACAAAGTTTAATTATTTGGAGGGGAGCAAAAGGATAAAGCATGGAAGAACATTATGAGTTTGTAGCATGTAGAAGATATTAGTAGAACATAGAATTCAAAGAGGTTTAGGCCATAGAGCTTGGGGCTTAGGGCATTTGGTGTTTTGGGTTAAGGTTTAGGAGTTTAGGTGTTAGAGGTTAGGGGTAGGGGGTTGCGGGGACAAGGGCTAAGAGTTAAGGTATAGCGGTTTAGGGGATAAAGATTTGGGTTTATTGTTCTTTTGCTTCACCTCCTCATCATTCTTCTCATATTTTTGTTTCTTATTGTTTTTTGTTATTCTTTAGATTTTTATATTTATGTGCGTAACAAATCTATTTTGTGTTTTGATTTCAGTTGTTTGTGGAATTGATGTTTGCTTATCAAGGATTAAGAAGAGTTGAATGAGATAAGTTTGCAAAGCAAGCTTATGATTGAAAAGATAAGTGTATCTATTCGTCCTACTTCCGTTGAATTTCTTTTATGTATAAAATATGTTTTACATTTAACTATTCCTACTTGTTTTTGTTTTTCTTGTTTGTTGTGATCATTCTTTCAATTATTTTTATCGTCCAACACTCTCATTAACCGAAAGGGTCATTTTCATTTTTCGTTGTTGTTTTCATATTTTACCTAACCTTGAAGTGCTTAGCATTTATTTGATATTATGTATTTTGTTCTTTTTTTTATTATAGAAATTATATATATATTTTTTTATTATCTTTCTGCTAAATTGTTGAATGTAGGAAACAAAATTGAATTCTTTGAAGGGGGAGCAAAAGGATAAATCAGGAAAGAACATTAGGAGTTTGTAGCATGTACAAGATACTAATAGAACATAGAATTCAAAGAGGGTTTAGGCCTTAGGGCTAGGGGCTTATGACTTTTGGGGTTTTGGGTTAAGGTTTAGGGGTTTAGGTGTTAGAGGTTAGGGGTAGGGGTTACGGGGATAAGGGCTAAGAGTTAAGGTTTAAAGGCTTAGGGGATATGGATTTGGGTTTAGTGTTCTTTTGCTTCTTTTGCTCCACTACCTCATCATTCTTCTCTTATTTTTGTCTCTTATTATGTTTTGTTGTTGTTCTTTAGATTTTCATATTTATGTGCGTGACAAACCTATATTGTGTTTTAATTTCAGTTGTTTGTGGAATGGATGTTTGCTTTTGAAAGATTGAGAAGAGTTGAAGGAGAAAAGTTTGCAAGGCGAGCTTATGATTGAAAAGATAAGTATATATATTCGTCCTAGTTGCGTTGACTTTATTTTATATGTAAAATATGTTTTACACTTGACTATTTCTACTTGTTTTTGTGTTTATTGTTTGTTATGATCATTCTTTCTATTATTTTCATCCCCCAATACTCTCATTATCCGATAGGTTCCTTTTCATTTATCGTTGTTGTTTTCATGTTTTTTCAAACCTTTAATTGTTTAGCACTTTTTTGATAATATGTATTTTGTTCGTTTTTCTTTTCTTAAAATATTGTTTTATTTCTTTTTTTTATTAACTTTCTATTAAATTGTTATATATTGGAAAGAAAGTTGAATTATTTGGAGGAAAGGAAAAAGNCCTTTTTATTAAATTGTTATATATTGGAAAGAAAGTTGAATTATTTGGAGGAAAGCAAAAGGACAAAGTAGGGAATAATATTAGGAGTTTGTAACATGTAAAAGAGATTAATAGAACGCAGAATTCAAAGAGGTTTAGGCCATAGGGCTCGGGGATTAGAGTTATAGGTGTTAGAGGTTAGGGGTAGGGGTTACGGGGATATGGGCTAAGAGTTAAGGTTTAAAGGCTTAGGGATAAGGATTTGGGTTTATTGTTCTTTCGCTTATTTTGCTCCACTAGCTCTTCTTTCTTCTTCTATTTTTGTCTATTATTATGTTTTGTTGTTGTTATATACATTTTCATATTTATGTGCGTGACAAACCTATATTGTGTTTTAATTTCAGGTATTTGTGGAATGGATGTTTGCTTTTGAAAGATTAAGAAGATTTGAAGGAGAAATGTTTGCAAGGCGAGCTTATGGTTGAACAGATAGGTATATATGTTCGTCCTAGTTGCGTTGACTTTATTTTATATGTAAAATATGTTTTACACTTGACTATTTCTACTTGTTTTTGTGTTTATTGTTTGTTATGATCATTCTTTCTATTATTTTCATCCCCCAATACTCTCATTATCCGATAGGTTCCTTTTCATTTATCGTTGTTGTTTTCATGTTTTTCCAAACCTTTAATTGTTTAGCACTTTTTTGATAATATGTATTTTGTTCGCTTTTCTATTCTAGGAGTTATGTTTTATTTCTCTATTTTATTACCTTTCTATTAAATTGTTATATGTTGGAAATAAAGTTGAATTATTTGGAGGAGAGCAAAAGGACAAAAGTATGAAAGAATATTAGGAGTTTGTAGCATGTAAAAGTGATTAATAGAACGTAGAATTCAAAGAGGTTTAGGCCATAGGGCTCGGGGATTAGAGTTATAGGTGTTTTGGGTTAAGGTTTAGGGGTTTAGGTGTTAGAGGTTAGGGGTAGGGGTTACGGGGATAAGGGCTAAGAGTTAAGGTTTAAAGGCTTAGGGGATATGGATTTGGGTTTAGTGTTCTTTTGCTTCTTTTGCTCCACTAGCTCATCTTTCTTCTCCTATTTTTGTCTCTTATTATATTTTGTTGTTGTTCTTTAGATTTTCATATTTATGTGCGTGACAAATCTATTTTGTGTTTTAATTTCAGTTGTTTGTGGAATGGATGTTTGCTTTTGAAAGATTAAGAAGAGTTGAAGGAGAAAAGTTTGCAAGGCGAGCTTATGATTGAAAAGATAAGTATATCTTTTCGTCCTAGTTTCGTTGACATTATTTTATATGTAAAATATGTTTTACACTTGACTATTTCTACTTGTTTTTGTGTTTATTGTTTGTTATGATCATTCTTTCTATTATTTTCATCCCCCAATACTCTCATTATCCGATAGGTTCCTTTTCATTTATCGTTGTTGTTTTCATGTTTTTCCAAACCTTTAATTGTTTAGCACTTTTTTGATAATACGTATTTTGTTCGCTTTTCTATTCTAGGAGTTATGTTTTATTTCTCTATTTTATTACCTTTCTATTAAATTGTTATATGTTGGAAATAAAGTTGAATTATTTGGAGGAGAGCAAAAGGACAAAAGTATGGAAGAATATTAGGAGTTTGTAGCATGTAAAAGTGATTAATAGAACGTAGAATTCAAAGAGGTTTAGGCCATAGGGCTCGGGGATTAGAGCTATAGGTGTTTTGGGTTAAGGTTTAGGGGTTTAGGTGTTAGAGGTTAGGGGTAGGGGTTACGGGGATAAGGGCTAAGAGTTAAGGTTTAAAGGCTTAGGGGATATGGATTTGGGTTTAGTGTTCTTTTGCTTCTTTTGCTCCACTAGCTCATCTTTCTTCTCCTATTTTTGTCTCTTATTATATTTTGTTGTTGTTCTTTAGATTTTCATATTTATGTGCGTGACAAATCTATTTTGTGTTTTAATTTCAGTTGTTTGTGGAATGGATGTTTGCTTTTGAAAGATTAAGAAGAGTTGAAGGAGAAAAGTTTGCAAGGCGAGCTTATGATTGAAAAGATAAGTATATATATTCGTCCTAGTTGCGTTGACTTTATTTTATATGTAAAATATGTTTTACACTTGACTATTTCTACTTGTTTTTGTGTTTATTGTTTGTTATGATAATTCTTTCTATTATTTTCATCCTCCAATACTCTCATTATCCGATAGGTTCCTTTCGATTTATCGTTGTTGTTTTCATGTTTTTCCAAACCTTTAATTGTTTAGCACTTTTTTGATAATATGTATTTTGTTCGTTTTTCTATTCTTGAAATATTGTTTTATTTCTTTTTTTTATTACCTTTCTATTAAATTGTTATATATTGGAAAGAAAGTTGAAATTTTTGGAGGAGAGCAAAAGGATAAAGAATGGAAGAATATTAGGAGTTTGTAGCATGTAAAAGTGACTAATAGAACATAGAATTCAAAGAGTTTTAGGCCATCGGGCTTGGGGATTAGAGCTATAGGTGTTTTGTGTTAAGGTTTAGGGGTTTAGGGGTTTAGGTGTTAGAGGTTAGGGGTAGGGGTTACGGGGATAAGGGCTAAGAGTTAAGGTTTAAAGGCTTAGGGGATATGGATTTGGGTTTAGTGTTCTTTTGCTTCTTTTGCTCCACTAGCTCATCTTTCTTCTCCTATTTTTGTCTCTTATTACATTTTGTTGTTGTTGTTTAGATTTTCATATTTATTTGCGTGACAAATCTATTTTGTGTTTTAATTTCAGTTGTTTGTGGAATGGATGTTTGCTTTTGAAAGATTAAGAAGAGTTGAAGGAGAAAAGTGTGCAAGGCGAGTTTATGATTGAAAAGATAAGTATATCTTTTCGTCCTAGTTGCGTCGACTTTATTTTATATGTAAAATATGTTTTACACTTGACTATTTCTACTTGTTTTTGTGTTTATTGTTTGTTATGATCATTCTTTCTATTATTTTCATCCCCCAATACTCTCATTATCCGATAGGTTCCTTTTCATTTATCGTTGTTGTTTTCATGTTTTTCCAAACCTTTAATTGTTTAGCACTTTTTTGATAATATGTATTTTGTTCGCTTTTCTATTCTAGGAATTATGTTTTATTTCTTTTTTTTATTACCTTTCTATTAAATTGTTATATGTTGGAAAGAAAGTTGAATTATTTGGAGGAGAGCAAAAGGACAAAGTATGGAAGAATATTAGGAGTTTGTAGCATGTAAAAGTGATTAATAGAACGTAGAATTCAAAGAGGTTTAGGCCATAGGGCTCGGGGATTAGAGTTATAGGTGTTTTGGGTTAAGGTTTAGGGGTTTAGGTGTTAGAGGTTAGGGGTAGGGGTTACGGGGATAAGGGCTAAGAGTTAAGGTTTAAAGGCTTAGGGGATATGGATTTGGGTTTAGTGTTCTTTTGCTTCTTTTGCTCCACTAGCTCATCTTTCTTCTCCTATTTTTGTCTCTTATTATATTTTGTTGTTGTTCTTTAGATTTTCATATTTATGTGCGTGACAAATCTATTTTGTGTTTTAATTTCAGTTGTTTGTGGAATGGATGTTTGCTTTTGAAAGATTAAGAAGAGTTGAACGAGAAAAGTTTGCAAGGCGAGTTTATGATATTTTTGTATCTTATTATGTTTTGTTGTTTTTTCTTTAGATTTTCATATTTATGTGCGTGACAAACCTATTTTGTGTTTTAATTTCAGTTGTTTGTGGAATGGATGTTTGCTTTTGAAAGATTAAGAAGAGTTGAAGGAGAAAAATTTGCAAGGCGAGCTTATGATTGAAAAGATAAGTATATCTTTTCGTCCTAGTTGCGTTGACTTTATTTTATATGTAAAATATGTTTTACACTTGACTATTTCTACTTGTTTTTGTGTTTATTGTTTGTTATGATCATTCTTTCTATTATTTTCATCCTCCAATACTCTCATTATCCGATAGGTTCCTTTCGATTTATCGTTGTTGTATTCATACTTTTCCAAACCTTTAATTATTTAGCACTTTTTTGATAATATGTATTTTGTTCGCTTTTGTATTCTAGGAATTATGTTTTTTATTTCTTTTTTTTATTACCTTTCTATTAAATTGTTATATATTGGAAAGAAAGTTGAAATTTTTGGAGGAGAGCAAAAGGATAAAGAATGGAAGAATATTAGGAGTTTGTAGCATGTAAAAGTGACTAATAGAACGTAGAATTCAAAGAGGTTTAGGCCATAGGGCTTGGGGATTAGAGCTATAGGTGTTTTGGGTTAAGGTTTAGGGGTTTAGGGGTTTAGGTGTTAGAGGTTAGGGGTAGGGGTTACGGGGATAAGGGCTAAGAGTTAAGGTTTAAAGGCTTAGGGGATAAGGATTTGGGTTTAGTGTTCTTTTGCTTCTTTTGCTCCACTAGCTCATCTTTCTTCTCCTATTTTTGTCTCTTATTATATTTTGTTGTTGTTCTTTAGATTTTCATATTTATATGCGTGACAAATCTATTTTGTGTTTTAATTTCAGTTGTTTGTGGAATGGATGTTTGCTTTTGAAAGATTAAGAAGAGTTGAAGGAGAAAAGTTTGCAAGGCGAGCTTATGATTGAAAAGATAAGTATATCTTTTCGTCCTAGTTGCGTTGACTTTATTTTATATGTAAAATATGTTTTACACTTGACTATTTCTACTTGTTTTTGTGTTTATTGTTTGTTATGATCATTCTTTCTATTATTTTCATCCCCCAATACTCTCATTATCCGATAGGTTCCTTTTCATTTATCGTTGTTGTATTCATGTTTTTCCAAACCTTTAATTATTTAGCTCTTTTTTGATAATATGTATTTTGTTCGCTTTTGTATTCTAGGAATTATGTTTTATTTCTTTTTTTTATTACCTTTCTATTAAATTGTTATATGTTGGAAAGAAAGTTGAATTATTTGGAGGAGGGCAAAAGGACAAAGTATGGAAGAATATTAGGAGTTTGTAGCATGTAAAAGAGATTAATGGAATGTAGAATTCAAAGAGGTTCAGGTCATAGGGCTCGGGGATTAGAGCTATTGGTGTTTTGGGTTAAGGTTTAGCGATTTAGGGGTTTAGGTGTTAGAGGTTAGGGGTAGGGGTTACGGGGATAAGGGCTAAGAGTTAAGGTTTAAAGGCTTAGGGGATATGGATTTGGGTTTAGTGTTCTTTTGCTTCTTTTGCTCCACTAGCTCATCTTTCTTCTCCTTTTTTTGTCTCTTATTATATTTTGTTGTTGTTTTTTAGATTTTCATATTTATTTGCGTGACAAATCTATTTTGTGTTTTAATTTCAGTTGTTTGTGGAATGGATATTTGCTTTTGAAAGATTAAGAAGAGTTGAAGGAGAAAAATTTGCAAGGCGAACTTATGATTGAAAAGATAAGTATATCTTTTCGTTCTAGTTGCGTTGACTTTATTTTATATGTAAAATATGTTTTACAGTTGACTATTTCTACTTGTTTTTGTGTTTATTGTTTGTTATGATCTTTCTTTCTATTATTTTCATTCTCCAATACTCTCATTATCCGATTGGTTCCTTTTCATTTATCGTTGTTGTATTCATATTTTTCCAAACCTTTAATTATTTAGCACTTTTTTGATAATATGTATTTTGTTCGCTTTTGTATTCTAGGAATTATGTTTTATTTCTTTTTTTTATTACCTTTCTATTAAATTGTTATATGTTGGAAAGAAAGTTGAATTATTTGGAGGAGGGCAAAAGGACAAAGTATGGAAGAATATTAGGAGTTTGTAGCATGTAAAAGAGATTAATGGAATGTAGAATTCAAAGAGGTTCAGGTCATAGGGCTCGGGGATTAGAGCTATTGGTGTTTTGGGTTAAGGTTTAGCGATTTAGGGGTTTAGGTGTTAGAGGTTAGGGGTAGGGGTTGCGGCGATAAGGGCTAAGAGATAATGTTTAAAGGCTTAGGGGATAAGGATTTGGGTTTAATGTTCTTTTGCTTCTTTTGCTCCATTAGCTCATCTTTCTTCTCTTATTTTTGTCTTTTATTATATTTTGTTGTTGTTCTTTAGATTTTCATATTTATGTGCGTGACAAATCTATTTTGTGTTTTAATTTCAGTTGTTTGTGGAATGGATGTTTGCTTTTGAAAGATTAAGAAGAGTTGAAGGAGAAAAGTTTGCAAGGCGAGCTTATGATTGAAAAGATAAGTATATCTTTTCGTCCTAGTTGCGTTGACTTTATTTTATATGTAAAATATGTTTTACACTTGACTATTTCTACTTGTTTTTGTGTTTATTGTTTGTTATGATCATTCTTTCTATTATTTTCATCCCCCAATACTCTCATTATCCGATAGGTTCCTTTTCATTTATCGTTGTTGTTTTCATGTTTTTCCAAACCTTTAATTGTTTAGCACTTTTTTGATAATATGTATTTTGTTCGCTTTTCTATTCTAGGAATTATGTTTTATTTCTTTTTTTTATTACCTTTCTATTAAATTGTTATATGTTGGAAAGAAAGTTGAATTATTTGGAGGAGAGCAAAAGGACAAAGTATGGAAGAATATTAGGAGTTTGTAGCATGTAAAAGTGATTAATAGAACGTAGAATTCAAAGAGGTTTAGGCCATAGGGCTCGGGGATTAGAGTTATAGGTGTTTTGGGTTAAGGTTTAGGGGTTTAGGTGTTAGAGGTTAGGGGTAGGGGTTACGGGGATAAGGGCTAAGAGTTAAGATTTAAAGGCTTAGGGGATGAGGATTTGGGTTTAGTGTTCTTTTGCTTCTTTTGCTCCATTAGCTCACCTTTCTTCTCCTATTTTTGTCTCTTATTATATTTTGTTGTTGTTCTTTAGATTTTCATATTTATGTGCGTGACAAATCTATTTTGTGTTTTAATTTCAGTTGTTTGTGGAATGGATGTTTGCTTTTGAAAGATTAAGAAGAGTTGAAGGAGAAAAGTTTGCAAGGCGAGCTTATGATTGAAAAGATAAGTATATATATTCGTCCTAGTTGCGTTGACTTTATTTTATATGTAAAATATGTTTTACACTTGACTATTTCTACTTGTTTTTGTGTTTATTGTTTGTTATGATCATTCTTTCTATTATTTTCATCCCCCAATACTCTCATTATCCGATAGGTTCCTTTTCATTTATCGTTGTTGTTTTCATGTTTTTCCAAACCTTTAATTGTTTAGCACTTTTTTGATAATATGTATTTTGTTCGCTTTTCTATTCTAGGAATTATGTTTTATTTCTTTTTTTTATTACCTTTCTATTAAATTGTTATATGTTGGAAAGAAAGTTGAATTATTTGGAGGAGAGCAAAAGGACAAAGTATGGAAGAATATTAGGAGTTTGTAGCATGTAAAAGTGATTAATAGAACGTAGAATTCAAAGAGGTTTAGGCCATAGGGCTCGGGGATTAGAGTTATAGGTGTTTTGGGTTAAGGTTTAGGGGTTTAGGTGTTAGAGGTTAGGGGTAGGGGTTACGGGGATAAGGGCTAAGAGTTAAGGTTTAAAGGCTTAGGGGATAAGGATTTGGGTTTAGTGTTCTTTTGCTTCTTTTGCTCCACTAGCTCATCTTTCTTCTCCTATTTTTGTCTCTTATTATATTTTGTTGTTGTTCTTTAGATTTTCATATTTATGTGCGTGACAAATCTATTTTGTGTTTTAATTTCAGTTGTTTGTGGAATGGATGTTTGCTTTTGAAAGATTAAGAAGAGTTGAAGGAGAAAAGTTTGCAAGGCGAGCTTATGATTGAAAAGATAAGTATATATATTCGTCCTAGTTGCGTTGACTTTATTTTATATGTAAAATATGTTTTACACTTGACTATTTCTACTTGTTTTTGTGTTTATTGTTTGTTATGATCATTCTTTCTATTATTTTCATCCCCCAATACTCTCATTATCCGATAGGTTCCTTTTCATTTATCGTTGTTGTTTTCATGTTTTTCCAAACCTTTAATTGTTTAGCACTTTTTTGATAATATGTATTTTGTTCGCTTTTCTATTCTAGGAATTATGTTTTATTTCTCTTTTTTATTACCTTTCTATTAAATTGTTATATGTTGGAAAGAAAGTTGAATTATTTGGAGGAGAGCAAAAGGACAAAGTATGGAAGAATATTAGGAGTTTGTAGCATGTAAAAGTGATTAATAGAACGTAGAATTCAAAGAGGTTTAGGCCATAGGGCTCGGGGATTAGAGTTATAGGTGTTTTGGGTTAAGGTTTAGGGGTTTAGGTGTTAGAGGTTAGGGGTAGGGGTTACGGGGATAAGGGCTAAGAGTTAAGGTTTAAAGGCTTAGGGGATATGGATTTGGGTTTAGTGTTCTTTTGCTTCTTTTGCTCCACTAGCTCATCTTTCTTCTCCTATTTTTGTCTCTTATTATATTTTGTTGTTGTTCTTTAGATTTTCATATTTATGTGCGTGACAAATCTATTTTGTGTTTTAATTTCAGTTGTTTGTGGAATGGATGTTTGCTTTTGAAAGATTAAGAAGAGTTGAAGGAGAAAAGTTTGCAAGGCGAGCTTATGATTGAAAAGATAAGTATATATATTCGTCCTAGTTGCGTTGACTTTATTTTATATGTAAAATATGTTTTACACTTGACTATTTCTACTTGTTTTTGTGTTTATTGTTTGTTATGATCATTCTTTCTATTATTTTCATCCCCCAATACTCTCATTATCCGATAGGTTCATTTTGATTTCTCGTTGTTGTTTTTATGTTTTTCCAAACCTTTAATTGTTTAGCATTTTTTTGATAATATGTATTTTGTTCGCTTTTCTATTCTAGGAGTTATGTTTTATTTCTCTATTTTATAACCTTTCTATTAAATTGTTATATGTTAGAAAGAAAGTTGAATTATTCGGAGGAGTGCAAAAGGACAAAAGTTTGGAAGAATATTAGGAGTTTGTAGCATGTAAAAGTGATTAATAGAACATAGAATTCAAAGAGGTTTAGGCCATAGGGATCGGGGATTAGAGCTATAGGTGTTTTGGGTTAAGGTTTAGGGGTTTAGGTGTTAGAGGTTAGGGGTAGGGGTTACGGGGATAAGGGCTAAGAGTTAAGATTTAAAGGCTTGGGGGATTAGGATTTGGGTTTAGTGTTCTTTTGCTCCATTAGCTCACCTTTCTTCTCCTATTTTTGTCTCTTATTATATTTTGTTGTTGTTCTTTAGATTTTCATATTTATGTGCGTGACAAATCTATTTTGTGTTTTAATTTCAGTTGTTTGTGGAATGAATGTTTGCTTTTGAAAGATTGAAAAGAGTTGAAGGAGAAAAGTTTGCAAGACGAGCTTATGATTTAAAAGATAAGTATATATATNAATAAACACAAAAACAAGTAGAAATAGTCAAGTGTAAAACATATTTTACATATAAAATAAAGTCAACGCAACTAGGACGAATATATATACTTATCTTTTCAATCATAAGCTCGCCTAGTTGCGTTGACTTTATTTTATATGTAAAATATGTTTTACACTTGACTATTTCTACTTGTTTTTGTGTTTATTGTTTGTTATGATCATTATTTCTATTATTTTCATCCCCCAATACTCTCATTATCCGATAGATTCCTTTTCATTTATAATTGTTGTTTTAATGTTTTTTAAAACCTTTAATTGTTTAGCACTTTTTTGATAATATGTATTTTGTTCGTTTTTCTATTCTTAAAATATTGTTTTATTTCTTTTTTTTATTACCTTTCTATTAAATTGTTATATATTGGAAAGAAAGTTGAATTATTTGGAGGAGAGCAAAAGGACAAAGTATGGAAGAATATTAGGAGTTTGTAGCATGTAAAAGTGACTAATAGAACGTAGAATTCAAAGAGGTTTAGGCCATAGGGCTCGGGGATTAGAGCTATAGGTGTTTTGGGTTAAGGTTTAGGGGTTTAGGTGTTAGAGGTTAGGGGTAGGGGTTACGGGGATAAGGGCTAAGAGTTAAGGTTTAAAGGCTTAGGGGATATGGATTTGGGTTTAGTGTTCTTTTGCTTCTTTTGCTCCACTAGCTCATCTTTCTTCTCCTATTTTTGTCTCTTATTATATTTTGTTGTTGTTCTTTAGATTTTCATATTTATGTGCGTGACAAATCTATTTTGTGTTTTAATTTCAGTTGTTTGTGGAATGGATGTTTGCTTTTGAAAGATTAAGAAGAGTTGAAGGAGAAAAGTTTGCAAGGCGAGCTTATGATTGAAAAGATAAGTATATATATTCGTCCTAGTTGCGTTGACTTTATTTTATATGTAAAATATGTTTTACACTTGACTATTTCTACTTGTTTTTGTGTTTATTGTTTGTTATGATCATTCTTTCTATTATTTTCATCCCCCAATACTCTCATTATCCGATAGGTTCCTTTTCATTTATCGTTGTTGTTTTCATGTTTTTCCAAACCTTTAATTGTTTAGCACTTTTTTGATAATATGTATTTTGTTCGCTTTTCTATTCTAGGAATTATGTTTTATTTCTCTTTTTTATTACCTTTCTATTAAATTGTTATATGTTGGAAAGAAAGTTGAATTATTTGGAGGAGAGCAAAAGGACAAAGTATGGAAGAATATTAGGAGTTTGTAGCATGTAAAAGTGATTAATAGAACGTAGAATTCAAAGAGGTTTAGGCCATAGGGCTCGGGGATTAGAGTTATAGGTGTTTTGGGTTAAGGTTTAGGGGTTTAGGTGTTAGAGGTTAGGGGTAGGGGTTACGGGGATAAGGGCTAAGAGTTAAGGTTTAAAGGCTTAGGGGATATGGATTTGGGTTTAGTGTTCTTTTGCTTCTTTTGCTCCACTAGCTCATCTTTCTTCTCCTATTTTTGTCTCTTATTATATTTTGTTGTTGTTCTTTAGATTTTCATATTTATGTGCGTGACAAATCTATTTTGTGTTTTAATTTCAGTTGTTTGTGGAATGGATGTTTGCTTTTGAAAGATTAAGAAGAGTTGAAGGAGAAAAGTTTGCAAGGCGAGCTTATGATTGAAAAGATAAGTATATATATTCGTCCTAGTTGCGTTGACTTTATTTTATATGTAAAATATGTTTTACACTTGACTATTTCTACTTGTTTTTGTGTTTATTGTTTGTTATGATCATTCTTTCTATTATTTTCATCCCCCAATACTCTCATTATCCGATAGGTTCCTTTTCATTTATCGTTGTTGTTTTCATGTTTTTCCAAACCTTTAATTGTTTAGCACTTTTTTGATAATATGTATTTTGTTCGCTTTTCTATTCTAGGAATTATGTTTTATTTCTTTTTTTTATTACCTTTCTATTAAATTGTTATATGTTGGAAAGAAAGTTGAATTATTTGGAGGAGAGCAAAAGGACAAAGTATGGAAGAATATTAGGAGTTTGTAGCATGTAAAAGTGATTAATAGAACGTAGAATTCAAAGAGGTTTAGGCCATAGGGCTCGGGGATTAGAGTTATAGGTGTTTTGGGTTAAGGTTTAGGGGTTTAGGTGTTAGAGGTTAGGGGTAGGGGTTACGGGGATAAGGGCTAAGAGTTAAGGTTTAAAGGCTTAGGGGTATGGATTTGGGTTTAGTGTTCTTTTGCTTCTTTTGCTCCACTACCTCATCATTCTTCTCTTATTTTTGTCTCTTATTATGTTTTGTTGTTGTTCTTTAGATTTTCATATTTATGTGCGTGACAAACCTATATTGTATTTTAATTTCAGTTGTTTGTGGAATGGATGTTTGCTTTTGAGTGATTAAGAAGAGTTGATGGAGAAAAGTTTGCAAGGCGAGCTTATGGTTGAACAGANTTCTTTAGATTTTCATATTTATGTGCGTGACAAACCTATATTGTGTTTTAATTTCGGTTATTTGTGGACTGGATGTTTGCTTTTGAAAGATTGAGAAGAGTTGATGGAGAAAAGTTTGCAAGGCGAGCTTATGGTTGAACAAATAAGTATATATATTCGTCCTAGTTGCGTTGACTTTCTTTTATATGTAAAATATGTTTTACACTTGACTATTTCTACTTGTTTTTGTGTTTATTGTTTGTTATGATCATTCTTTCTACTATTTTCCTCCCCCAATACTCTCATTATCCGATAGGTTCCTTTTCATTTATCGTTGTTGTTTTCATGTTTTTCCAAACCTTTAATTGTTTAGCACTTTTTTGATAATACGTATTTTGTTCGCTTTTCTATTCTAGGAGTTATGTTTTATTTCTCTATTTTATTACCTTTCTATTAAATTGTTATATGTTGGAAATAAAGTTGAATTATTTGGAGGAGAGCAAAAGGACAAAAGTATGAAAGAATATTAGGAGTTTGTAGCATGTAAAAGTGATTAATAGAACGTAGAATTCAAAGAGGTTTAGGCCATAGGGCTCGGGGATTAGAGTTATAGGTGTTTTGGGTTAAGGTTTAGGGGTTTAGGTGTTAGAGGTTAGGGGTAGGGGTTACGGGGATAAGGGCTAAGAGTTAAGGTTTAAAGGCTTAGGGGATATGGATTTGGGTTTAGTGTTCTTTTGCTTCTTTTGCTCCACTAGCTCATCTTTCTTCTCCTATTTTTGTCTCTTATTATATTTTGTTGTTGTTCTTTAGATTTTCATATTTATGTGCGTGACAAACCTATATTGTGTTTTAATTTCAGTTGTTTGTGGAATGGATGTTTGCTTTTGAAAGATTGAGAAGAGTTGAAGGAGAAAAGTTTGCAAGGCGAGCTTATGATTGAAAAGATAAGTATATATATTCGTCCTAGTTGCGTTGACTTTATTTTATATGTAAAATATGTTTTACACTTGACTATTTCTACTTGTTTTTGTGTTTATTGTTTGTTATGATCATTCTTTCTATTATTTTCATCCCCCAATACTCTCATTATCCGATAGGTTCCTTTTCATTTATCGTTGTTGTTTTCATGTTTTTCCAAACCTTTAATTGTTTAGCACTTTTTTGATAATATGTATTTTGTTCGCTTTTCTATTCTAGGAATTATGTTTTATTTCTTTTTTTTATTACCTTTCTATTAAATTGTTATATGTTGGAAAGAAAGTTGAATTATTTGGAGGAGAGCAAAAGGACAAAGTATGGAAGAATATTAGGAGTTTGTAGCATGTAAAAGTGATTAATAGAACGTAGAATTCAAAGAGGTTTAGGCCATAGGGCTCGGGGATTAGAGTTATAGGTGTTTTGGGTTAAGGTTTAGGGGTTTAGGTGTTAGAGGTTAGGGGTAGGGGTTACGGGGATAAGGGCTAAGAGTTAAGGTTTAAAGGCTTAGGGGATATGGATTTGGGTTTAGTGTTCTTTTGCTTCTTTTGCTCCACTAGCTCATCTTTCTTCTCCTATTTTTGTCTCTTATTATATTTTGTTGTTGTTCTTTAGATTTTCATATTTATGTGCGTGACAAATCTATTTTGTGTTTTAATTTCAGTTGTTTGTGGAATGGATGTTTGCTTTTGAAAGATTAAGAAGAGTTGAAGGAGAAAAGTTTGCAAGGCGAGCTTATGATTGAAAAGATAAGTATATATATTCGTCCTAGTTGCGTTGACTTTATTTTATATGTAAAATATGTTTTACACTTGACTATTTCTACTTGTTTTTGTGTTTATTGTTTGTTATGATCATTCCTTCTACTATTTTCCTCCCCCAATACTCTCATTATCCGATAGGTTCTTTTCATTTATGGTTGTTGTTTTCATGTTTTTCCAAACCTTTAATTGTTTAGCACTTTTTTGATCATACGTATTTTGTTCGCTTTTCTATTCTAGGAGTTATGTTTTATTTCTCTATTTTATTACCTTTCTATTAAATTGTTATATGTTGGAAATAAAGTTGAATTATTTGGAGGAGAGCAAAAGGACAAAAGTATGAAAGAATATTAGGAGTTTGTAGCATGTGAAAGTGATTAATAGAACGTAGAATTCAAAGAGGTTTAGGCCATAGGGCTCGGGGATTAGAGTTATAGGTGTTTTGGGTTAAGGTTTAGGGGTTTAGGGGTTTAGGTGTTAGAGGTTAGGGGTAGGGGTTACGGGGACAAGGGCTAAGAGTTAAGGTTTAAAGGCTTAGGGGTATGGATTTTGGTTAAGTGTTCTTTTGCTTCTTTTGCTCCACTATCTCATCATTCTTTTCTTATTTTTGTCTTTTATTATGTTTTGTTGTTGTTCTTTAGATTTTCATATTTATGTGCGTGACAAACCTATATTGTGTTTTAATTTCAGTTGTTTGTGGAATGGATGTTTGCTTTTGAAAGATTGAGAAGAGTTGAAGGAGAAAAGTTTGCAAGGCGAGCTTATGATTGAACAGATAAGTATATATATTCGTCCTAGTTGCGTTGACTTTATTTTATATGTAAAATATGTTTTACACTTGACTATTTCTACTTGTTTTTGTGTTTATTGTTTGTTATGATCATTCTTTCTATTATTTTCATCCCCCAATACTCTCATTATCCGATAGGTTCCTTTTCATTTATCGTTGTTGTTTTCATGTTTTTCCAAACCTTTAATTGTTTAGCACTTTTTTGATAATATGTATTTTGTTCGCTTTTCTATTCTAGGAGTTATGTTTTATTTCTCTATTTTATTACCTTTCTATTAAATTGTTATATGTTGGAAATAAAGTTGAATTATTTGGAGGAGAGCAAAAGGACAAAAGTATGAAAGAATATTAGGAGTTTGTAGCATGTAAAAGTGATTAATAGAACGTAGAATTCAAAGAGGTTTAGGCCATAGGGCTCGGGGATTAGAGTTATAGGTGTTTTGGGTTAAGGTTTAGGGGTTTAGGTGTTAGAGGTTAGGGGTAGGGGTTACGGGGATAAAGGCTAAGAGTTATGGTTTAAAGGCTTATGGGATAAAGATTTGGGTTTAGTGTTCTTTTGCTTGTTTTGTTCCACTAGCTCATCTTTCTTCTCTTATTTTTGTCTCTTATTATATTTTTTTGTTGTTTATGAGATTTTCATATTTGTGTGCGTGACAAATCTATTTTGTTTTTTAATTTCAGTTGTATGTGGAATGAATGTTTGCTTCTGAAAGATTAAGTAGAGTTGAAGTAGAAAAGTTTGCAAGGCGAGCTTATGATTGAAAAGATAAGTATATCTTTTCGTCCTAGTTGCGTTGGCTTTATTTTATATGTAAATTATGTTTTACACTTTATTATTTCTACTTGTTTTTATGTTTCTTGTTTGTTATGATCATTCTTTTTATTATTTTCATCCCCCAACATTCTAATTATCCGATTTGTCCTTTTTCATTTACCGTTGTTGTTTTCATGTTTTCTTAACCTTTAATTGTTTAGCATTTTTTTGAGAATATGTATTTTGTTCACTTTTCTATTATAGAAATTATGTTTTATTTCTTATTTTTATTATCTTTCTATTAAATTGTTATATGTTTGAAAAAAATTTGAATTATTTGGTGGGGAGTAAAAGGACAATACATGGAAGAATATTAGCAATTTGTAGCTTGTAAAAGAGATTAATAGAACGTAGAATTCAAAGAGGTTTAGACCATAGGGCTCGGGGATTAGAGCTATAGGTGTTTTGGGTTAAGGTTTAGGGGTTTAGGTGTTAGAGGTTAGGGGTAGGGGTTACGGGGATAAGGGCTAAGAGTTAAGGTTTAAAGGCTTAGGGGATATGGATTTGGGTTTAGTGTTCTTTTGCTTCTTTTGCTCCACTAGCTCATCTTTCTTCTCCTATTTTTGTCTCTTATTATATTTTGTTGTTGTTCTTTAGATTTTCATATTTATGTGCGTGACAAATCTATTTTGTGTTTTAATTTCAGTTGTTTGTGGAATGGATGTTTGCTTTTGAAAGATTGAGAAGAGTTGAAGGAGAAAAGTTTGCAAGGCGAGCTTATGATTGAAAAGATAAGTATATCTTTTCGTCCTAGTTGCGTTGACTTTATTTTATATGTAAAATATGTTTTACACTTGACTATTTCTACTTGTTTTTGTGTTTCTTGTTTGTTATGATCATTCTTTCTATTGTTTTCATCCACCAATACTCTCATTATGCGATAGGCTCCTTTTCAGTTATCGTTGTTGTTTTCATGTTTTTCCAAACCTTTAATTGTTTAGCACTTTTTTCATAATACGTATTTTGTTCGCTTTTCTATTCTAGGAGTTATGTTTTATTTCTCTATTTTATTACCTTTCTATTAAATTGTTATATGTTGGAAATAAAGTTGAATTATTTGGAGGAGAGCAAAAGGACAAAAGTATGGAAGAATATTAGGAGTTTGTAGCATGTAAAAGTGATTAATAGAACGTAGAATTCAAAGAGGTTTAGGCCATAGGGCTCGGGGATTAGAGCTATAGGTGTTTTGGGTTAAGGTTTAGGGGTTTAGGTGTTAGAGGTTAGGGGTAGGGGTTACGGGGATAAGGGCTAAGAGTTAAGGTTTAAAGGCTTAGGGGATAAGGATTTGGGTTTAGTGTTCTTTTGCTTCTTTTGCTCCACTAGCTCATCTTTCTTCTCCTATTTTTGTCTCTTATTATATTTTGTTGTTGTTCTTTAGATTTTCATATTTATGTGCGTGACAAATCTATTTTGTGTTTTAATTTCAGTTGTTTGTGGAATGGATGTTTGCTTTTGAAAGATTAAGAAGAGTTGAAGGAGAAAAGTTTGCAAGGCGAGCTTATGATTGAAAAGATAAGTATATATATTCGTCCTAGTTGCGTTGACTTTATTTTATATGTAAAATATGTTTTACACTTGACTATTTCTACTTGTTTTTGTGTTTATTGTTTGTTATGATAATTCTTTCTATTATTTTCATCCCCAATACTCTCATTATCGGATAGGTTCCTTTTCATTTATAGTTGTTGTTCTCCTTTTTTCCTAACCTTTAATTGTTTTGCACTTTTTTGATAATATGTATTTTGTTCGCTTTTCTATTCTAGGAATTATGTTTTATTTCTTATTTTTTTTATCTTTCTATTAAATTGTTATCTGTTGGAAAGAAAGTTGAATTATTTGGAGGAGTGCAAAAGAACAAAGTATGGAAGAATATTAGGAGTTTGTAGCATGTAAAAGTGACTAATAGAACGTAGAATTCAAAGAGGTTTAGGCCATAGGGCTCGGGGATTAGAGCTATAGGTGTTTTGGGTTAAGGTTTAGGGGTTTAGGTGTTAGAGGTTAGGGGTAGGGGTTACGGGGATAAGGGCTAAGAGTTAAGGTTTAAAGGCTTAGGGGATAAGGATTTGGGTTTAGTGTTCTTTTGCTTCTTTTGCTCCACTAGCTCATCTTTCTTCTCCTATTTTTGTCTCTTATTATATTTTGTTGTTGTTCTTTAGATTTTCATATTTATGTGCGTGACAAATCTATTTTGTGTTTTAATTTCAGTTGTTTGTGGAATGGATGTTTGCTTTTGAAAGATTAAGAAGAGTTGAAGGAGAAAAGTTTGCAAGGCGAGCTTATGATTGAAAAGATAAGTATATATATTCGTCCTAGTTGCGTTGACTTTATTTTATATGTAAAATATGTTTTACACTTGACTATTTCTACTTGTTTTTGTGTTTATTGTTTGTTATGATCATTCTTTCTATTATTTTCATCCCCCAATACTCTCATTATCCGATAGGTTCCTTTTCATTTATCGTTGTTGTTTTCATGTTTTTCCAAACCTTTAATTGTTTAGCACTTTTTTGATAATATGTATTTTGTTCGCTTTTCTATTCTAGGAATTATGTTTTATTTCTTATTTTTTTTATATTTCTATTAAATTGTTATCTGTTGGAAAGAAAGTTCAATTATTTGGAGGAGTGCAAAAGAACATAGTATGAGAGAATATTAGGAGTTTGTAGCATGTAAAAGAGTTTAATGGAACGTAGAATTCAAAGAGGTTCAGGCCATAGGGCTCGGGGATTAGGGCTATTGGTGTTTTGGGTTAAGGTTTAGCGATTTAGGGGTTTAGGTGTTAGAGGTTCGGGGTAGGAGTTGCGGGGATAAGGGCTAAGAGTTAATGTTTAAAGGCTTAGGGGATAAGGATTTGGGTTTAATGTTCTTTTGCTTCTTTTGCTCCATTAGCTCATCTTTCTTCTCTTATTTTTGTCTTTTATTATATTTTGTTGTTGTTCTTTAGATTTTCATATTTATGTGCGTGACAAACCTATTTTGTGTTTTAATTTCAGTTGTTTGTGGAATGGATGTTTGCTTTTGAAAGATTAAGAAGAGTTGAAGGAGAAAAGTTTGCAAGGCGAGCTTATGATTGAAAAGATAAGTATATATATTCGTCCTAGTTGCGTTGACTTTATTTTATATGTAAAATATGTTTTACACTTGACTATTTCTACTTGTTTTTGTGTTTATTGTTTGTTATGATCATTCTTTCTATTATTTTTATCCCCCAATACTCTCATTGTCCGATAGATTCCTTTTCATTTATCGTTGTTGTTTTTATGTTTTTTCAAACCTTTAATTGTTTAGCACTTTTTTGATAGTCTGTATTTTGTTCGCTTTTCAATTCTAGGAATTATGTTTCATTTCTTTTTTTTATTACCTTTCTATTAAATTGTTAAATGTTGGAAAGAAAGTTGAATTATTTGGAGGAGAGCAAAAGGACAAAGTATGGAAGAATATAAGGAGTTTGTGTAGCATGTAAAAGAGATTAATAGAACGTAGAATTCAAAGAGGTTTAGGCCATAGGGCTCGGGGATTAGAGCTATAGGTGTTTTGGGTTAAGGTTTAGGGGTTTAGGTGTTAGAGGTTAGGGGTAGGGGTTACGGGGATAAGGGCTAAGAGTTATTGTTTAAAGGCTTATGGGATAAAGATTTGGGTTTAGTGTTATTTTGCTTCTTTTGCTCCACTAGCTCATCTTTTTTCTCCTATTTTGGTCTCTTATTATATTTTGTTGTTGTTTCGGAGATTTTCGTATTTGTGTGCGTGACAAATCTATTTTGTTTTTTAATTTCAGTTTTNGTAGAAGATACTAAAAAAACATAGAATTCAAAGAGGATTTAGGCCTTAGGGCTTGAGACTTAGGGCTTTTAGGGTTTTGGGTCAAGGTTTAGGGGTTAGAGGTTTGGGGTAGGGGTTACGGGGATAAGGGCTAAGAGTTAAGGTTTAGGGATTAGAGATTTGGGTTTATTGTTATTTTGCTTCTTTTGCTTCACCTCCTCATCATTTTCCTCCTATTTTTGTCTCTTGTTGTTTATTTAGATTTTGATATTTATGTACGTAACAAATCTATTTTGTGTTTTGATTTCAGTTGTTTGTAGAATGGATGTTTACTTATGAAAGATTAAGAAGAGTTGAACTAGATAAGTTTGCAAAGCGAGCTTATGATTGAAAAGATAAGTATACTTATTCGTCCAAGTTTCGTTGACTTTCTTTTATATGTAAAATATGTTTTACACTTGACTATTTCTACTTGTTTTTGTGTTTCTTGTTTATTATGATCATTCTTTCTATGGTTTTTATCCCCCAANTTATTTTTACTTGTTTTTGTGTTTCTTGTTTATTATGATCATTCTTTCTATGGTTTTTATCCCCCAACACTCTCATTATCCGATAGGTTTCTTTTCATTTTTCGTTGTTATTTTCATGTTTTACCTAACCTTTAAGTGCTTAGCATTTCTTCGATAATATGTATTTTGTTCGCTTTTGTATTATAGAAATTATGTTTTATTTCTTTTTTTATTATCTTTCTATTAAATTGTTAAATGTTGGAAAGAAAATTGAATTATTTGGAGAGAGAACAAAAGGATAACGCATGGAAGAACATTAGAAGTTTGTAGCATGTAGAAGATGCTAATAGAACATAGAATTCAAAGAGGGTTTAGGGCTTGGGGCTTATGGCTTTTGGGGTTTAGATGTTAGAGGTTAGGGGTAGGGGGTTGCGGGGACAAGGGCTAAGAGTTAAAGGTTTAGAGGTTTAGGGGATAGG
>CAUOFW020002859.1:239646-254085 GCA_963454935.2 Ilex paraguariensis
GTATTAAATATAATTATAATGGGTATTAAATATAATTATAGTAGGGTATTAAGTGTAATTATTTATTCTTATAACAAAAAAATTATAAAAGACAGAAGAGCAGTGGGAATTAAATGTAATTATAGTGGGATATTAAATATAATTATAGTGAGTATTAAATGTAATTACAGTGGGTATTAAATGTAATTATTCATAATAAACCGAATATATTACTGTTTTGTCGAAACGGTCCGATCNTGAAGGAGAAAAGTTTGCAAGGCGAGCTTATGGTTGAACAGATAAGTATATATATTTGTCCTAGTTGCGTTGACTTTCTTTTATATGTAAAATATGTTGTACACTTGACTATTTCTACTTGTTTTTGTGTTCAATGTTTGTTATGATCATTCTTTCTACTATTTTCCTCCCCCAATACTCTCATTATTCGANTGAAATTTCGAAACGTTTCGGACGTTTCGGATGTGTCGACACGACATTTTGATCCTTGGCCATAGGGCTCGGGGATTAGAGTTATAGGTGTTTTGGGTGACGGTTTAGGAGTTCAGGTGTAAGAGGTTACAGGTAGGGGTTACGGGGATAAGGGCTAAGAGTTAAGGTTTAAAGGCTTAGGGGATAAGGATTTGGGTTTATTGTTCTTTCGCTTCTTTTGCTCCACTAGTTCATCTTTCTTCTCCTATTTTTGTCTCTTATTATATTTTGTTGTTGTTCTTTAGATTTTCATATTTATGTGCGTGACAAATCTATTTTGTGTTTTAATTTCAGTTGTTTGTGGAATGGATGTTTGCTTTTGAAAGATTAAGAAGAGTTGAAGGAGAAAAGTTTGCAAGGCGAGCTTATGATTGAAAAGATAAGTATATATATTCGTCCTAGTTGCGTTGACTTTATTTTATATGTAAAATATGTTTTACACTTGACTATTTCTACTTGTTTTTGTGTTTATTGTTTGTTATGATCATTCTTTCTATTATTTTCATCCCCCAATACTCTCATTATCCGATAGGTTCCTTTTCATTTATCGTTGTTGTTTTCATGTTTTTCCAAACCTTTAATTGTTTAGCACTTTTTTGATAATATGTATTTTGTTCGCTTTTCTATTCTAGGAATTATGTTTTATTTCTTTTTTTTATTACCTTTCTATTAAAATGTTATATATTGGAAAGAAATTTGAATTATTTGGAGGAGAGCAAAAGGACAAAGTATGGAATAATATTAGGAGTTTGTAGCATGTAAAAGAGATTAATAGAACGCAAAATTCAAAGAGGTTTAGGCCATAGGCAAGGATCAAAATTTCGTTTCGAAGTTCCGTTTCGGTCAATTCAAAAATAGAAACGTTTTGNTCTTTCTTCTCCTATTTTTGTCTCTTATTATATTTTGTTGTTGTTCTTTAGATTTTTATATTTATGTGCGTGGCAAAGCTATATTGTGTTTTATTTTCAAGTATTTGTGGAATGGATGTTTTCTTTTGAAAGATTAAGAAGAGTTGAAGGAGAAAAGTTTGCAAGGCGAGCTTATGATTGAAAAGATAAGTATATATATTCGTCCTAGTTGCGTTGACTTTATTTTATATGTAAAATATGTTTTACACTTGACTATTTCTACTTGTTTTTGTGTTTATTGTTTGTTATGATCATTCTTTCTATTATTTTCATCCCCCAATACTCTCATTATCCGATAGGTTCCTTTTCATTTATCGTTGTTGTTTTCATGTTTTTCCAAACCTTTAATTGTTTAGCACTTTTTTGATAATATGTATTTTGTTCGCTTTTCTATTCTAGGAGTTATGTTTTATTTCTCTATTTTATTACCTTTCTATTAAATTGTTATATGTTGGAAATAAAGTTGAATTATTTGGAGGAGAGCAAAAGGACAAAAGTATGAAAGAATATTAGGAGTTTGTAGCATGTAAAAGTGATTAATAGAACGTAGAATTCAAAGAGGTTTAGGCCATAGGGCTCGGGGATTAGAGTTATAGGTGTTTTGGGTTAAGGTTTAGGGGTTTAGGTGTTAGAGGTTAGGGGTAGGGGTTACGGGGATAAGGGCTAAGAGTTAAGGTTTAAAGGCTTAGGGGATAAGGATTTGGGTTTAGTGTTCTTTTGCTTCTTTTGCTCCACTAGCTCATCTTTCTTCTCCTATTTTTGTCTCTTATTATGTTTTGTTGTTGTTCTTTAGATTTTCATATTTATGTGCGTGACAAACCTATATTGTGTTTTAATTTCAGTTGTTTGTGGAATGGATGTTTTCTTTTGAAAGATTAAGAAGAGTTGAAGGAGAAAAGTTTGCAAAGCAAGCTTATGATTGAAAAGATAAGTATATATATTCGTCCAANTTTATTAGGTTAACGTCAATTTATACAAGAATAAATTTAAATTTGAGGGAAAAAAATTCTTGACATGAGGCGAAAGTCACTTAAATTAGTTTCAAACACTTAATTTTCANTATTGTTTGTTATGATCATTCTTTATATTATTTTCATCCCCCAATACTCTCATTATCCGAGAGGTTACTTTTCATTTATCGTTGTTGTTTTCATGTTTTTCCAAACCTTTAATTGTTTAGCACTTTTTTGATAATACGTATTTTGTTCGCTTTTCTATTCTAGGAGTTATGTTTTATTTCTCTATTTTATTACCTTTCTATTAAATTGTTATATGTTGGAAATAAAGTTGAATTATTTGGAGGAGAGCAAAAGGACAAAAGTATGAAAGAATATTAGGAGTTTGTAGCATGTAAAAGTGATTAATAGAACGTAGAATTCAAAGAGGTTTAGGCCATAGGGCTCGGGGATTAGAGTTATAGGTGTTTTGGGTTAAGGTTTAGGGGTTTAGGTGTTAGAGGTTAGGGGTAGGGGTTACGGGGATAAGGGCTAAGAGTTAAGGTTTAAAGGCTTAGGGGATAAGGATTTGGGTTTAGTGTTCTTTTGCTTCTTTTGCTCCACTAGCTCATCTTTCTTCTCCTATTTTTGTCTCTTATTATATTTTGTTGTTGTTCTTTAGATTTTCATATTTATGTGCGTGACAAATCTATTTTGTGTTTTAATTTCAGTTGTTTGTGGAATGGATGTTTGCTTTTGAAAGATTAAGAAGAGTTGAAGGAGAAAAGTTTGCAAGGCGAGCTTATGATTGAAAAGATAAGTATATATATTCGTCCTAGTTGCGTTGACTTTATTTTATATGTAAAATATGTTTTACACTTGACTATTTCTACTTGTTTTTGTATTTATTGTTTGTTATGATCATTCTTTCTATTATTTTCATACCCCAATACTCTCGTTATCCGATAAGTTCCTTTTCATTTATCGTTGTTGTTTTCATGTTTTTTCAAACCTTTAATTGTTTAGCACTTTTTTGATAATATGTATTTTATTCGTTTTTTTATTCTAGAAATTATGTTTTATTTCTTTTTTTTATTACATTTCTATTAAATTGTTATATGTTGGAAAGAAAGTTGAATTATTTGGAGGAGAGCAAAAGGACAAAGTATGGAAGAATATTAGGAGTTTGTAGCATGTAAAAGTGACTAATAGAACGTAGAATTCAAAGAGGTTTAGGCCATAGGGCTCGGGGATTAGAGCTATAGGTGTTTTGGGTTAAGGTTTAGGGGTTTAGGTGTTAGAGGTTAGGGGTAGGGGTTACGGGGATAAGGGCTAAGAGTTAAGGTTTAAAGGCTTAGGGGATAAGGATTTGGGTTTAGTGTTCTTTTGCTTCTTTTGCTCCACTAGCTCATCTTTCTTCTCCTATTTTTGTCTCTTATTATATTTTGTTGTTGTTCTTTAGATTTTCATATTTATGTGCGTGACAAATCTATTTTGTGTTTTAATTTCAGTTGTTTGTGGAATGGATGTTTGCTTTTGAAAGATTAAGAAGAGTTGAAGGAGAAAAGTTTGCAAGGCGAGCTTATGATTGAAAAGATAAGTATATATATTCGTCCTAGTTGCGTTGACTTTATTTTATATGTAAAATATGTTTTACACTTGACTATTTCTACTTGTTTTTGTGTTTATTGTTTGTTATGATCATTCTTTCTATTATTTTCATCCCCCAATACTCTCATTATCCGATAGGTTCCTTTTCATTTATCGTTGTTGTTTTCATGTTTTTCCAAACCTTTAATTGTTTAGCACTTTTTTGATAATATGTATTTTGTTCGCTTTTCTATTCTAGGAGTTATGTTTTATTTCTCTATTTTATTACCTTTCTATTAAATTGTTATATGTTGGAAATAAAGTTGAATTATTTGGAGGAGAGCAAAAGGACAAAAGTATGGAAGAATATTAGGAGTTTGTAGCAGGTAAAAGAGATTAATGGAACGTAGAATTCAAAGAGGTTTAGGCCGTAGGGATCGGGGATTAGAGCTATAGGTGTTTAGGGTTAAGGTTTAGGGGTTTAGGTGTTAGAGGTTAGGGGTAGGGGTTACGGGGATAAGGGCTAAGAGTTAAGGTTTAAAGGCTTAGGGGTATGGATTTGGGTTTAGTGTTCTTTTGCTTCTTTTGCTCCACTACCTCATCATTCTTCTCTTATTTTTGTCTCTTATTATGTTTTGTTGTTGTTCTTTAGATTTTCATATTTATGTGCGTGACAAACCTATATTGTGTTTTAATTTCAGTAGTTTGTGGAATGGATGTTTGCTTTTGAAAGATTGAGAAGAGTTGAAGGAGAAAAGTTTGCAAGGCGAGCTTATGATTGAACAGATAAGTATATATATTCGTCCTAGTTGCGTTGACTTTATTTTATATGTAAAATATGTTTTACACTTGACTATTTCTACTTGTTTTTGTGTTTATTGTTTGTTATGATCATTCTTTCTACTATTTTCCTCCCCCAATACTCTCATTATCCGATAGGTTCCTTTTCATTTATCGTTGTTGTTTTCATGTTTTTCCAAACCTTTAATTGTTTAGCACTTTTTTGATAATACGTATTTTGTTCGCTTTTCTATTCTAGGAGTTATGTTTTATTTCTCTATTTTATTACCTTTCTATTAAATTGTTATATGTTGGAAATAAAGTTGAATTATTTGGAGGAGAGCAAAAGGACAAAAGTATGAAAGAATATTAGGAGTTTGTAGCATGTAAAAGTGACTAATAGAACGTAGAATTCAAAGAGGTTTAGGCCATAGGGCTCGGGGATTAAAGCTATAGGTATTTTTGGTTAAGGTTTAGGGGTTTAGGGGTTTAGGTGTTAGAGGTTAGGGGTAGGGGTTACGGGGATAAGGGCTAAGAGTTAAGGTTTAAAGGCTTAGGGGTATGGATTTGGGTTTAGTGTTCTTTTGCTTCTTTTGCTCCACTACCTCATCATTCTTCTCTTATTTTTGTCTCTTATTATGTTTTGTTGTTGTTCTTTAGATTTTCATATTTATGTGCGTGACAAACCTATATTGTGTTTTAATTTCAGTTGTTTGTGGAATGGATGTTTGCTTTTGAAAGATTGAGAAGAGTTGAAGGAGAAAAGTTTGCAAAGCGAGCTTATGATTGAAAAGATAAGTATATATATTCGTCCTAGTTGCGTTGACTTTATTTTATATGTAAAATATGTTTTACACTTGACTATTTCTACTTGTTTTTGTGTTTATTGTTTGTTATGATCATTCTTTCTACTATTTTCCTCCCCCAATACTCTCATTATCCGATAGGTTCCTTTTCATTTATCGTTGTTGTTTTCATGTTTTTCCAAACCTTTAATTGTTTAGCACTTTTTTGATAATACGTATTTTGTTCGCTTTTCTATTCTAGGAGTTATGTTTTATTTCTCTATTTTATTACCTTTCTATTAAATTGTTATATGTTGGAAATAAAGTTGAATTATTTGGAGGAGAGCAAAAGGACAAAAGTATGAAAGAATATTAGGAGTTTGTAGCATGTAAAAGTGATTAATAGAACGTAGAATTCAAAGAGGTTTAGGCCATAGGGCTCGGGGATTAGAGCTATAGGTGTTTTGGGTTAAGGTTTAGGGGTTTAGGTGTTAGAGGTTAGGGGTAGGGGTTACGGGGATAAGGGCTAAGAGTTAAGGTTTAAAGGCTTAGGGGATAAGGATTTGGGTTTAGTGTTCTTTTGCTTCTTTTGCTCCACTAGCTCATCTTTCTTCTCCTATTTTTGTCTCTTATTATATTTTGTTGTTGTTCTTTAGATTTTCATATTTATGTGCGTGACAAATCTATTTTGTGTTTTAATTTCAGTTGTTTGTGGAATGGATGTTTGCTTTTGAAAGATTAAGAAGAGTTGAAGGAGAAAAGTTTGCAAGGCGAGCTTATGATTGAAAAGATAAGTATATATATTCGTCCTAGTTGCGTTGACTTTATTTTATATGTAAAATATATTTTACACTTGACTATTTCTACTTGTTTTTATGTTTATTGTTTGTTATGATCATTCTTTCTATTATTTTCATCCCCCAATACTCTCATTATCCGATAGGTTCCTTTTCATTTATCGTTGTTGTTTTCATGTTTTTCCAAACCTTTAATTGTTTAGCACTTTTTTGATAATATGTATTTTGTTCGCTTTTCTATTCTAGGAGTTATGTTTTATTTCTCTATTTTATTACCTTTCTATTAAATTGTTATATGTTGGAAATAAAGTTGAATTATTTGGAGGAGAGCAAAAGGACAAAAGTATGAAAGAATATTAGGAGTTTGTAGCATGTAAAAGTGATTAATAGAACGTAGAATTCAAAGAGGTTTAGGCCATAGGGCTCGGGGATTAGAGTTATAGGTGTTTTGGGTTAAGGTTTAGGGGTTTAGGTGTTAGAGGTTAGGGGTAGGGGTTACGGGGATAAGGGCTAAGAGTTAAGGTTTAAAGGCTTAGGGGATAAGGATTTGGGTTTAGTGTTCTTTTGCTTCTTTTGCTCCACTAGCTCATCTTTCTTCTCCTATTTTTGTCTCTTATTATATTTTGTTGTTGTTCTTTAGATTTTCATATTTATGTGCGTGACAAATCTATTTTGTGTTTTAATTTCAGTTGTTTGTGGAATGGATGTTTGCTTTTGAAAGATTAAGAAGAGTTGAAGGAGAAAAGTTTGCAAGGCGAGCTTATGATTGAAAAGATAAGTATATATATTCGTCCTAGTTGCGTTGACTTTATTTTATATGTAAAATATGTTTTACACTTGACTATTTCTACTTGTTTTTGTGTTTATTGTTTGTTATGATCATTGTTTCTATTATTTTCATCCCCCAATACTCTCATTATCCGATAGGTTCCTTTTCATTTATCGTTGTTGTTTTCATGTTTTTCCAAACCTTTAATTGTTTAGCAGTTTTTTGATAATATGTATTTTGGTCGCTTTTTTATTCTAGGAATTATGTTTTATTTCTCTATTTTATTACCTTTCTATTAAATTGTTATATGTTGGAAATAAAGTTGAATTATTTGGAGGAGAGCAAAAGGACAAAGTATGGAAGAATATTAGGAGTTTGTAGCATGTAAAAGAGATTAATAGAACGTAGAATTCAAAGAGGTTTAGGCCATAGGGCTCGGGGAATAGAGCTTTTCGTGTTTTGGATTATGGTTTAGTGGTTTAGGTGTTAGAGATTAGGGATCGGGGTTACGGGGATAAGGGCTAAGAGTTAAGGTTTAAAGGCTTAGGGGATATGGATTTGGGTTTAGTGTTCTTTTGCTTCTTTTGCTCCACTAGCTCATCTTTCTTCTCCTATTTTTGTCTCTTATTATATTTTGTTGTTGTTCTTTAGATTTTCATATTTATGTGCGTGACAAATCTATTTTGTGTTTTAATTTCAGTTGTTTGTGGAATGGATGTTTGCTTTTGAAAGATTGAGAAGAGTTGAAGGAGAAAAGTTTGCAAGGCGAGCTTATGATTGAAAAGATAAGTATATATATTCGTCCTAGTTGCGTTGACTTTATTTTATATGTAAAATATGTTTTACACTTGACTATTTCTACTTGTTTTTGTGTTTATTGTTTGTTATGATCATTCTTTCTACTATTTTCCTCCCCCAATACTCTCATTATCCGATAGGTTCCTTTTCATTTATCGTTGTTGTTTTCATGTTTTTCCAAACCTTTAATTGTTTAGCACTTTTTTGATAATACGTATTTTGTTCGCTTTTCTATTCTAGGAGTTATGTTTTATTTCTCTATTTTATTACCTTTCTATTAAATTGTTATATGTTGGAAATAAAGTTGAATTATTTGGAGGAGAGCAAAAGGACAAAAGTATGAAAGAATATTAGGAGTTTGTAGCATGTAAAAGTGATTAATAGAACGTAGAATTCAAAGAGGTTTAGGCCATAGGGCTCGGGGATTAGAGCTATAGGTGTTTTGGGTTAAGGTTTAGGGGTTTAGGTGTTAGAGGTTAGGGGTAGGGGTTACGGGGATAAGGGCTAAGAGTTAAGGTTTAAAGGCTTAGGGGATAGGGATTTGGGTTTATTGTTCTTTTGCTCCACTAGCTCATCATTCTTCTCCTATTTTTGTCTCTTATTATTTTTTGTTGTTGTTCTTGAGATTTTCATATTTATGTGCGTGACCAATCTATTTTGTGTTTTAATTTCTGTTGTTTGTAGAATGGATGTTTACTTTTGAAATATTAAAAAGAGTTGAAGGAGATAAGTTTGCCAGGCGTGCTTATGCTTGAAAAGATAAGTATATTTATTCGTCCTAGTTGCGTTGACTTTATTTTATATGTAAAATATGTTTTACACTTGACTATTTCTACTTGTTTTTGTGTTTATTGTTTGTTATGATCATTCTTTCTACTATTTTCCTCCCCCAATACTCTCATTATCCGATAGGTTCCTTTTCATTTATCGTTGTTGTTTTCATGTTTTTCCAAACCTTTAATTGTTTAGCAGTTTTTTGATAATACGTATTTTGCTCGCTTTTCTATTCTAGGAGTTATGTTTTATTTCTCTATTTTATTACCTTTCTATTAAATTGTTATATGTTGGAAATAAAGTTGAATTATTTGGAGGAGGGCAAAAGGACAAAAGTATGAAAGAATATTAGGAGTTTGTAGCATGTAAAAGTGATTAATAGAACGTAGAATTCAAAGAGGTTTAGGCCATAGGGCTCGGGGATTAGAGCTATAGGTGTTTTGGGTTAAGGTTTAGGGGTTTAGGTGTTAGAGGTTAGGGGTAGGGGTTACGGGGATAAGGGCTAAGAGTTAAGGTTTAAAGGCTTAGGGGATAAGGATTTGGGTTTAGTGTTCTTTTGCTTCTTTTGCTCCACTAGCTCATCTTTCTTCTCCTATTTTTGTCTCTTATTATATTTTGTTGTTGTTCTTTAGATTTTCATATTTATGTGCGTGACAAATCTATTTTGTGTTTTAATTTCAGTTGTTTGTGGAATGGATGTTTGCTTTTGAAAGATTAAGAAGAGTTGAAGGAGAAAAGTTTGCAAGGCGAGCTTATGATTGAAAAGATAAGTATATATATTCGTCCTAGTTGCGTTGACTTTATTTTATATGTAAAATATGTTTTACACTTGACTATTTCTACTTGTTTTTGTGTTTATTGTTTGTTATGATCATTCTTTCTATTATTTTCATCCCCCAATACTCTCATTATCCGATAGGTTCCTTTTCATTTATCGTTGTTGTTTTCATGTTTTTCCAAACCTTTAATTGTTTAGCACTTTTTTGATAATATGTATTTTGTTCGCTTTTCTATTCTAGGAATTATGTTTTATTTCTTTTTTTTATTACCTTTCTATTAAATTGTTATATGTTGGAAAGAAAGTTGAATTATTTGGAGGAGAGCAAAAGGACAAAGTATGGAAGAATATTAGGAGTTTGTAGCATGTAAAAGAGATTAATAGAACGTAGAATTCAAAGAGGTTTAGGCCATAGGGCTCGGGGATTAGAGCTATAGGTGTTTTGGGTTAAGGTTTAGGGGTTTAGGTGTTAGAGGTTAGGGGTAGGGGTTACGCGGATAAGGACTAAGAGTTAATGTTGAAAGGTTTAGGGATAAGGATTTGGGTTTATTGTTCTTTTGTTTTTTTTGCTTTTTTTGCTCCACTACCTCATCTTTCTTCTCCTATTTTTGTCTCTTATTATATTTTGTTGTTGTTCTTTAGATTTTCATATTTATGTGCGTGACAAACCTATATTGTGTTTTAATTTCAGTTGTTTGTGGAATGGATGTTTGCTTTTGAAAGATTGAGAAGAGTTGAAGGAGAAAAGTTTGCAAGGCGAGCTTATGATTGAAAAGATAAGTATATATATTCGTCCTAGTTGCGTTGACTTTATTTTATATGTAAAATATGTTTTACACTTGACTATTTCTACTTGTTTTTGTGTTTATTGTTTGTTATGATCATTCTTTCTATTATTTTCATCCCCCAATACTCTCATTATCCGATAGGTTCCTTTTCATTTATCGTTGTTGTTTTCATGTTTTTCCAAACCTTTAATTGTTTAGCACTTTTTTGATAATATGTATTTTGTTCGCTTTTCTATTCTAGGAGTTATGTTTTATTTCTCTATTTTATTACCTTTCTATTAAATTGTTATATGTTGGAAATAAAGTTGAATTATTTGGAGGAGAGCAAAAGGACAAAAGTATGAAAGAATATTAGGAGTTTGTAGCATGTAAAAGTGATTAATAGAACGTAGAATTCAAAGAGGTTTAGGCCATAGGGCTCGGGGATTAGAGTTATAGGTGTTTTGGGTTAAGGTTTAGGGGTTTAGGTGTTAGAGGTTAGGGGTAGGGGTTACGGGGATAAGGGCTAAGAGTTAAGGTTTAAAGGCTTAGGGGATAAGGATTTGGGTTTAGTGTTCTTTTGCTTCTTTTGCTCCACTAGCTCATCTTTCTTCTCCTATTTTTGTCTCTTATTATATTTTGTTGTTATTTTACTTTAGAATTTCATATTTATGTGCGTGACAAATCTATTTTGTGTTTTAATTTTAGTTGTTTGTGGAACGGATGTTTGCTTTTGAAAGATTAAGAAGAGTTGAAGGAGAAAAATTTGCAAGGCGAGCTTATGATTGAAAAGATAAGTATATCTTTTCGTCCTAGTTGCGTTGACTTTATTTTATATGTAAAATATGTTTTACACTTGACTATTTCTACTTGTTTTTGTGTTTATTGTTTGTTATGATCATTCTTTCTATTATTTTCATCCCCCAATACTCTCACTATCCGATAAATTCGTTTTCATTTATCGTTGTTGTTTTCATGTTTTATTTACTTTTAATGGTTTTTCACTTCTTTGAGAATATGTATTTTGTTCGTTTTTCTATTATAGAAATTTTGTTTTATTTCTTATTTTTATTATTTTTCCATTAAATTGTTATATGTTGGAAAGAAATTTGAATTATTTGGAGGAGAGCGAAAGGACAAAGTATGGAAGAATATTAGGAGTTTGTACCAGGTGAAAGATATTAATAGAATGTAGAATTCAAAGAGGTTTAAGCCATAGGGCTCGGGGATTAGACCTATAGGTGTTTTGGGTTAAGGTTTAGGGGTTTAGGTGTTAGAGGTTAGGGGTAGGGGTTACGGGGATAAGGGCTAAGAGTTAAGGTTTAAAGGCTTAGGGGATAAGGATTTGGGTTTATTGTTCTTTTGCTTCTTTTGCTCCACTAGCTCATCTTTCTTCTCCTATTTTTGTCTCTTATTATATTTTGTTGTTGTTCTTTAGATTTTCATATTTATGTGCGTGACAAATCTATTTTGTGTTTTAATTTCAGTTGTTTGTGGAATGGATGTTTGCTTTTGAAAGATTAAGAAGAGTTGAAGGAGAAAAGTTTGCAAGGCGAGCTTATGATTGAAAAGATAAGTATATATATTCGTCCTAGTTGCGTTGACTTTATTTTATATGTAAAATATGTTTTACACTTGACTATTTCTACTTGTTTTTGTGTTTATTGTTTGTTATGATCATTCTTTCTATTATTTTCATCCCCCAATACTCTCATTATCCGATAGGTTCCTTTTCATTTATCGTTGTTGTTTTCATGTTTTTCCAAACCTTTAATTGTTTAGCACTTTTTTGATAATATGTATTTTGTTCGCTTTTCTATTCTAGGAATTATGTTTTATTTCTTTTTTTTATTACCTTTCTATTAAATTGTTATATGTTGGAAAGAAAGTTGAATTATTTGGAGGAGAGCAAAAGGACAAAGTATGGAAGAATATTAGGAGTTTGTAGCATGTAAAAGAGATTAATAGAACGTAGAATTCAAAGAGGTTTAGGCCATAGGGCTCGGGGATTAGAGTTATAGGTGTTTTGGGTTAAGGTTTAGGGGTTTAGGTGTTAGAGGTTAGGGGTAGGGGTTACGCGGATAAGGACTAAGAGTTAATGTTGAAAGGTTTGGGGATAAGGATTTGGGTTTATTGTTCTTTTGCTTTTTTTGCTTCTTTTGCTCCACTACCTCATCTTTCTTCTCCTATTTTTTTCTTTTATTATATTTTGTTGTTATTTTACTTTAGAATTTCGTATTTATGTGCGTGACAAATCTATTTTGTGTTTTAATTTCAGTTGTTTGTGGAATGGATGTTTGCTTTTGAAAGATTGAGAAGAGTTGAAGGAGAAAAGTTTGCAAGGCGAGCTTATGATTGAAAAGATAAGTATATATATTCGTCCTAGTTGCGTTGACTTTATTTTATATGTAAAATATGTTTTACACTTGACTATTTCTACTTGTTTTTGTGTTTATTGTTTGTTATGATCATTCTTTCTACTATTTTCCTCCCCCAATACTCTCATTATCCGATAGGTTCCTTTTCATTTATCGTTGTTGTTTTCATGTTTTTCCAAACCTTTAATTGTTTAGCACTTTTTTGATAATACGTATTTTGTTCGCTTTTCTATTCTAGGAGTTATGTTTTATTTCTCTATTTTATTACCTTTCTATTAAATTGTTATATGTTTGAAATAAAGTTGAATTATTTGGAGGAGAGCAAAAGGACAAAAGTATGAAAGAATATTAGGAGTTTGTAGCATGTAAAAGTGATTAATAGAACGTAGAATTCAAAGAGGTTTAGGCCATAGGGCTCGGGGATTAGAGCTATAGGTGTTTTGGGTTAAGGTTTAGGGGTTTAGGTGTTAGAGGTTAGGGGTAGGGGTTACGGGGATAAGGGCTAAGAGTTAAGGTTTAAAGGCTTAGGGGTATGGATTTGGGTTTAGTGTTCTTTTGCTTCTTTTGCTCCACTACCTCATCATTCTTCTCTTATTTTTGTCTCTTATTATGTTTTGTTGTTGTTCTTTAGATTTTCATATTTATGTGCGTGACAAATCTATTTTGTGTTTTAATTTCAGTTGTTTGTGGAATGGATGTTTGCTTTTGAAAGATTAAGAAGAGTTGAAGGAGAAAAGTTTGCAAGGCGAGTTTATGATTTAAAAGATAAGTATATATATTCGTCCTAGTTGCGTTGACTTTATTTTATATGTAAAATATGTTTTACACTTGACTATTTCTACTTGTTTTTGTGTTTATTGTTTGTTATGATCATTCTTTCTATTATTTTCATCCCCCAATACTCTCATTATCCGATAGGTTCCTTTTCATTTATCGTTGTTGTTTTCATGTTTTTCCAAACCTTTAATTGTTTAGCACTTTTTTGATAATATGTATTTTGTTCGCTTTTCTATTCTAGGAGTTATGTTTTATTTCTCTATTTTATTACCTTTCTATTAAATTGTTATATGTTGGAAATAAAGTTGAATTATTTGGAGGAGAGCAAAAGGACAAAAGTATGAAAGAATATTAGGAGTTTGTAGCATGTAAAAGTGATTAATAGAACGTAGAATTCAAAGAGGTTTAGGCCATAGGGCTCGGGGATTAGAGTTATAGGTGTTTTGGGTTAAGGTTTAGGGGTTTAGGTGTTAGAGGTTAGGGGTAGGGGTTACGGGGATAAGGGCTAAGAGTTAAGGTTTAAAGGCTTAGGGGATATGGATTTGGGTTTAGTGTTCTTTTGCTTCTTTTGCTCCACTAGCTCATCTTTCTTCTCCTATTTTTGTCTCTTATTATATTTTGTTGTTGTTCTTTAGATTTTCATATTTATGTGCGTGACAAATCTATTTTGTGTTTTAATTTCAGTTGTTTGTGGAATGGATGTTTGCTTTTGAAAGATTGAGAAGAGTTGAAGGAGAAAAGTTTGCAAGGCGAGCTTATGATTGAAAAGATAAGTATATATATTCGTCCTAGTTGCGTTGACTTTATTTTATATGTAAAATATGTTTTACACTTGACTATTTCTACTTGTTTTTGTGTTTATTGTTTGTTATGATCATTCTTTCTATTATTTTCATCCCCCAATACTCTCACTATCCGATAAGTTCTTTTTCATTTATCATTGTTGTTTTCATGTTTTTTCAAATATTTAATTGTTTAGCACTTTTTTGATAATAAGTATTTTGTTCGCTTTTCTATTCTAGGAGTTATGTTTTATTTCTCTATTTTATTACCTTTCTATTGAATTGTTATATGTTGAAAAGAATGTTGAAACATTTGAAGGAGAGCAAAAGGACAAAGTATGGAAGAATATTAG
>CAUOFW020002859.1:259930-283422 GCA_963454935.2 Ilex paraguariensis
AGATAAGTATATATATTCGTCCTAGTTGCGTTGACTTTATTTTCTATGTAAAATATGTTTTAAACTTGACTATTTCTACTTGTTTTTATGTTTATTGTTTGTTATGATCAGTCTTTCTATTATTTTCATCCCCCAATACTCTCATTATCCGATAGGTTCATTTTGATTTTTTCGTTGTGGTTTTTATGTTTTTCCAAACCTTTAATTGTTTAGCACTTTTTTGATAATATGTATTTTGTTCGCTTTTCTATTCTAGGAGTTATGTTTTATTTCTCTATTTTATTACCTTTCTATTAAATTGTTATATGTTGGAAATAAAGTTGAATTATTTGGAGGAGAGCAAAAGGACAAAAGTATGAAAGAATATTAGGAGTTTGTAGCATGTAAAAGTGATTAATAGAACGTAGAATTCAAAGAGGTTTAGGCCATAGGGCTCGGGGATTAGAGCTATAGGTGTTTTGGGTTAAGGTTTAGGGGTTTAGGTGTTAGAGGTTAGGGGTAGGGGGTTGCGGGGACAAGGGCTAAGAGTTAAGGTATAGCGGTTTAGGGGATAAAGATTTGGGTTTATTGTTCTTTTGCTTCACCTCCTCATCATTCTTCTCATATTTTTGTTTCTTATTGTTTTTTGTTATTCTTTAGATTTTTATATTTATGTGCGTAACAAATCTATTTTGTGTTTTGATTTCAGTTGTTTGTGGAATTGATGTTTGCTTATCAAGGATTAAGAAGAGTTGAATGAGATAAGTTTGCAAAGCAAGCTTATGATTGAAAAGATAAGTGTATCTATTCGTCCTACTTCCGTTGAATTTCTTTTATGTATAAAATATGTTTTACATTTAACTATTCCTACTTGTTTTTGTTTTTCTTGTTTGTTGTGATCATTCTTTCAATTATTTTTATCGTCCAACACTCTCATTAACCGAAAGGGTCATTTTCATTTTTCGTTGTTGTTTTCATATTTTACCTAACCTTGAAGTGCTTAGCATTTATTTGATATTATGTATTTTGTTCTTTTTTATATTATAGAAATTNATTTTTATCGTCCAACACTCTCATTAACCGAAAGGGTCATTTTCATTTTTCGTTGTTGTTTTCATATTTTACCTAACCTTGAAGTGCTTAGCATTTATTTGATATTATGTATTTTGTTCTTTTTTTTATTATAGAAATTATATATATATTTTTTTATTATCTTTCTGCTAAATTGTTGAATGTAGGAAACAAAATTGAATTCTTTGAAGGGGGAGCAAAAGGATAAATCAGGAAAGAACATTAGGAGTTTGTAGCATGTACAAGATACTAATAGAACCTAGAACTCAAAGAGGGTTTAGGCCTTAGGGCTAGGGGCTTATGACTTTTGGGGTTTAGGGTTAAGGTTTAGGGGTTTAGGTGTTAGAGGTTAGGGGTAGGGGATAAGGGCTAAGAGTTAAGGTTTAAAGGCTTAGGGGATATGGATTTGGGTTTAGTGTTCTTTTGCTTCTTTTGCTCCACTACCTCATCATTCTTCTCTTATTTTTGTCTCTTATTATGTTTTGTTGTTGTTCTTTAGATTTTCATATTTATGTGCGTGACAAACCTATATTGTGTTTTAATTTCAGTTGTTTGTGGAATGGATGTTTGCTTTTGAAAGATTGAGAAGAGTTGAAGGAGAAAAGTTTGCAAGGCGAGCTTATGATTGAAAAGATAAGTATATATATTCGTCCTAGTTGCGTTGACTTTATTTTATATGTAAAATATGTTTTACACTTGACTATTTCTACTTGTTTTTGTGTTTATTGTTTGTTATGATCATTCTTTCTATTATTTTCATCCCCCAATACTCTCATTATCCGATAGGTTCCTTTTCATTTATCGTTGTTGTTTTCATGTTTTTCCAAACCTTTAATTGTTTAGCACTTTTTTGATAATATGTATTTTGTTCGCTTTTCTATTCTAGGAGTTATGTTTTATTTCTCTATTTTATTACCTTTCTATTAAATTGTTATATGTTGGAAATAAAGTTGAATTATTTGGAGGAGAGCAAAAGGACAAAAGTATGAAAGAATATTAGGAGTTTGTAGCATGTAAAAGTGATTAATAGAACGTAGAATTCAAAGAGGTTTAGGCCATAGGGCTCGGGGATTAGAGTTATAGGTGTTTTGGGTTAAGGTTTAGGGGTTTAGGTGTTAGAGGTTAGGGGTAGGGGTTACGGGGATAAGGGCTAAGAGTTAAGGTTTAAAGGCTTAGGGGATAAGGATTTGGGTTTAGTGTTCTTTTGCTTCTTTTGCTCCACTAGCTCATCTTTCTTCTCCTATTTTTGTCTCTTATTATATTTTGTTGTTGTTTTTTAGATTTTCATATTTATGTGCGTGACAAATCTATTTTGTGTTTTAATTTCAGTTGTTTGTGGAATGGATGTTTGCTTTTGAAAGATTAAGAAGAGTTGAAGGAGAAAAGTTTGCAAGGCGAGCTTATGATTGAAAAGATAAGTATATATATTCGTCCTAGTTGCGTTGACTTTATTTTATATGTAAAATATGTTTTACACTTGACTATTTCTACTTGTTTTTGTGTTTATTGTTTGTTATGATCATTCTTTCTATTATTTTCATCCCCCAATACTCTCATTATCCGATAGGTTCCTTTTCATTTATCGTTGTTGTTTTCATGTTTTTCCAAACCTTTAATTGTTTAGCACTTTTTTGATAATATGTATTTTGTTCGCTTTTCTATTCTAGGAGTTATGTTTTATTTCTCTATTTTATTACCTTTCTATTAAATTGTTATATGTTGGAAATAAAGTTGAATTATTTGGAGGAGAGCAAAAGGACAAAAGTATGAAAGAATATTAGGAGTTTGTAGCATGTAAAAGTGATTAATAGAACGTAGAATTCAAAGAGGTTTAGGCCATAGGGCTCGGGGATTAGAGTTATAGGTGTTTTGGGTTAAGGTTTAGGGGTTTAGGTGTTAGAGGTTAGGGGTAGGGGTTACGGGGATAAGGGCTAAGAGTTAAGGTTTAAAGGCTTAGGGGATATGGATTTGGGTTTAGTGTTCTTTTGCTTCTTTTGCTCCACTAGCTCATCTTTCTTCTCCTATTTTTGTCTCTTATTATATTTTGTTGTTGTTCTTTAGATTTTCATATTTATGTGCGTGACAAATCTATTTTGTGTTTTAATTTCAGTTGTTTGTGGAATGGATGTTTGCTTTTGAAAGATTAAGAAGAGTTGAAGGAGAAAAGTTTGCAAGGCGAGCTTATGATTGAAAAGATAAGTATATATATTCGTCCTAGTTGCGTTGACTTTATTTTATATGTAAAATATGTTTTACACTTGACTATTTCTACTTGTTTTTGTGTTTATTGTTTGTTATGATCATTCTTTCTATTATTTTCATCCCCCAATACTCTCATTATCCGATAGGTTCCTTTTCATTTATCGTTGTTGTTTTCATGTTTTTCCAAACCTTTAATTGTTTAGCACTTTTTTGATAATATGTATTTTGTTCGCTTTTCTATTCTAGGAGTTATGTTTTATTTCTCTATTTTATTACCTTTCTATTAAATTGTTATATGTTGGAAATAAAGTTGAATTATTTGGAGGAGAGCAAAAGGACAAAAGTATGAAAGAATATTAGGAGTTTGTAGCATGTAAAAGTGATTAATAGAACGTAGAATTCAAAGAGGTTTAGGCCATAGGGCTCGGGGATTAGAGTTATAGGTGTTTTGGGTTAAGGTTTAGGGGTTTAGGTGTTAGAGGTTAGGGGTAGGGGTTACGGGGATAAGGGCTAAGAGTTAAGGTTTAAAGGCTTAGGGGATATGGATTTGGGTTTAGTGTTCTTTTGCTTCTTTTGCTCCACTAGCTCATCTTTCTTCTCCTATTTTTGTCTCTTATTATATTTTGTTGTTGTTCTTTAGATTTTCATATTTATGTGCGTGACAAATCTATTTTGTGTTTTAATTTCAGTTGTTTGTGGAATGGATGTTTGCTTTTGAAAGATTAAGAAGAGTTGAAGGAGAAAAGTTTGCAAGGCGAGCTTATGATTGAAAAGATAAGTATATATATTCGTCCTAGTTGCGTTGACTTTATTTTATATGTAAAATATGTTTTACACTTGACTATTTCTACTTGTTTTTGTGTTTATTGTTTGTTATGATCATTCTTTCTATTATTTTCATCCCCCAATACTCTCATTATCCGATAGGTTCCTTTTCATTTATCGTTGTTGTTTTCATGTTTTTCCAAACCTTTAATTGTTTAGCACTTTTTTGATAATATGTATTTTGTTCGCTTTTCTATTCTAGGAGTTATGTTTTATTTCTCTATTTTATTACCTTTCTATTAAATTGTTATATGTTGGAAATAAAGTTGAATTATTTGGAGGAGAGCAAAAGGACAAAAGTATGAAAGAATATTAGGAGTTTGTAGCATGTAAAAGTGATTAATAGAACGTAGAATTCAAAGAGGTTTAGGCCATAGGGCTCGGGGATTAGAGTTATAGGTGTTTTGGGTTAAGGTTTAGGGGTTTAGGTGTTAGAGGTTAGGGGTAGGGGTTACGGGGATAAGGGCTAAGAGTTAAGGTTTAAAGGCTTAGGGGATATGGATTTGGGTTTAGTGTTCTTTTGCTTCTTTTGCTCCACTAGCTCATCTTTCTTCTCCTATTTTTGTCTCTTATTATATTTTGTTGTTGTTCTTTAGATTTTCATATTTATGTGCGTGACAAATCTATTTTGTGTTTTAATTTCAGTTGTTTGTGGAATGGATGTTTGCTTTTGAAAGATTAAGAAGAGTTGAAGGAGAAAAGTTTGCAAGGCGAGCTTATGATTGAAAAGATAAGTATATATATTCGTCCTAGTTGCGTTGACTTTATTTTATATGTAAAATATGTTTTACACTTGACTATTTCTACTTGTTTTTGTGTTTATTGTTTGTTATGATCATTCTTTCTATTATTTTCATCCCCCAATACTCTCATTATCCGATAGGTTCCTTTTCATTTATCGTTGTTGTTTTCATGTTTTTCCAAACCTTTAATTGTTTAGCACTTTTTTGATAATATGTATTTTGTTCGCTTTTCTATTCTAGGAGTTATGTTTTATTTCTCTATTTTATTACCTTTCTATTAAATTGTTATATGTTGGAAATAAAGTTGAATTATTTGGAGGAGAGCAAAAGGACAAAAGTATGAAAGAATATTAGGAGTTTGTAGCATGTAAAAGTGATTAATAGAACGTAGAATTCAAAGAGGTTTAGGCCATAGGGCTCGGGGATTAGAGTTATAGGTGTTTTGGGTTAAGGTTTAGGGGTTTAGGTGTTAGAGGTTAGGGGTAGGGGTTACGGGGATAAGGGCTAAGAGTTAAGGTTTAAAGGCTTAGGGGATATGGATTTGGGTTTAGTGTTCTTTTGCTTCTTTTGCTCCACTAGCTCATCTTTCTTCTCCTATTTTTGTCTCTTATTATATTTTGTTGTTGTTCTTTAGATTTTCATATTTATGTGCGTGACAAATCTATTTTGTGTTTTAATTTCAGTTGTTTGTGGAATGGATGTTTGCTTTTGAAAGATTAAGAAGAGTTGAAGGAGAAAAGTTTGCAAGGCGAGCTTATGATTGAAAAGATAAGTATATATATTCGTCCTAGTTGCGTTGACTTTATTTTATATGTAAAATATGTTTTACACTTGACTATTTCTACTTGTTTTTGTGTTTATTGTTTGTTATGATCATTCTTTCTATTATTTTCATCCCCCAATACTCTCATTATCCGATAGGTTCCTTTTCATTTATCGTTGTTGTTTTCATGTTTTTCCAAACCTTTAATTGTTTAGCACTTTTTTGATAATATGTATTTTGTTCGCTTTTCTATTCTAGGAGTTATGTTTTATTTCTCTATTTTATTACCTTTCTATTAAATTGTTATATGTTGGAAATAAAGTTGAATTATTTGGAGGAGAGCAAAAGGACAAAAGTATGAAAGAATATTAGGAGTTTGTAGCATGTAAAAGTGATTAATAGAACGTAGAATTCAAAGAGGTTTAGGCCATAGGGCTCGGGGATTAGAGTTATAGGTGTTTTGGGTTAAGGTTTAGGGGTTTAGGTGTTAGAGGTTAGGGGTAGGGGTTACGGGGATAAGGGCTAAGAGTTAAGGTTTAAAGGCTTAGGGGATATGGATTTGGGTTTAGTGTTCTTTTGCTTCTTTTGCTCCACTAGCTCATCTTTCTTCTCCTATTTTTGTCTCTTATTATATTTTGTTGTTGTTCTTTAGATTTTCATATTTATGTGCGTGACAAATCTATTTTGTGTTTTAATTTCAGTTGTTTGTGGAATGGATGTTTGCTTTTGAAAGATTAAGAAGAGTTGAAAGAGAAAAATTTGCAAGGCGAGCTTATGATTGAAAAGATAAGTATATATATTCGTCCTAGTTGCGTTGACTTTATTTTATATGTAAAATATGTTTTACACTTGACTATTTCTACTTGTTTTTGTGTTTATTGTTTGTTATGATCATTCTTTCTATTATTTTCATCCTCCAATACTCTCATTATCCGATAGGTTCCTTTTGATTTATCTTTGTTGTTTTCATGTTTTTTCAAACCTTTAATTGTTTTGCACTTTTTTGATAGTATGTATTTTGTTCGTTTTTCCATTCTTGAAATATTGTTTTATTTCTTTTTGTTATTACGTTTCTATTAAATTGTTATCTATTGGAAAGAAAGTTGAAATTTTTGGAGGAGAGCAAAAGGATAAAGAATGGAAGAATATTAGGAGTTTGTAGCATGTAAAAGTGATTAATAGAACGTAGAATTCAAAGAGGTTTAGGCCATAGGGCTCGGGGATTAGAGCTATAGGTGTTTTGGGTTAAGGTTTAGGGGTTTAGGGGTTTAGGTGTTAGAGGTTAGGGGTAGGGGTTACGGGGATAAGGGCTAAGAGTTAAGGTTTAAAGGCTTAGGGGATACGGATTTGGGTTTAGTGTTCTTTTGCTTCTTTTGCTCCACTACCTCCTCTTTCTTCTCCTATTTTTGTCTCTTGTTATATTTTGTTGTTGTTTTTTTGATTTTCATATTTATTTGCGTGACAAATCTATTTTGTGTTTTAATTTCAGTTGTTTGTGGAATGGATGTTTGCTTTTGAAAGATTAAGAAGAGTTGAAGGAGAAAAGTTTGCAAGGCGAGCTTATGATTGAAAAGATAAGTATATCTTTTCGTCCTAGTTGCGTTGACTTTATTTTATATGTAAAATATGTTTTACACTTGACTATTTCTACTTGTTTTTGTGTTTATTGTTTGTTATGATCATTCTTTCTATTATTTTCATCCCCCAATACTCTCATTATCCGATAGGTTCCTTTTGATTTATCGTTGTTGTTTTCATGTTTTTCCAAACCTTTAATTGTTTAGCACTTTTTTGATAATATGTATTTTGTTCGTTTTTCTATTCTTGAAATATTCTTTTATTTCTTTTTGTTATTACCTTTCTATTAAATTGTTATATATTGGAAAGAATGTTGAAATTTTTGGAGGGGAGCAAAAGGATAAAGAATGGAAGAATTTTAGGAGTTTGTAGCATGTAAAAGTGACTAATAGAACGTAGAATTCAAAGAGGTTTAGGCCATAGGGCTTGGGGATTAGAGCTATAGGTGTTTTGGGTTAAGGTTTAGGGGTTTAGGGGTTTAGGTGTTAGAGGTTAGGGGTAGGGGTTACGGGGATAAGGGCTAAGAGTTAAGGTTTAAAGGCTTAGGGGATATGGATTTGGGTTTAGTGTTCTTTTGCTCCACTACCTCATCTTTCTTCTCCTATTTTTGTCTCTTTTTATATTTTGTTGTTGTTTTTTAGATTTTCATATTTACTTGCGTGACAAATCTATTTTGTGTTTTAATTTCAGTTGTTTGTGGAATGGATGTTTGCTTTTGAAAGATTAAGAAGAGTTGAAGGAGAAAAGTTTGCAAGGCGAGCTTATGATTGAAAAGATAAGTATATCTTTTCGTCCTAGTTGCGTGGACTTTATTTTTTNAGAAAAATTTGCAAGGCGAGCTTATGATTGAAAAGATAAGTATATCTTTTCGTCCTCGTTGCGTTGACTTTATTTTATATCTAAAATATGTTTTACACTTGACTATTTCTACTTGTTTTTGTGTTTATTGTTTGTTATGATAATTCTTTCTATTATTTTCATCCTCCAATACTCTCATTATCCGATAGGTTCCTTTTGATTTATCGTTGTTGTTTTCGTGTTTTTTTAAACCTTTAATTGTTTAGCTCNCATGTTTTTTCAAACCTTTAATTGTTTTGCACTTTTTTGATATTATGTATTTTGTTTGTTTTAATATTCTTGAAATATTGTTTTATTTCTTTTTGTTATTACCTTTCTATTAAATTGTTATATATTGGAAAGAAAGTTGAAATTTTTGGAGGAGAGCAAAAGGATAAAGAATGGAAGCATATTAGGAGTTTGTAGCATGTAAAAGTGACTAATAGAACGTAGAATTCAAAGAGGTTTAGGCCATAGGGCTCGGGAATTAGAGCTATAGGTGTTTTGGGTTAAGGTTTAGGGGTTTAGGTGTTAGAGGTTGGGGGTAGGGGTTACGAGGATAAGGGCTAAGAGTTAAGGTTTAAAGGCTTAGGGGATATGGATTAGGGTTTAGTGTTCTTTTGCTTCTTTTGCTCCACTAGCTCATCTTTCTTCTCCTATTTTTGTCTCTTGTTATATTTTGTTGTTGTTCTTTAGATTTTCATATTTATATGCGTGACAAATCTATTTTGTGTTTTAATTTCAGTTGTTTGTGGAATGGATGTTTGCTTTTGAAAGATTAAGAAGAGTTGAAGGAGAAAAGTTTGCAAGGCGAGCTTATGATTGAACAGATAAGTATATATATTCGTCCTAGTTGCGTTGACTTTATTTTATATGTAAAATATGTTTTACACTTGACTATTTCTACTTGTTTTTGTGTTTATTGTTTGTTATGATCATTCTTTCTCATTATACGATAGGTTCCTTTTGATTTATCTTTGTTGTTTTCATGTTTTTTCAAACCTTTAATTGTTTAGCACTTTTTTGATAATATGTATTTTGTTCGCTTTTCTATTCTAGGAATTATGTTTTATTTCTTTTTTTTATTACCTTTCTATTAAATTGTTATATGTTGGAAAGAAAGTTGAATTATTTGGAGGAGAGCAAAAGGACAAAGTATGGAAGAATATTAGGAGTTTGTAGCATGTAAAAGTGACTAATAGAACGTAGAATTCAAAGAGGTTTAGGCCATAGGGCTCGGGGATTAGAGCTATAGGTGTTTTGGGTTAAGGTTTAGGGGTTTAGGTGTTAGAGGTTAGGGGTAGGGGTTACGGGGATAAGGGCTAAGAGTTAAGGTTTAAAGGCTTAGGGGATATGGATTTGGGTTTAGTGTTCTTTTGCTTCTTTTGCTCCACTAGCTCATCTTTCTTCTCCTATTTTTGTCTCTTATTATATTTTGTTGTTGTTCTTTAGATTTTCATATTTATGTGCGTGACAAATCTATTTTGTGTTTTAATTTCAGTTGTTTGTGGAATGGATGTTTGCTTTTGAAAGATTAAGAAGAGTTGAAGTAGAAAAGATTGCAAGGCGAGCTTATGATTGAAAAGATAAGTATATCTTTTCGTCCTAGTTGTGTTGACTTTATTTCATATGTAAAATATGTTTTACACTTGACTATTTCTACTTGTTTTTGTGTTTATTGTTTGTTATGATAATTCTTTCTATTATTTTCATCCTCCAATACTCTCATTATCCGATAGGTTCCTTTCGATTTATCGTTGTTGTTTTCATGTTTTTCCAAACCTTTAATTGTTTAGCACTTTTTTGATAATATGTATTTTGTTCGTTTTTCTATTCTTNTTGTATTTTGTTCGTTTTTCTATTCTTCAAATATTGTTTTATTTCTTTTTTTTATTACATTTCTATTAAATTGTTATATATTGGAAAGAAAGTTGAAATTTTTGGAGGAGAGCGAAAGGTTAAAGAATGGAAGAATATTAGGAGTTTGTAGCATGTAAAAGTGACTAATNATTATCCGATAGGTTCCTTTCGATTTATCGTTGTTGTTTTCATGTTTTTCCAAACCATTAATTGTTTAGCACCTTTTTGATAATATGTATTTTGTTCANGATAGGTTCCTTTCGATTTATCGTTGTTGTTTTCATGTTTTTCCAAACCTTTAATTGTTTAGCACTTTTTTGATAATATGTATTTTGTTCGTTTTTCTATTCTTGAAATATTGTTTTATTTCTTTTTTTTATTACCTTTCTATTAAATTGTTATATATTGGAAAGAAAGTTGAAATTTTTGGAGGAGAGCAAAAGGATAAAGAATGGAAGAATATTAGGAGTTTGTAGCATGTAAAAGTGACTAATAGAACGTAGAATTCAAAGAGGTTTAGGCCATAGGGCTTGGGGATTAGAGCTATAGGTGTTTTGGGTTAAGGTTTAGGGGTTTAGGGGTTTAGGTGTTAGAGGTTAGGGGTAGGAGTTACGCGGATAAGGGCTAAGAGTTAAGGTTTAAAGGCTTAGGAGATATGGATTTGGGTTTAGTGTTCTTTTGCTTCTTTTGCTCCACTAGCTCATCTTTNGTTTGCAAGGCGAGCTTATGGTTGAACAGATAAGTATATATATTCGTCCTAGTTGTGTTGACTTTCTTTTATGTGTAAAATATGTTTTACACTTGACTATTTCTACTTGTTTTTGTGTTTATTGTTTGTTATGATCATTCTTTCTACTATTTTCCTCCCCCAATACTCTCATTATCCAATAGGTTCCTTTTCATTTATCGTTGTTGTTTTCATGTTTTTCCAAACCTTTAATTGTTTAGCACTTTTTTGATCATACGTATTTTGTTCGCTTTTCTATTCTAGGAGTTATGTTTTATTTCTCTATTTTATTACCTTTCTATTAAATTGTTATATGGTTGAAATAAAGTTGAATTATTTGGAGGAGAGCAAAAGGACAAAAGTATGAAAGAATATTAGGAGTTTGTAGCATGTAAAAGTGATTAATAGAACGTAGAATTCAAAGAGGTTTAGGCCATAGGGCTCGGGGATTAGAGCTATAGGTGTTTTGGGTTAAGGTTTAGGGGTTTAGGTGTTAGAGGTTAGGGGTAGGGGTTACGGGGATAAGGGCTAAGAGTTAAGGTTTAAAGGCTTAGGGGATATGGATTTGGGTTTAGTGTTCTTTTGCTTCTTTTGCTCCACTAGCTCATCTTTCTTCTCCTATTTTTGTCTCTTATTATATTTTGTTGTTGTTCTTTAGATTTTCATATTTATGTGCGTGACAAATCTATTTTGTGTTTTAATTTCAGTTGTTTGTGGAATGGATGTTTGCTTTTGAAAGATTAAGAAGAGTTGAAGGAGAAAAGTTTGCAAGGCGAGCTTATGATTGAAAAGATAAGTATATATATTCGTCCTAGTTGCGTTGACTTTATTTTATATGTAAAATATGTTTTACACTTGACTATTTCTACTTGTTTTTGTGTTTATTGTTTGTTATGATCATTCTTTCTATTATTTTCATCCCCCAATACTCTCATTATCCGATAGGTTCCTTTTCATTTATCGTTGTTGTTTTCATGTTTTTCCAAACCTTTAATTGTTTAGCACTTTTTTGATAATATGTATTTTGTTCGCTTTTCTATTCTAGGAATTATGTTTTATTTCTTTTTTTTATTACCTTTCTATTAAATTGTTATATGTTGGAAAGAAAGTTGAATTATTTGGAGGAGAGCAAAAGGACAAAGTATGGAAGAATATTAGGAGTTTGTAGCATGTAAAAGTGATTAATAGAACGTAGAATTCAAAGAGGTTTAGGCCATAGGGCTCGGGGATTAGAGTTATAGGTGTTTTGGGTTAAGGTTTAGGGGTTTAGGTGTTAGAGGTTAGGGGTAGGGGTTACGGGGATAAGGGCTAAGAGTTAAGGTTTAAAGGCTTAGGGGATATGGATTTGGGTTTAGTGTTCTTTTGCTTCTTTTGCTCCACTAGCTCATCTTTCTTCTCCTATTTTTGTCTCTTATTATATTTTGTTGTTGTTCTTTAGATTTTCATATTTATGTGCGTGACAAATCTATTTTGTGTTTTAATTTCAGTTGTTTGTGGAATGGATGTTTGCTTTTGAAAGATTAAGAAGAGTTGAAGGAGAAAAGTTTGCAAGGCGAGCTTATGATTGAAAAGATAAGTATATATATTCGTCCTAGTTGCGTTGACTTTATTTTATATGTAAAATATGTTTTACACTTGACTATTTCTACTTGTTTTTGTGTTTATTGTTTGTTATGATCATTCTTTCTATTATTTTCATCCCCCAATACTCTCATTATCCGATAGGTTCCTTTTCATTTATCGTTGTTGTTTTCATGTTTTTCCAAACCTTTAATTGTTTAGCACTTTTTTGATAATATGTATTTTGTTCGTTTTTCTATTCTTGAAATTATGTTTTATTTCTGTTTTTTATTACCTTTCTATTAACATGTTATATATTGGAAAGAAATTTGAATTATTTGGAGGAGAGCAAAAGGACAAAGTATGGAATAATATTAGGAGTTTGTAGCATGTAAAAGAGATTAATAGAACGCAAAATTCAAAGAGGTTTAGGCCATAGGGCTCGGGGATTAGAGTTATAGGTGTTTTGGGTGAATGTTTAGGGGTTTAGGTGTTAGAGGTTAGAGGTAGGGGTTACGGGGATAAGGGCTAAAAGTTAAGGTTTAAAGGCTTAGGAGATAAGGATTTGGGTTTAGTGTTCTTTTGCTCAACTAGCTCCTCTTTCTTCTCCTATTTTTGTCTCTTATTATATTTTGTTGTTGTTCATTTATCGTTGTTGTTTTCATGTTTTTTCAAATCTTTAATTGTTTAGCACTTTTTTGATAATATGTATTTTGTTCGCTTTTCTATTCTAGGAGTTATGTTTTATTTCTCTATTTTATTACCTTTCTATTAAATTGTTATATGTTGAAATATTTGGAGGAGAGCAAAAGGACAAAGTATGGAAGAATGTTAGGAGTTTGTAGCATGTAAAAGTGACTAATAGAACGTAGAATTCAAAGAGGTTAGGGGTAGGGGTTACGGGGATATGGGCTTAGAGTTATGGTTTAACGGCTTAGGGGATAAGGATTTTGGTTTATTGTTCTTTCGCTTCTTTTGCTCCACTAGCTCATCTTTCTTCTCGTATTTTTGTCTCTTATTATGTTTTGTTGTTGTTCTTTAGATTTTCATATTTATGTGCGTGACAAATCTATATTGTGTTTTAATTTCAGTTGTTTGTGGAATGGATGTTTGCTTTTGAAAGATTAAGAAGAGTTGAAGGAGAAAAGTTTGCAAGGCGAGCTTATGATTGAAAAGATAAGTATATATATTCGTCCTAGTTGCGTTGACTTTATTTTACATGTAAAATATGTTTTAAACTTGACTATTTCTACTTATTTTTGTGTTTATTGTTTGTTATGATCATTCTTTCTATTATTTTCATCCCCCAATACTCTCATTATCCGATAGGTTCCTTTTCATTTATCGTTGTTGTTTTCTTGTTTTTCCAAACCTTTAATTGTTTAGCACTTTTTTGATAATATGTATTTTGTTCGCTTTTCTATTCTAGGAGTTATGTTTTATTTCTCTATTTTATTACCTTTCTATTAAATTGTTATATGTTGGAAATAAAGTTGAATTATTTGGAGGAGAGCAAAAGGACAAAAGTATGAAAGAATATTAGGAGTTTGTAGCATGTAAAAGTGATTAATAGAACGTAGAATTCAAAGAGGTTTAGGCCATAGGGCTCGGGGATTAGAGTTATAGGTGTTTTGGGTTAAGGTTTAGGGGTTTAGGTGTTAGAGGTTAGGGGTAGGGGTTACGGGGATAAGGGCTAAGAGTTAAGGTTTAAAGGCTTAGGGGATATGGATTTGGGTTTAGTGTTCTTTTGCTTCTTTTGCTCCACTAGCTCATCTTTCTTCTCCTATTTTTGTCTCTTATTATATTTTGTTGTTGTTCTTTAGATTTTCATATTTATGTGCGTGACAAACCTATATTGTGTTTTAATTTCAGTTGTTTGTGGAATGGATGTTTGCTTTTGAAAGATTGAGAAGAGTTGAAGGAGAAAAGTTTGCAAGGCGAGCTTATGATTGAAAAGATAAGTATATATATTCGTCCTAGTTGCGTTGACTTTATTTTATATGTAAAATATGTTTTACACTTGACTATTTCTACTTGTTTTTGTGTTTATTGTTTGTTATGATCATTCTTTCTATTATTTTCATCCCCCAATACTCTCATTATCCGATAGGTTCCTTTTCATTTATCGTTGTTGTTTTCATGTTTTTCCAAACCTTTAATTGTTTAGCACTTTTTTGATAATATGTATTTTGTTCGCTTTTCTATTCTAGGAGTTATGTTTTATTTCTCTATTTTATTACCTTTCTATTAAATTGTTATATGTTGGAAATAAAGTTGAATTATTTGGAGGAGAGCAAAAGGACAAAAGTATGAAAGAATATTAGGAGTTTGTAGCATGTAAAAGTGATTAATAGAACGTAGAATTCAAAGAGGTTTAGGCCATAGGGCTCGGGGATTAGAGTTATAGGTGTTTTGGGTTAAGGTTTAGGGGTTTAGGTGTTAGAGGTTAGGGGTAGGGGTTACGGGGATAAGGGCTAAGAGTTAAGGTTTAAAGGCTTAGGGGATATGGATTTGGGTTTAGTGTTCTTTTGCTTCTTTTGCTCCACTAGCTCATCTTTCTTCTCCTATTTTTGTCTCTTATTATATTTTGTTGTTGTTCTTTAGATTTTCATATTTATGTGCGTGACAAACCTATATTGTGTTTTAATTTCAGTTGTTTGTGGAATGGATGTTTGCTTTTGAAAGATTGAGAAGAGTTGAAGGAGAAAAGTTTGCAAGGCGAGCTTATGATTGAAAAGATAAGTATATATATTCGTCCTAGTTGCGTTGACTTTATTTTATATGTAAAATATGTTTTACACTTGACTATTTCTACTTGTTTTTGTGTTTATTGTTTGTTATGATCATTCTTTCTATTATTTTCATCCCCCAATACTCTCATTATCCGATAGATTCCTTTTCATTTATTGTTGTTGTTTTTATGTTTTTTCAAACATTTAATTGTTTAACACTTTTTTGATATTATGTATTTTGTTCGTTTTTCTATTCTTGAAATATTGTTTTATTTCTTTTTTTTATTACCTTTCTATTAAATTGTTATATATTGGAAAGAAAGTTGAATTATTTGGAGGAGAGCAAAAGGACAAAGTATGGAAGAATATTAGGAGTTTGTAGCATGTAAAAGTGACTAATAGAACGTAGAATTCAAAGAGGTTTAGGCCATAGGGCTCGGGGATTAGAGCTATAGGTGTTTTGGGTTAAGGTTTAGGGGTTTAGGTGTTAGAGGTTAGGGGTAGGGGTTACGGGGATAAGGGCTAAGAGTTAAGGTTTAAAGGCTTAGGGGATATGGATTTGGGTTTAGTGTTCTTTTGCTTCTTTTGCTCCACTAGCTCATCTTTCTTCTCCTATTTTTGTCTCTTATTATATTTTGTTGTTGTTCTTTAGATTTTCATATTTATGTGCGTGACAAACCTATATTGTGTTTTAATTTCAGTTGTTTGTGGAATGGATGTTTGCTTTTGAAAGATTGAGAAGAGTTGAAGGAGAAAAGTTTGCAAGGCGAGCTTATGATTGAAAAGATAAGTATATATATTCGTCCTAGTTGCGTTGACTTTATTTTATATGTAAAATATGTTTTACACTTGACTATTTCTACTTGTTTTTGTGTTTATTGTTTGTTATGATCATTCTTTCTATTATTTTCATCCCCCAATACTCTCATTATCCGATAGGTTCCTTTTCATTTATCGTTGTTGTTTTCATGTTTTTCCAAACCTTTAATTGTTTAGCACTTTTTTGATAATATGTATTTTGTTCGTTTTTCTATTCTTGAAATATTGTTTTATTTCTTTTTTTTATTACCTTTCTATAAAATTGTTATATATTGGAAAGAAAGTTGAATTATTTGGAGGAGAGCAAAAGGACAAAAGTATGAAAGAATATTAGGAGTTTGTAGCATGTAAAAGTGATTAATAGAACGTAGAATTCAAAGAGGTTTAGGCCATAGGGCTCGGGGATTAGAGTTATAGGTGTTTTGGGTTAAGGTTTAGGGGTTTAGGTGTTAGAGGTTAGGGGTAGGGGTTACGGGGATAAGGGCTAAGAGTTAAGGTTTAAAGGCTTAGGGGATAAGGATTTGGGTTTATTGTTCTTTCGCTTCTTTTGCTCCACTTGCTCATCTTTCTTCTCCTGTTTTTGTCTCTTATTATGTTTTGTTGTTGTTATATACATTTTCATATTTATGTGCGTGACAAACCTATATTGTGTTTTAATTTCAGTTGTTTGTGGAATGGATGTTTGCTTTTGAAAGATTGAGAAGAGTTGAAGGAGAAAAGTTTGCAAGGCGAGCTTATGATTGAAAAGATAAGTATATATATTCGTCCTAGTTGCGTTGACTTTATTTTATATGTAAAATATGTTTTACACTTGACTATTTCTACTTGTTTTTGTGTTTATTGTTTGTTATGATCATTCTTTCTATTATTTTCATCCCCCAATACTCTCATTATCCGATAGGTTCATTTTGATTTATCGTTGTTGTTTTTATGTTTTTCCAAACCTTTAATTGTTTAGCACTTTTTTGATAATATGTATTTTGTTCGCTTTTCTATTCTAGGAATTATGTTTTATTTCTTTTTTTTATTACCTTTCTATTAAATTGTTATATGTTGGAAAGAAAGTTGAATTATTTGGAGGAGAGCAAAAGGACAAAAGTATGGAAGAATATTAGGAGTTTGTAGCATGTAAAAGTGATTAATAGAACGTAGAATTCAAAGAGGTTTAGGCCATAGGGCTCGGGGATTAGAGTTATAGGTGTTTTGGGTTAAGGTTTAGGGGTTTAGGTGTTAGAGGTTAGGGGTAGGGGTTACGGGGATAAGGGCTAAGAGTTAAGGTTTAAAGGCTTAGGGGATAAGGATTTGGGTTTATTGTTCTTTCGCTTCTTTTGCTCCATTAGCTCATCTTTTTTCTCCTATTTTTGTCTCTTATTATGTTTTGTTGTTGTTATATACATTTTCATATTTATGTGCGTGACAAACCTATATTGTGTTTTAATTTCAGGTATTTGTGGAATGGATGTTTGTTTTTGAAAGATTTAGAAGAGTTGAAGGAGAAAAGTTTGCAAGGCGAGCTTATGATTGAAAAGATAAGTATATATATTCGTCCTAGTTGCGTTGACTTTATTTTATATGTAAAATATGTTTTACACTTGACTATTTCTACTTGTTTTTGTGTTTATTGTTTGTTATGATCATTCTTTCTACTATTTTCCTCCCCCAATACTCTTATTATTCGATAGGTTCCTTTTCATTTATCGTTGTTGTTTTCATGTTTTTCCAAACCTTTAATTGTTTAGCACTTTTTTGATAATATGTATTTTGTTCGCTTTTCTATTCTAGGAGTTATGTTTTATTTCTCTATTTTATTACCTTTCTATTAAATTGTTATATGTTGGAAATAAAGTTGAATTATTTGGAGGAGAGCAAAAGGACAAAAGTATGAAAGAATATTAGGAGTTTGTAGCATGTAAAAGTGATTAATAGAACGTAGAATTCAAAGAGGTTTAGGCCATAGGGCTCGGGGATTAGAGTTATAGGTGTTTTGGGTTAAGGTTTAGGGGTTTAGGTGTTAGAGGTTAGGGGTAGGGGTTACGGGGATAAGGGCTAAGAGTTAAGGTTTAAAGGCTTAGGGGATATGGATTTGGGTTTAGTGTTCTTTTGCTTCTTTTGCTCCACTAGCTCATCTTTCTTCTCCTATTTTTGTCTCTTATTATATTTTGTTGTTGTTCTTTAGATTTTCATATTTATGTGCGTGACAAACCTATATTGTGTTTTAATTTCAGTTGTTTGTGGAATGGATGTTTGCTTTTGAAAGATTGAGAAGAGTTGAAGGAGAAAAGTTTGCAAGGCGAGCTTATGATTGAAAAGATAAGTATATATATTCGTCCTAGTTGCGTTGACTTTATTTTATATGTAAAATATGTTTTACACTTGACTATTTCTACTTGTTTTTGTGTTTATTGTTTGTTATGATCATTCTTTCTATTATTTTCATCCCCCAATACTCTCATTATCCGATAGGTTCCTTTTCATTTATCGTTGTTGTTTTCATGTTTTTCCAAACCTTTAATTGTTTAGCACTTTTTTGATAATATGTATTTTGTTCGCTTTTCTATTCTAGGAGTTATGTTTTATTTCTCTATTTTATTACCTTTCTATTAAATTGTTATATGTTGGAAATAAAGTTGAATTATTTGGAGGAGAGCAAAAGGACAAAAGTATGAAAGAATATTAGGAGTTTGTAGCATGTAAAAGTGATTAATAGAACGTAGAATTCAAAGAGGTTTAGGCCATAGGGCTCGGGGATTAGAGTTATAGGTGTTTTGGGTTAAGGTTTAGGGGTTTAGGTGTTAGAGGTTAGGGGTAGGGGTTACGGGGATAAGGGCTAAGAGTTAAGGTTTAAAGGCTTAGGGGATATGGATTTGGGTTTAGTGTTCTTTTGCTTCTTTTGCTCCACTAGCTCATCTTTCTTCTCCTATTTTTGTCTCTTATTATATTTTGTTGTTGTTCTTTAGATTTTCATATTTATGTGCGTGACAAATCTATTTTGTGTTTTAATTTCAGTTGTTTGTGGAATGGATGTTTGCTTTTGAAAGATTAAGAAGAGTTGAAGGAGAAAAGTTTGCAAGGCGAGCTTATGATTGAAAAGATAAGTATATATATTCGTCCTAGTTGCGTTGACTTTATTTTATATGTAAAATATGTTTTACACTTGACTATTTCTACTTGTTTTTGTGTTTATTGTTTGTTATGATCATTCTTTCTATTATTTTCATCCCCCAATACTCTCATTATCCGATAGGTTCCTTTTCATTTATCGTTGTTGTTTTCATGTTTTTCCAAACCTTTAATTGTTTAGCACTTTTTTGATAATGTGTATTTTGTTCGCTTTTCTATTCTTGGAATTATGTTTTATTTCTTTTTTTTATTACTTTTCTATTAAATTGTTATATATTGGAAAGAAATTTGAATTATTTGGAGGAGAGCAAAAGGACAAAGTATGGAATAATATTAGAAGTTTGTAGCATGTAAAAGAGATTAATAGAACGTAGAATTCAAAGAGACTTAGGCCTTAGGGCTCGGGGATTAGAGTTATAGGTGTTTTGGGTTAAGGTTTAGGGGTTTAGGTGTTAGAGGTTAGGGGTAGGGGTTACGGGGATAAGGGCTAAGAGTTAAGGTTTAAAGGCTTAGGGGATAAGGATTTGGGTTTAGTGTTCTTTTGCTTCTTTTGCTCCACTAGCTCATCTTTCTTCTCCTATTTTTGTCTCTTATTATATTTTGTTGTTGTTCTTTAGATTTTCATATTTATGTGCGTGACAAATCTATTTTGTGTTTTAATTTCAGTTGTTTGTGGAATGGATGTTTGCTTTTGAAAGATTAAGAAGAGTTGAAGGAGAAAAGTTTGCAAGGCGAGCTTATGATTGAAAAGATAAGTATATATATTCGTCCTAGTTGCGTTGACTTTATTTTATATGTAAAATATGTTTTACACTTGACTATTTCTACTTGTTTTTGTGTTTATTGTTTGTTATGATCATTCTTTCTATTATTTTCATCCCCCAATACTCTCATTATCCGATAGGTTCCTTTTCATTTATCGTTGTTGTTTTCATGTTTTTCCAAACCTTTAATTGTTTAGCACTTTTTTGATAATATGTATTTTGTTCGTTTTTCTATTCTTGAAATTATGTTTTATTTCTTTTTTTTATTACCTTTCTATTAAATTGTTATATATTGGAAAGAAAGTTGAATTATTTGGAGGAGAGCAAAAGGACAAAGTATGGAATAATATTAGAAGTTTGTAGCATGTAAAAGAGATTAATAAAACGTAGAATTCAAAGAGGCTTAGGCCATAGGGCTCGGGAATTAGAGTTATAGGTGTTTTGGGTTAAGGTTTAGGGGTTTAGGTGTTAGAGGTTAGGGTAGGGGTTACGGGGATAAGGGCTAAGAGTTAAGGTTTAAAGGCTTAGGGATAAGGATTTGAGTATATTGTTCTTTCGCTTCTTTTGCTCCACTAGCTCATCTTTCTTCTCCTATTTTTGTCTCTTATTATGTTTTGTTGTTTTCTTTAGATTTTATTATTTATGTGCGTGACAAACCTATATTGTGTTTTAATTTCAGGTATTTGTGGAATGGATGTTTGCTTTGGAAAGATTAAGAAGAGTTGATGGAGAAAAGTTTGCAAGGCGAGTTTATGATTGAAAAGATAAGTATATATATTCGTCCTAGTTGCGTTGACTTTATTTTATATGTAAAATATGTTTTACACTTGACTATTTCTACTTGTTTTTGTGTTTATTGTTTGTTATGATCATTCTTTCTATTATTTTCATCCCCCAATACTCTCATTATCCGATAGGTTCCTTTTCATTTATCGTTGTTGTTTTCATGTTTTTCCAAACCTTTAATTGTTTAGCACTTTTTTGATAATATGTATTTTGTTCGCTTTTCTATTCTAGGAATTATGTTTTATTTCTTTTTTTTATTACCTTTCTATTAAATTGTTATATGTTGGAAAGAAAGTTGAATTATTTGGAGGAGAGCAAAAGGACAAAGTATGGAAGAATATTAGGAGTTTGTAGCATGTAAAAGTGATTAATAGAACGTAGAATTCAAAGAGGTTTAGGCCATAGGGCTCGGGGATTAGAGTTATAGGTGTTTTGGGTTAAGGTTTAGGGGTTTAGGTGTTAGAGGTTAGGGGTAGGGGTTACGGGGATAAGGGCTAAGAGTTAAGGTTTAAAGGCTTAGGGGATAAGGATTTGGGTTTAGTGTTCTTTTGCTTCTTTTGCTCCACTAGCTCATCTTTCTTCTCCTATTTTTGTCTCTTATTATATTTTGTTGTTGTTCTTTAGATTTTCATATTTATGTGCGTGACAAATCTATTTTGTGTTTTAATTTCAGTTGTTTGTGGAATGGATGTTTGCTTTTGAAAGATTAAGAAGAGTTGAAGGAGAAAAGTTTGCAAGGCGAGCTTATGATTGAAAAGATAAGTATATATATTCGTCCTAGTTGCGTTGACTTTATTTTATATGTAAAATATGTTTTACACTTGACTATTTCTACTTGTTTTTGTGTTTATTGTTTGTTATGATCATTCTTTCTATTATTTTCATCCCCCAATACTCTCATTATCCGATAGGTTCCTTTTCATTTATCGTTGTTGTTTTCATGTTTTTCCAAACCTTTAATTCTTTAGCACTTTTTTTATAGTATGTATTTTGTTCGTTTTTCTATTCTTAAAATATTATTTTATTTCTCTATTTTATTACCTTTCTATTAAATTGTTATATGTTGGAAAGAAAGTTGAATTATTTGGAGGAGAGCAAAAGGACAAAGTATGGAAGAATATTAGGAGTTTGTAGCATGAAAAAGTGACTAATAGAACGTAGAATTCAAAGAGGTTTAGGCCATAGGGCTCGGGGATTAGAGCTATAGGTGTTTTGGGTTAAGGTTTTGGGGTTTGGGTGTTTAGGTGTTAGAGGTTAGGGGTAGGGGTTACGGGGATAAGGGCTAAGAGTTAAGGTTTAAAGGCTTAGGGGATATGGATTTGGGTTTAGTGTTCTTTTGCTTCTTTTGCTCCACTAGCTCATCTTTCTTCTCCTATTTTTGTCTCTTATTATATTTTGTTGTTGTTCTTTAGATTTTCATATTTATGTGCGTGACAAACCTATATTGTGTTTTAATTTCAGTTGTTTGTGGAATGGATGTTTGCTTTTGAAAGATTAAGAAGAGTTGAAGGAGAAAAGTTTGCAAGGCGAGCTTATGATTGAAAAGATAAGTATATATATTCGTCCTAGTTGCGTTGACTTTATTTTATATGTAAAATATGTTTTACACTTGACTATTTCTACTTGTTTTTGTGTTTATTGTTTGTTATGATCATTCTTTCTATTATTTTCATCCCCCAATACTCTCATTATCCGATAGGTTCCTTTTCATTTATCGTTGTTGTTTTCATGTTTTTCCAAACCTTTAATTGTTTAGCACTTTTTTGATAATATGTATTTTGTTCGCTTTTCTATTCTAGGAGTTATGTTTTATTTCTCTATTTTATTACCTTTCTATTAAATTGTTATATGTTGGAAATAAAGTTGAATTATTTGGAGGAGAGCAAAAGGACAAAAGTATGAAAGAATATTAGGAGTTTGTAGCATGTAAAAGTGATTAATAGAACGTAGAATTCAAAGAGGTTTAGGCCATAGGGCTCGGGGATTAGAGTTATAGGTGTTTTGGGTTAAGGTTTAGGGGTTTAGGTGTTAGAGGTTAGGGGTAGGGGTTACGGGGAGAAGGGCTAAGAGTTAAGTTTTAAAGAGTTAGGGGATATGGATTTGGGTTTATTGTTCTTTCGCTTCTTTTGCTCCACTAGCTCCTCTTTCTTCTCCTATTTTTGTCTCTTATTATGTTTTGTTGTTGTTCTTTAGATTTTCATATTTATGTGCGTGACAAACCTATATTGTGTTTTAATTTCAGTTGTTTGTGGAATGGATGTTTGCTTTTGAAAGATTGAGAAGAGTTGAAGGAGAAAAGTTTGCAAGGCGAGCTTATGATTGAAAAGATAAGTATATATATTCGTCCTAGTTGCGTTGACTTTATTTTATATGTAAAATATGTTTTACACTTGACTATTTCTACTTGTTTTTGTGTTTATTGTTTGTTATGATCATTCTTTCTATTATTTTCATCCCCCAATACTCTCATTATCCGATAGGTTCCTTTTCATTTATCGTTGTTGTTTTCATGTTTTTCCAAACCTTTAATTGTTTAGCACTTTTTTGATAATATGTATTTTGTTCGCTTTTCTATTCTAGGAGTTATGTTTTATTTCTCTATTTTATTACCTTTCTATTAAATTGTTATATGTTGGAAATAAAGTTGAATTATTTGGAGGAGAGCAAAAGGACAAAAGTATGAAAGAATATTAGGAGTTTGTAGCATGTAAAAGTGATTAATAGAACGTAGAATTCAAAGAGGTTTAGGCCATAGGGCTCGGGGATTAGAGTTATAGGTGTTTTGGGTTAAGGTTTAGGGGTTTAGGTGTTAGAGGTTAGGGGTAGGGGTTACGGGGATAAGGGCTAAGAGTTAAGGTTTAAAGGCTTAGGGGATATGGATTTGGGTTTAGTGTTCTTTTGCTTCTTTTGCTCCACTACCTCATCATTCTTCTCTTATTTTTGTCTCTTATTATGTTTTGTTGTTGTTATTTAGATTTTCAGATTTATGTGCGTGACAAACCTATATTGTGTTTTAATTTCAGGTATTTGTGGAATGGATGTTTGCTTTTGAAAGATTAAGAAGAGTTGAAGGAGAAAAGTTTGCAAGGCGAGCTTATGGTTGAACAGATAAGTATATATATTCGT
>CAUOFW020002859.1:284980-296403 GCA_963454935.2 Ilex paraguariensis
TTCTTCTCTTATTTTTGTCTCTTATTATGTTTTGTTGTTGTTCTTTAGATTTTCATATTTATGTGCGTGACAAACCTATATTGTGTATTAATTTCAGGTTTTTGTGGAATGGTTGTTTGCTTTTGAAATATTAAGAAGAGTTGAAGGAAAAAAGTTTGCAAGGCGAGCTTATGATTGAAAAGATAAGTATATATATTCGTCCTAGTTGCGTTGACTTTCTTTTATATGTAAAATATGTTTTACACTTGACTATTTCTACTTGTTTTTGTGTTTATTGTTTGTTATGATCATTCTTTCTACTATTTTCCTCCCCCAATACTCTCATTATCCGATAGGTTCATTTTGATTTATCGTTGTTGTTTTCATGTTTTTCCAAACCTTTAATTGTTTAGCGCTTTTTTGATCATACGTATTTTGTTCGCTTTTCTATTCTAGGAGTTATGTTTTATTTCTCTATTTTATTACCTTTCTATTAAATTGTTATATGTTGGAAATAAAGTTGAATTATTTGGAGGAGAGCAAAAGGACAAAAGTATGAAAGAATATTAGGAGTTTGTAGCATGTAAAAGTGATTAATAGAACGTAGAATTCAAAGAGGTTTAGGCCATAGGGCTCGGGGATTAGAGTTATAGGTGTTTTGGGTTAAGGTTTAGGGGTTTAGGTGTTAGAGGTTAGGGGTAGGGGTTACGGGGATAAGGGCTAAGAGTTAAGGTTTAAAGGCTTAGGGGTATGGATTTGGGTTTAGTGTTCTTTTGCTTCTTTTGCTCCACTACCTCATCATTCTTCTCTTATTTTTGTCTCTTATTATGTTTTGTTGTTGTTCTTTAGATTTTCATATTTATGTGCGTGACAAACCTATATTGTGTTTTAATTTCAGTTGTTTGTGGAATGGATGTTTGCTTTTGAAAGATTGAGAAGAGTTGAAGGAGAAAAGTTTGCAAGGCGAGCTTATGATTGAACAGATAAGTATATATATTCGTCCTAGTTGCGTTGACTTTATTTTATATGTAAAATATGTTTTACACTTGACTATTTCTACTTGTTTTTGTGTTTATTGTTTGTTATGATCATTCTTTCTATTATTTTCATCCCCCAATACTCTCATTATCCGATAGGTTCCTTTTCATTTATCGTTGTTGTTTTCATGTTTTTCCAAACCTTTAATTGTTTAGCGCTTTTTTGATAATATTTATTTTGTTCGCTTTGCTATTCTAGGAGTTATGTTTTATTTCTCTGTTTTATTACCTTTCTATTGAATTGTTATATGTTGAAAAGATTGTTGAAACATTTGGAGGAGAGCAAAAGGACAAAGTATGGATGAATATAAGGAGTTTGTAGCATGTAAAAGTGACTAATAGAACGTAGAATTCAAAGAGGTTTAGGCCATAGGGCTCGGGGATTAGAGTTATAGGTGTTTTGGGTTAAGGTTTAGGGGTTTAGGTGTTAGAGGTTAGGGGTAGGGGTTACGGGGATAAGGGCTAAGAGTTAAGGTTTAAAGGCTTAGGGGTATGGATTTGGGTTTAGTGTTCTTTTGCTTCTTTTGCTCCACTACCTCATCATTCTTCTCTTATTTTTGTCTCTTATTATGTTTTGTTGTTGTTCTTTAGATTTTCATATTTATGTGCGTGACAAACCTATATTGTGTTTTAATTTCAGTTGTTTGTGGAATGGATGTTTGCTTTTGAAAGATTAAGAAGAGTTGAAGGAGAAAAGTTTGCAAGGCGAGCTTATGGTTGAACAGATAAGTATATATATTCGTCCTAGTTGCGTTGACTTTCTTTTATATGTAAAATATGTTTTACACTTGACTATTTCTACTTGTTTTTGTGTTTATTGTTTGTTATGATCATTGTTTCTATAATTTTAATCCCCCAATACTCTCATTATCCGATAGATTCCTTTTCATTTATCGTTGTTGTTTTCATGTTTTTCCAAACCTTTAATTGTTTAGCACTTTTTTGATAATACGTATTTTGTTCGCTTTTCTATTCTAGGAGTTATGTTTTATTTCTCTATTTTATTACCTTTCTATTAAATTGTTATATGTTGGAAATAAAGTTGAATTATTTGGAGGAGAGCAAAAGGACAAAAGTATGAAAGAATATTAGGAGTTTGTAGCATGTAAAAGTGATTAATAGAACGTAGAATTCAAAGAGGTTTAGGCCATAGGGCTCGGGGATTAGAGCTATAGGTGTTTTGGGTTAAGGTTTAGGGGTTTAGGGGTTTAGGTGTTAGAGGTTAGGGGTAGGGGTTACGGGGATAAGGGCTAAGAGTTAAGGTTTAAAGGCTTAGGGGTATGGATTTGGGTTTAGTGTTCTTTTGCTTCTTTTGCTCCACTACCTCATCATTCTTCTCTTATTTTTGTCTCTTATTATGTTTTGTTGTTGTTCTTTAGATTTTCATATTTATGTGCGTGACAAACCTATATTGTGTTTTAATTTCAGTTGTTTGTGGAATGGATGTTTGCTTTTGAAAGATTGAGAAGAGTTGAAGGAGAAAAGTTTGCAAGGCGAGCTTATGATTGAAAAGATAAGTATATATATTCGTCCTAGTTGCGTTGACTTTATTTTATATGTAAAATATGTTTTACACTTGACTATTTCTACTTGTTTTTGTGTTTATTGTTTGTTATGATCATTCTTTCTACTATTTTCCTCCCCCAATACTCTCATTATCCGATAGGTTCCTTTTGATTTATCGTTGTTGTTTTCATGTTTTTCCAAACCTTTATTTGTTTAGCACTTTTTTGATAATATGTATTTTGTTCGTTTTTGTATTCTTGAAATATTGTTTTTTTTCTTTTTTTTCTTACCTTTGTATTAAATTGTTATATATTGGAAAGAAAGTTGAATTATTTGGAGGAGAGCAAAAGGACAAAAGTATGAAAGAATATTAGGAGTTTGTAGCATGTAAAAGTGATTAATAGAACGTAGAATTCAAAGAGGTTTAGGCCATAGGGCTCGGGGATTAGAGCTATAGGTGTTTTGGGTTAAGGTTTAGGGGTTTAGGGGTTTAGGTGTTAGAGGTTAGGGGTAGGGGTTACGGGGATACGGGCTAAGAGTTAAGGTTTAAAGGCTTTGGGGATAAGGATTTGGGTTTAGTGTTCTTTTGCTTCTTTTGCTTAACTAGCTCATCTTTCTTCTCCTATTTTTGTCTCTTATTATCTTTTTTTTTTGTTCTTTAGTTTTTCATATTTATGTGCGTGACAAATCTATTTTGTGTTTTAATTTCAGTTGTTTGTGGAATGGATGTTTGCTTTTGAAAGATTAAGAAGAGTTGAAGGAGAAAAGTTTGCAAGGCGAGCTTATGATTGAAAAGATAAGTATATATATTCGTCCTAGTTGCGTTGACTTTATTTTATATGTAAAATATGTTTTACACTTGACTATTTCTACTTGTTTTTGTGTTTATTGTTTGTTATGATCATTCTTTCTATTATTTTCATCCCCCAATACTCTCATTATCCGATAGGTTCCTTTTCATTTATCGTTGTTGTTTTCATGTTTTTCCAAACCTTTAATTGTTTAGCACTTTTTTGATAATATGTATTTTGTTCGCTTTTCTATTCTAGGAGTTATGTTTTATTTCTCTATTTTATTACCTTTCTATTAAATTGTTATATGTTGGAAATAAAGTTGAATTATTTGGAGGAGAGCAAAAGGACAAAAGTATGAAAGAATATTAGGAGTTTGTAGCATGTAAAAGTGATTAATAGAACGTAGAATTCAAAGAGGTTTAGGCCATAGGGCTCGGGGATTAGAGTTATAGGTGTTTTGGGTTAAGGTTTAGGGGTTTAGGTGTTAGAGGTTAGGGGTAGGGGTTACGGGGATAAGGGCTAATAGTTATGGTTTAAAGGCTTAGGGATATGGATTTGAGTTTAGTGTTCTTTTGCTTCTTTTGCTCCACTAGCTCATCATTCTTCTCTTATTTTTGTCTCTTATTATGTTTTGTTGTTGTTCTTTAGATTTTCATATTTATGTGCGTGACAAACCTATATTGTGTTTTAATTTCAGTTGTTTGTGGAATGGATGTTTGCTTTTGAAAGATTGAGAAGAGTTGAAGGAGAAAAGTTTGCAAGGCGAGCTTATGATTGAAAAGATAAGTATATATATTCGTCCTAGTTGCGTTGACTTTATTTTATATGTAAAATATGTTTTACACTTGACTATTTCTACTTGTTTTTGTGTTTATTGTTTGTTATGATCATTCTTTCTATTATTTTCATTCCCCAATACTATCATTATCCGAGAGGTTACTTTTGATTTATCGTTGTTGTTTTCGTATTTTTCCAAACCTTTAATTGTTTAGCACTTTTTTGGCTATATTTATTTTGTTCGCTTTTGTATTCTAGGAATTATGTTTTATTTGTTTTTTTTTTNATTCTTCTCTTATTTTTGTATCTTATTATGTTTTGTTGTTGTTTTTTAGATTTTCATATTAATGTGCGTGACAAACCTATATTGTGTTTTAATTTCAGTTGTTTGTGGAATGGATGTTTGCTTTTGAAAGATTGAGAAGAGTTGAAGGAGAAAAATTTGCAAGGCGAGCTTATGATTGAAAAGATAAGTATATATATTCGTCCTAGTTGCGTTGACTTTATTTTATATGTAAAATATGTTTTACACTTGACTATTTCTACTTGTTTTTGTGTTTATTGTTTGTTATGATCATTCTTTCTATTATTTTCATCCCCCAATACTCTCATTATCCGAGAGGTTACTTTTGATTTATCGTTGTTGTTTTCATGTTTTTCCAAACCTTTAATTGTTTAGCACTTTTTTGATAATATGTATTTTGTTCGCTTTTCTATTCTAGGAGTTATGTTTTATTTCTCTATTTTATTACCTTTCTATTAAATTGTTATATGTTGGAAATAAAGTTGAATTATTTGGAGGAGAGCAAAAGGACAAAAGTATGAAAGAATATTAGGAGTTTGTAGCATGTAAAAGTGATTAATAGAACGTAGAATTCAAAGAGGTTTAGGCCATAGGGCTCGGGGATTAGAGTTATAGGTGTTTTGGGTTAAGGTTTAGGGGTTTAGGTGTTAGAGGTTAGGGGTAGGGGTTACGGGGATAAGGGCTAAGAGTTAAGGTTTAAAGGCTTAGGGGATATGGATTTGGGTTTAGTGTTCTTTTGCTTCTTTTGCTCCACTAGCTCATCTTTCTTCTCCTATTTTTGTCTCTTATTATATTTTGTTGTTGTTCTTTAGATTTTCATATTTATGTGCGTGACAAATCTATTTTGTGTTTTAATTTCAGTTGTTTGTGGAATGGATGTTTGCTTTTGAAAGATTAAGAAGAGTTGAAGGAGAAAAGTTTGCAAGGCGAGCTTATGATTGAAAAGATAAGTATATATATTCGTCCTAGTTGCGTTGACTTTATTTTATATGTAAAATATGTTTTACACTTGACTATTTCTACTTGTTTTTGTGTTTATTGTTTGTTATGATCATTCTTTCTATTATTTTCATCCCCCAATACTCTCATTATCCGATAGGTTCCTTTTCATTTATCGTTGTTGTTTTCATGTTTTTCCAAACCTTTAATTGTTTAGCACTTTTTTGATAATATGTATTTTGTTCGCTTTTCTATTCTAGGAGTTATGTTTTATTTCTCTATTTTATTACCTTTCTATTAAATTGTTATATGTTGGAAATAAAGTTGAATTATTTGGAGGAGAGCAAAAGGACAAAAGTATGAAAGAATATTAGGAGTTTGTAGCATGTAAAAGTGATTAATAGAACGTAGAATTCAAAGAGGTTTAGGCCATAGGGCTCGGGGATTAGAGTTATAGGTGTTTTGGGTTAAGGTTTAGGGGTTTAGGTGTTAGAGGTTAGGGGTAGGGGTTACGGGGATAAGGGCTAAGAGTTAAGGTTTAAAGGCTTAGGGGATATGGATTTGGGTTTAGTGTTCTTTTGCTTCTTTTGCTCCACTAGCTCATCTTTCTTCTCCTATTTTTGTCTCTTATTATATTTTGTTGTTGTTCTTTAGATTTTCATATTTATGTGCGTGACAAATCTATTTTGTGTTTTAATTTCAGTTGTTTGTGGAATGGATGTTTGCTTTTGAAAGATTAAGAAGAGTTGAAGGAGAAAAGTTTGCAAGGCGAGCTTATGATTGAAAAGATAAGTATATATATTCGTCCTAGTTGCGTTGACTTTATTTTATATGTAAAATATGTTTTACACTTGACTATTTCTACTTGTTTTTGTGTTTATTGTTTGTTATGATCATTCTTTCTATTATTTTCATCCCCCAATACTCTCATTATCCGATAGGTTCCTTTTCATTTATCGTTGTTGTTTTCATGTTTTTCCAAACCTTTAATTGTTTAGCACTTTTTTGATAATATGTATTTTGTTCGCTTTTCTATTCTAGGAATTATGTTTTATTTCTTTATTTTATTACCTTTCTATTAAATTGTTATATGTTGGAAATAAAGTTGAATTATTTGGAGGAGAGCAAAAGGAAAAAGTATGGAAGAATATTCGGAGTTTGTAGAAAGTAAAAGAGATTAATAGAATGTAGAATTCAAAGAGGTTTAGGCCATATGGCTCGGGGATTATAGCTATTGGTGTTTTGGGTTAAGATTTAGAGGTTTAGGGGTTTAGGTGTTAGAGGTTAGGAATAGGGGCTACCGGGATAAGGGCTAAGAGTTAAGGTTTAAAGGCTTAGGGGATATGGATTTGGGTTTAGTGTTCTTTTGCTTCTTTTGCTCCACTACCTCATCATTCTTCTCTTATTTTTGTCTCTTATTATGTTTTGTTGTTGTTCTTTAGATTTTCATATTTATGTGCGTGACAAACCTATATTGTGTTTTAATTTCAGTTGTTTGTGGAATGGATGTTTGCTTTTGAAAGATTGAGAAGAGTTGAAGGAGAAAAGTTTGCAAGGCGAGCTTATGATTGAAAAGATAAGTATATATATTCGTCCTAGTTGCGTAGACTTTATTTTATATGTAAAATATGTTTTACACTTGACTATTTCTACTTGTTTTTGTGTTTATTGTTTGTTATGATCATTCTTTCTACTATTTTCCTCCCCCAATACTCTCATTATCCGATAGGTTCCTTTTCATTTATCGTTGTTGTTTTCATGTTTTTCCAAACCTTTAATTGTTTAGCACTTTTTTGATAATACGTATTTTGTTCGCTTTTCTATTCTAGGAGTTATGTTTTATTTCTCTATTTTATTACCTTTCTATTAAATTGTTATATGTTGGAAATAAAGTTGAATTATTTGGAGGAGAGCAAAAGGACAAAAGTATGAAAGAATATTAGGAGTTTGTAGCATGTAAAAGTGATTAATAGAACGTAGAATTCAAAGAGGTTTAGGCCATAGGGCTCGGGGATTAGAGTTATAGGTGTTTTGGGTTAAGGTTTAGGGGTTTAGGTGTTAGAGGTTAGGGGTAGGGGTTACGGGGATAAGGGCTAAGAGTTAAGGTTTAAAGGCTTAGGGGTATGGATTTGGGTTTAGTGTTCTTTTGCTTCTTTTGCTCCACTACCTCATCATTCTTCTCTTATTTTTGTCTCTTATTATGTTTTGTTGTTGTTCTTTAGATTTTCATATTTATGTGCGTGACAAACCTATATTGTGTTTTAATTTCAGTTGTTTGTGGAATGGATGTTTGCTTTTGAAAGATTGAGAAGAGTTGAAGGAGAAAAGTTTGCAAGGCGAGCTTATGATTGAAAAGATAAGTATATATATTCGTCCTAGTTGCGTTGACTTTATTTTATATGTAAAATATGTTTTACACTTGACTATTTCTACTTGTTTTTGTGTTTATTGTTTGTTATGATCATTCTTTCTACTATTTTCCTCCCCCAATACTCTCATTATCCGATAGGTTCCTTTTCATTTATCGTTGTTGTTTTCATGTTTTTCCAAACCTTTAATTGTTTAGCACTTTTTTGATCATACGTATTTTGTTCGCTTTTCTATTCTAGGAGTTATGTTTTATTTCTCTATTTTATTACCTTTCTATTAAATTGTTATATGTTGGAAATAAAGTTGAATTATTTGGAGGAGAGCAAAAGGACAGGAGTATGAAAGAATATTAGGAGTTTGTAGCATATAAAAGTGATTAATAGAATGTAGAATTCAAAGAGGTTTAGGCCATAGGGCTCGGGGATTAGAGCTATAGGTGTTTTGGGTTAAGGTTTAGGGGTTTAGGTGTTAGAGGTTAGGGGTAGGGGTTACGGGGATAAGGGCTAAGAGTTAAGGTTTAAAGGCTTAGGGGTATGGATTTGGGTTTAGTGTTCTTTTGCTTCTTTTGCTCCACTACCTCATCATTCTTCTCTTATTTTTGTCTCTTATTATGTTTTGTTGTTGTTCTTTAGATTTTCATATTTATGTGCGTGACAAACCTATATTGTGTTTTAATTTCAGTAGTTTGTGGAATGGATGTTTGCTTTTGAAAGATTGAGAAGAGTTGAAGGAGAAAAGTTTGCAAGGCGAGCTTATGATTGAACAGATAAGTATATATATTCGTCCTAGTTGCGTTGACTTTATTTTATATGTAAAATATGTTTTACACTTGACTATTTCTACTTGTTTTTGTGTTTATTGTTTGTTATGATCATTCTTTCTACTATTTTCCTCCCCCAATACTCTCATTATCCGATAGGTTCCTTTTCATTTATCGTTGTTGTTTTCATGTTTTTCCAAACCTTTAATTGTTTAGCACTTTTTTGATAATACGTATTTTGTTCGCTTTTCTATTCTAGGAGTTATGTTTTATTTCTCTATTTTATTACCTTTCTATTAAATTGTTATATGTTGGAAATAAAGTTGAATTATTTGGAGGAGAGCAAAAGGACAAAAGTATGAAAGAATATTAGGAGTTTGTAGCATGTAAAAGTGATTAATAGAACGTAGAATTCAAAGAGGTTTAGGCCATAGGGCTCGGGGATTAGAGTTATAGGTGTTTTGGGTTAAGGTTTAGGGGTTTAGGTGTTAGAGGTTAGGGGTAGGGGTTACGGGGATAAGGGCTAAGAGTTAAGGTTTAAAGGCTTAGGGGTATGGATTTGGGTTTAGTGTTCTTTTGCTTCTTTTGCTCCACTACCTCATCATTCTTCTCTTATTTTTGTCTCTTATTATGTTTTGTTGTTGTTCTTTAGATTTTCATATTTATGTGCGTGACAAACCTATATTGTGTTTTAATTTCAGTAGTTTGTGGAATGGATGTTTGCTTTTGAAAGATTGAGAAGAGTTGAAGGAGAAAAGTTTGCAAGGCGAGCTTATGATTGAACAGATAAGTATATATATTCGTCCTAGTTGCGTTGACTTTATTTTATATGTAAAATATGTTTTACACTTGACTATTTCTACTTGTTTTTGTGTTTATTGTTTGTTATGATCATTCTTTCTACTATTTTCCTCCCCCAATACTCTCATTATCCGATAGGTTCCTTTTCATTTATCGTTGTTGTTTTCATGTTTTTCCAAACCTTTAATTGTTTAGCACTTTTTTGATAATACGTATTTTGTTCGCTTTTCTATTCTAGGAGTTATGTTTTATTTCTCTATTTTATTACCTTTCTATTAAATTGTTATATGTTGGAAATAAAGTTGAATTATTTGGAGGAGAGCAAAAGGACAAAAGTATGAAAGAATATTAGGAGTTTGTAGCATGTAAAAGTGATTAATAGAACGTAGAATTCAAAGAGGTTTAGGCCATAGGGCTCGGGGATTAGAGTTATAGGTGTTTTGGGTTAAGGTTTAGGGGTTTAGGTGTTAGAGGTTAGGGGTAGGGGTTACGGGGATAAGGGCTAAGAGTTAAGGTTTAAAGGCTTAGGGGTATGGATTTGGGTTTAGTGTTCTTTTGCTTCTTTTGCTCCACTACCTCATCATTCTTCTCTTATTTTTGTCTCTTATTATGTTTTGTTGTTGTTCTTTAGATTTTCATATTTATGTGCGTGACAAACCTATATTGTGTTTTAATTTCAGTAATTTGTGGAATGAATGTTTGCTTTTGAAAAATTCAGAAGAGTTGAAGGAGAAAAGTTTGCAAGGCGAGCTTATAATTGAAAAGATAAGTATATATATTCGTCCTAGTTGCGTTGACTTTATTTTATATGTAAAATATGTTTTACACTTGGCTATTTCTACTTGTTTTTGTGTTTATTGTTTGTTATGATCATTGTTTCTATTATTTTCATTCCCCAACATTCTCATTATCCGATTAGTTCTTTTTCATTTATCGTTGTTGTTTTCATGTTTTTTCAAACCTTTAATTGTTTAGCACTTTTTTGATCATACGTATTTTGTTCGCTTTTCTATTCTAGGAGTTATGTTTTATTTCTCTATTTTATTACCTTTCTATTAAATTGTTATATGTTGGAAATAAAGTTGAATTATTTGGAGGAGAGCAAAAGGACAAAAGTATGAAAGAATATTAGGAGTTTGTAGCATGTAAAAGTGATTAATAGAACGTAGAATTCAAAGAGGTTTAGGCCATAGGGCTCGGGGATTAGAGTTATAGGTGTTTTGGGTTAAGGTTTAGGGGTTTAGGTGTTAGAGGTTAGGGGTAGGGGTTACGGGGATAAGGGCTAAGAGTTAAGGTTTAAAGGCTTAGGGGTATGGATTTGGGTTTAGTGTTCTTTTGCTTCTTTTGCTCCACTACCTCATCATTCTTCTCTTATTTTTGTCTCTTATTATGTTTTGTTGTTGTTCTTTAGATTTTCATATTTATGTGCGTGACAAACCTATATTGTGTTTTAATTTCAGTTGTTTGTGGAATGGATGTTTGCTTTTGAAAGATTGAGAAGAGTTGAAGGAGAAAAGTTTGCAAGGCGAGCTTATGATTGAAAAGATAAGTATATATATTCGTCCTAGTTGCGTTGACTTTATTTTATATGTAAAATATGTTTTACACTTGACTATTTCTACTTGTTTTTGTGTTTATTGTTTGTTATGATCATTCTTTCTATTATTTTCATCCCCCAATACTCTCATTATCCGATAGGTTCCTTTTCATTTATCGTTGTTGTTTTCATGTTTTTTCAAACCTTTAATTGTTTAGCACTTTTTTAATAATAAGTATTTTGTTCGTTTTTGAATTTTTGAAATATTGTTTTTTTTCTTTTTTTTATTACCTTTCTATTAAATTGTTATATATTGGAAAGAAAGTTGAATTATTTGGAGGAGAGAAAAAGGACAAAGTATGGAATAATATTAGGAGTTTGTAACATGTAAAAGAGATCAATAGAACGCAGTATTCAAAGAGGTTTAATCCATAGGGCTCGGGGATTGGAGTTATAGGTGTTAGAGGTTAGGGGTAGGGGTTACGGGGATATGGACTAAGGGTTAAGATTTAAAGGCTTAGGGGATAAGGATCTGGGTTTATTGTTCTTTCGCTTCTTTTGCTCCACTAGCTCATCTTTCTTCTCCTATTTTTGTCTCTTATTATATTTTGTTGTTGTT
>CAUOFW020002859.1:296551-314273 GCA_963454935.2 Ilex paraguariensis
CTTTTGAAAGATTCAGAAGAGTTGAAGGAGAAAAGTTTGCAAGGCGAGCTTATGATTGAACAGATAAGTATATATATTCGTCCTAGTTGCGTTGACTTTATTTTATATGTAAAATATGTTTTACACTTGACTATTTCTACTTGTTTTTGTGTTTATTGTTTGTTATGATCATTCTTTCTACTATTTTCCTCCCCCAATACTGTCATTATCCGAGGTGTTACTTTTGATTTATCGTTGTTGTTTTCATGTTTTTCCAAACCTTTAATTGTTTAGCACTTTTTTGATCATACGTATTTTGTTCGCTTTTCTATTCTAGGAGTTATGTTTTATTTCTCTATTTTATTACCTTTCTATTAAATTGTTATATGTTGGAAATAAAGTTGAATTATTTGGAGGAGAGCAAAAGGACAAAAGTATGAAAGAATATTAGGAGTTTGTAGCATGTAAAAGTGATTAATAGAACGTAGAATTCAAAGAGGTTTAGGCCATAGGGCTCGGGGATTAGAGTTATAGGTGTTTTGGGTTAAGGTTTAGGGGTTTAGGTGTTAGAGGTTAGGGGTAGGGGTTACGGGGATAAGGGCTAAGAGTTAAGGTTTAAAGGCTTAGGGGATAAGGATTTGGGTTTAGTGTTCTTTTGCTTCTTTTGCTCCACTAGCTCATCTTTCTTCTCCTATTTTTGTCTCTTATTATATTTTGTTGTTGTTCTTTAGATTTTCATATTTATGTGCGTGACAAATCTATTTTGTGTTTTAATTTCAGTTGTTTGTGGAATGGATGTTTGCTTTTGAAAGATTAAGAAGAGTTGAAGGAGAAAAGTTTGCAAGGCGAGGTTATGATTCAAAAGATAAGTATATATATTCGTCCTAGTTGCGTTGACTTTATTTTATATGTAAAATATGTTTTACACTTGACTATTTCTACTTGTTTTTGTGTTTATTGTTTGTTATGATCATTCTTTCTATTATTTTCATCCCCCAATACTCTCATTATCCGATAGGTTCCTTTTCATTTATCGTTGTTGTTTTCATGTTTTTCCAAACCTTTAATTGTTTTGCACTTTTTTGATAATATGTATTTTGTTCGCTTTTCTATTCTAGGAATTATGTTTTATTTCTTTTTTTTATTACCTTTCTATTAAATTGTTATATGTTGGAAAGAAAGTTGAATTATTTGGAGGAGAGCAAAAGGACAAAGTATGGAAGAATATTAGGAGTTTGTAGCATGTAAAAGAGATTAATAGAACGTAGAATTCAAAGAGGTTTAGGCCATAGGGCTCGGGGATTAGAGTTATAGGTGTTTTGGGTTAAGGTTTAGGGGTTTAGGTGTTAGAGGTTAGGGGTAGGGGTTACGGGGATAAGGGCTAAGAGTTAAGGTTTAAAGGCTTAGGGGATATGGATTTGGGTTTAGTGTTCTTTTGCTTCTTTTGCTCCACTAGCTCATCTTTCTTCTCCTATTTTTGTCTCTTATTATATTTTGTTGTTGTTCTTTAGATTTTCATATTTATGTGCGTGACAAATCTATTTTGTGTTTTAATTTCAGTTGTTTGTGGAATGGATGTTTGCTTTTGAAAGATTAAGAAGAGTTGAAGGAGAAAAGTTTGCAAGGCGAGCTTATGATTGAAAAGATAAGTATATATATTCGTCCTAGTTGCGTTGACTTTATTTTATATGTAAAATATGTTTTACACTTGACTATTTCTACTTGTTTTTGTGTTTATTGTTTGTTATGATCATTCTTCCTGTTATTTTCATCCACCAATACTCTCATTATTCGAGAGGTTTCTTTTCATTTATCGTTGTTGTTTTCATGTTTTTCCAAACCTTTATTTTTTTAGCACTTTTTTGATAATATGTATTTTGTTCGCTTTTCTATTCTAGGAGTTATGTTTTATTTCTCTATTTTATTACCTTTCTATTCAATTGTTATATGCTGTAAAGAAAGTTGAAATATTTAGAGGAGAGCAAAAGGACAAAGTATGGAACAATATTAGGAGTTTGTAACATGTAAAACAGATCAATAGAACGCAGAATTCAAAGAGGTTTAGGCCATAGGGCTCGGGGATTAGAGTTATAGGTGTTAGAGGTTAGGGGTAGGGGTTACAGGGATATGGGCTAAAAGTTAAGGTTTAAAGGCTTAGGGGATAAGGATCTGGGTTTATTGTTCTTTCGCTTCTTTTGCTCCACTAGCTCATCTTTCTTCTCCTATTTTTGTCTCTTATTATATTTTTTTTGTTGTTCTTTTGATTTTCATATTTATGTGCGTGACAAATCTATTTTTTGTTTTAATTTCAGTTGTTTGTGGAATCGATGTTTGCTTTTGAAAGATTTAGAAGAGTTGAATGGGAAAAGTTTGCAAGGCGAGCTTATGATTGAAAAGATAAGTATATATATTCGTCCTAGTTGCGTTGACTTTATTTTATATGTAAAATATGTTTTACACTTGACTATTTCTACTTGTTTTTGTGTTTATTGTTTGTTATGATCATTCTTTCTACTATTTTCCTCCCCCAATACTCTCATTATCCGATAGGTTCCTTTTCATTTATCGTTGTTGTTTTCATGTTTTTCCAAACCTTTAATTGTTTAGCACTTTTTTGATCATACGTATTTTGTTCGCTTTTTATTCTTAAAATATTGTTTTATTTCTTTTTTTTTGTTACCTTTCTATTAAATTGTTATATATTGGAAAGAAAGTTGAATTATTTGGAGGAGAGCAAAAGGACAAAGTATGGAATAATATTAGGAGTTTGTAGCATGTAAAAGAGATTAATAGAACGTAGAATTCAAAGAGGTTTAGGCCATAGGGCTCGGGGATTAGAGTTATAGGTGTTTTGGGTTAAGGTTTAGGGGTTTAGGTGTTAGGTGTTAGGGGTAGGGGTTACGGGGATATGGGCTAAGAGTTAAGGTTTAAAGGCTTAGGGGATAAGGATTTGGGTTTAGTGTTCTTTTGCTTCTTTTGCTCCACTACCTCATCATTCTTCTCTTATTTTTGTCTCTTATTATGTTTTGTTGTTGTTCTTTAGATTTTCATATTTATGTGCGTGACAAACCTATATTGTGTTTTAATTTCAGTTGTTTGTGGAATGGATGTTTGCTTTTGAAAGATTGAGAAGAGTTGAAGGAGAAAAGTTTGCAAGGCGAGCTTATGATTGAAAAGATAAGTATATATATTCGTCCTAGTTGCGTTGACTTTATTTTATATGTAAAATATGTTTTACACTTGACTATTTCTACTTGTTTTTGTGTTTATTGTTTGTTATGATCATTCTTTCTACTATTTTCCTCCCCCAATACTCTCATTATCCGATAGGTTCCTTTTCATTTATCGTTGTTGTTTTCATGTTTTTCCAAACCTTTAATTGTTTAGCACTTTTTTGATAATACGTATTTTGTTCGCTTTTCTATTCTAGGAGTTATGTTTTATTTCTCTATTTTATTACCTTTCTATTAAATTGTTATATGTTGGAAATAAAGTTGAATTATTTGGAGGAGAGCAAAAGGACAAAAGTATGAAAGAATATTAGGAGTTTGTAGCATGTAAAAGTGATTAATAGAACGTAGAATTCAAAGAGGTTTAGGCCATAGGGCTCGGGGATTAGAGCTATAGGTGTTTTGGGTTAAGGTTTAGGGGTTTAGGGGTTTAGGTGTTAGAGGTTAGGGGTAGGGGTTACGGGGATATGGGCTAAGAGTTAAGGTTTAAAGGCTTAGGGATACGGATTTGGGTTTATTGTTATTTCGCTTCTTTTGCTCCATTAGCTCATCTTTCTTCTCCAATTTTTGTCTCTTATTATGTTTTGTTGTTGTTTTATAGATTTTTATATTTATGTGCGTGACAAACATATATTGTGTTTTAATTTCAGGTATTTGTGGAATGCATGTTTGCTTTTGAAATATTAAGAAGAGTTGAAGGAGAAAAGTTTGCAAAGCGAGGTTATGGTTGAACAGATAAGTATATATATTCGTCCTAGTTGCGTTGACTTTGTTTTATATGTCAAATATGTTTTATACTTGACTACTTCTACTTGTTTTTGTGTTTATTGTTTGTTATGATCATTCTTTCTACTATTTTCCTCCCCCAATACTCTCATTATCCGATAGGTTCCTTTTCTTTTATCGTTGTTGTTTTCATGTTTTTCCAAACCTTTAATTGTTTAGCACTTTTTTGATNGGGACATTGTTTTATTGGAATTTGAGCAATTCTGGATAGAGTCATTGTCCTGCCCCGAGGAATATTGGAGGAACATATGAAAGAGCTTTTATGTTTACTTATCCTCTGTCCAGAGCTATCCTTGTATCTTGCCAAAAACCTCATCAATCGTTCCATGGAAAGTTTATTACCCCTAAGAAACAGTAGAGTATCATCTGCAAAAAGCAGATGAGAGACAAGAAGTGCATTCCTCCCTGCATGAAAAGCCTTGATTCTGCCTTCACCATACAGCTTCAACAGTCCTCTACTTAAAACCTCCTCTGCCAGAATAAAGAGAGCCGGAGAAATTGGGTCACCTTGTCTCAGTCCTCTAGACGAAGGAAAGAAACCGAATCTTTTCCCATTCAAGCAGACCGAGAAAAATTGATTCTTTAAGCAGTTGCCAATGATAGAAATGAACAAGCTTGAAAAGCCAAAACAAGTCAAGGTTCTTTTCAAAAAATCCCACTCTATGCGATCGTACGCCTTTATCATATCCAGTTTAAGAATCACGTTGCCAGCCTCAACTTTCCTATCAAGCTCTACCACCATTAACTGAGCTAAAGAAATACAGTCCCCAATCCCTCTCCCTTTGACAAAACCATGCTATGCATTTGAAATCAGAGATGGAAGAAGGGAAGCAAGTCTATTGGATAGGATCTTAGTGAAGACTTTGTATAAAAAATTGCATAGACTTATGGGCCTGAACTTTGAGAAAGAACAGAGCTTCAACACTTTTGGAATCAAAACGAGGAGTGTGGGGTTGACCGATCTTGGGACCACTCCCCCACTTAAGAAAAAGTTAACCGTTTCTAACATGTCATGTTTAATAATATCCCATGCAACTTGAAAGAATCTACCAGAGAAACCATCAGTTCCAAGGGCGCTTTCCACAGAGATAGAAAGCACAACCTATTTAACTTCAATTAAGGTGGCAGCCATAGTCAAATTCTCGTTGTCAGTTGGTCCAACAAGCTCAGGAATGACCCCAAATAACTCTTCATCAAGGGTATGGTTTTTAGACTTGTACAATTTAGTAAAGAAAGTGACAGCCTGATGAGAAATCTCCTCCTCAGAGCTACAAGAAAGTCACATACAAGAAAGTCATTTATTTGTTATGGGTAGAAGCGAACAATTGGTATGTGAAGGATGGAAGTAAATATAGAGATGTGGTTGAGAGAAAAGGAGGTTAGGAAACCAAAAGTTTAAAAATGGAGATGTGTATGATTAATGTCACAAATGTTTGGTATTTAAATTCNAATTGAGAAAAGTTGAAGGAGAAAAGTTTGCAAGGCGAGCTTATAATTGAAAAGATAAGTATATATATTCGTCCTAGTTGCGTTGACTTTATTTTATATGTAAAATATGTTTTACACTTGACTATTTCTACTTGTTTTTGTGTTTATTGTTTGTTATGATCATTCTTTCTATTATTTTCATCCCCCAATACTCTCATTATCCGATAGGTTCCTTTTCATTTATCGTTGTTGTTTTCATGTTTTTTCAAATCTTTAATTGTTTAGCACTTTTTTGATAATATGTATTTTGTTCGCTTTTCTATTCTAGGAGTTATGTTTTATTTCTCTATTTTATTACCTTTCTATTAAATTGTTATATGTTGGAAATAAAGTTGAATTATTTGGAGGAGAGCAAAAGGACAAAAGTATGAAAGAATATTAGGAGTTTGTAGCATGTAAAAGTGATTAATAGAACGTAGAATTCAAAGAGGTTTAGGCCATAGGGCTCGGGGATTAGAGTTATAGGTGTTTTGGGTTAAGGTTTAGGGGTTTAGGTGTTAGAGGTTAGGGGTAGGGGTTACGGGGATAAGGGCTAAGAGTTAAGGTTTAAAGGCTTAGGGGATAAGGATTTGGGTTTAGTGTTCTTTTGCTTCTTTTGCTCCACTAGCTCATCTTTCTTCTCCTATTTTTGTCTCTTATTATATTTTGTTGTTGTTCTTTAGATTTTCATATTTATGTGCGTGACAAATCTATTTTGTGTTTTAATTTCAGTTGTTTGTGGAATGGATGTTTGCTTTTGAAAGATTGAGAAGAGTTGAAGGAGAAAAGTTTGCAAGGCGAGCTTATGATTGAAAAGATAAGTATATATATTCGTCCTAGTTGCGTTGACTTTATTTTATATGTAAAATATGTTTTACACTTGACAATTTCTACTTGTTTCATGTTTTTTCAAAACTTTAATTGTTTAGCACTTTTTTGATAATATGTATTTTGTTCGTTTTTCTATTCTTGAAATTATGTTTTATTTCTTTTTTTTATTACCTTTCTATTAAATTGTTATATGTTGGAAAGAAAGTTGAAATATTTGGAGGAGAGCAAAAGGACAAAGTATGGAAGAATATTAGGAGTTTGTAGCATGTAAAAGTGACTAATAGAACGTAGAATTCAAAGAGGTTTAGGCCATAGGGCTCGGGGATTAGAGCTATAGGTGTTTTGGGTTAAGGTTTAGAGGTTTAGGGGTTTAGGTGTTAGAGGTTAGGGGTAGGGGTTACGGGGATAAGGGCTAAGAGTTAAGGTTTAAAGGCTTAGGGGATAAGGATCTGGGTTTATTGTTGTTTCGCTTCTTTTGCTCCACTAGCTCATCTTTCTTCTCCTATTTTTCTCTCTTATTATGTTTTGTTGTTGTTCTTTAGATTTTCATATTTATGTGCGTGACAAACCTATNTTTTCATGATTTTCCTAACCTTTAATTACTTAGCATTTCTTTGATAATATGTATTTTGTTCTCTTTGCTATTATAGAAATTTTGTTGAACAGCAGAAGGCACAAAAGTGGCATTAATCCAGTTGAACAGCAGCTGAAATTCCAGCTGTAATCAGGTGAACAGACGCATGAAAAGCAGCTGCAAAGGGTGAGAGCAGAGGCAGCTGAAATTCATCAGAAAAGGCAGCAGTAACACCATAAGAGAAAGCAGCTGGGATCCCGCTGAAAGCCAGTTAATTCAGAGCAGCCGCTGGAACCGAGGAAAGAAACAAAAAAATAGCTGAAAAAAATCAGCTGCAGCAGCATCTGGACTGTTCACGTGAACAGTCCCCTTCTGATCAGAACCCACACACAGCCCCCAGCACTCCTTCATTGCAAAACCAAAAAAACAGTAGAGAGGCCAGCTGAGTGGCTCATACAAGCAAGAAACCAATTGGAAAACCAGCTGGAAAACAAGAAGATTCAGCAGTGCAGCAACCGGACTGCTCACGTGAGCAGTGGACTTGGACAGAGAAGAAATGCTGCTGAACAGAACCGTGAAATACCAACATCTGAGAGGAAGCCAATAAATGCCAACGTGATATAGCAGAAGGCGTAAAAGTAACAATAAATCTCAGCTAGGAGCAGCTGAAGTCCCAGCTNAATATTTGCTTTTGAAAGATTAAGAAGAGTTGAAGGAGAAAAGTTTGCAAGACGAGTTTATGATTGAAAAGATAAGTATATATATTCGTCCTAGTTGCGTTGACTTTATTTTATATGTAAAATATGTTTTACACTTGACTATTTCTACTTGTTTTTGTGTTTATTGTTTGTTATGATCATTCTTTCTATTATTTTCATCTCCCAACCCTCTCATTTTCCGATTGATTTCTTTTCATTTTTGATTGTTGTTTTCATGTTTTTGCTAACCATTAATTGATTAGCATTTCTTTGATAATATATATTTTGTTCGTTTTTCTATTAAATAAATTATGTTTTATTTTATTTTATTTTTCTACTATCTTTCTATTAAGTTGTTATATGTTGGAAACAATGTTAAATTATTTGGAGGGGAGCAAAAGGATAAATCATGGAAGAACATTAGGAGTTTGCAAAGGGAGCTTATGATTGAAAAGATAAATATATCAATTCGTCCTAGATCCATTGACTTTCTTTTCTATGTAAAATATGTTTTGCACTTGACTATTTCTACTTGTTTTGTGTTTTTTGTTTATTACGGGCATTCTTTCTATTATTTTCATCCTCCAACATTCTCATTATCCGATAGGTTTTTTTTCATTTTTCGTTGTTGTTTTCATGTTTTTCCTAACCTTTAATTGCTTAGCATTTCTTTGATAATATGTATTTTGTTCTCTTTTCTATTATAGAAATTTTGTTGAACAGCAGAAGGCACAAAAGTGGCATTAATCCAGTTGAACAGCAGCTGAAATTCCAGCTGTAATCAGGTGAACAGACGCATGAAAAGCAGCTGCAAAGGGTGAGAGCAGAGGCAGCTGAAATTCATCAGAAAAGGCAACAGTAACACCATAAGAGAAATCAGCTGGGATCCCGCTGAAAGCCAGTTAATTCAGAGCAGCCGCTGGAACCGAGGAAANTTTTTCATCTCTCAATACTCTCATTATCCGATAGGTTCCTTATCATTTATCGTTGTTGTTTTCTTGTTTTTCCAAACCTTAAATTGTTTAGCACTTTTTTGATAATATGTATTTTGTTCGCTTTTCTATTCTAGGAGTTATGTTTTATTTCTCTTTTTTATTACCTTTCTATTAAATTATTATATGTTGGAAAAAAAATTGAATTATTTGGAGGAGAGCAAAAGGACAAAGTATGGAAGAATATTAGGAGTTTGTAGCATGTAAAAGTGATTAATAGAACGTAGAATTCAAAGAGGTTTAGGCCATAGGGCTCGGGGATTAGAGTTATAGGTGTTTTGGGTTAAGGTTTAGGGGTTTAGGTGTTAGAGGTTAGGGGTAGGGGTTACGGGGATAAGGGCTAAGAGTTAAGGTTTAAAGGCTTAGGGGATATGGATTTGGGTTTAGTGTTCTTTTGCTTCTTTTGCTCCACTAGCTCACCTTTCTTCTCCTATTTTTGTCTCTTATTATATTTTGTTGTTGTTCTTTAGATTTTCATATTTATGTGCGTGACAAATCTATTTTGTGTTTTAATTTCAGTTGTTTGTGGAATGGATGTTTGCTTTTGAAAGATTGAGAAGAGTTGAAGGAGAAAAGTTTGCAAGGCGAGCTTATGATTGAAAAGATAAGTATATATATTCGTCCTAGTTGCGTTGACTTTATTTTATATGTAAAATATGTTTTACACTTGACTATTTCTACTTGTTTTTGTGTTTATTGTTTGTTATGATCATTCTTTCTATTATTTTCATCCCCCAATACTCTCATTATCCGATAGGTTCCTTTTCATTTATCGTTGTTGTTTTCATGTTTTTCCAAACCTTTAATTGTTTAGCACTTTTTTGATAATATGTATTTTGTTCGCTTTTCTATTCTAGGAATTATGTTTTATTTCTTTTTTTTATTACCTTTCTATTAAATTGTTATATGTTGGAAAGAAAGTTGAATTATTTGGAGGAGAGCAAAAGGACAAAGTATGGAAGAATATTAGGAGTTTGTAGCACGTAAAAGAGATTAATAGAACGTAGAATTCAAAGAGGTTTAGGCCATAGGGCTCGGGGATTAGAGCTTTTCTTGTTTTGGGTTATGGTTTCGTGGTTTAGGTGTTAGAGGTTAGGGGTAGGGGTTACTCGAATAAGGGCTAAGAGTTAAGGTTTAAAGGCTTAGGGGATAGGGATTTGGGTTTATTGTTTTTTTGCTCCACTAGCTCATCATTCTTCTCCTATTTTTGTCTGTTATTGTTTTTTGTTGTTGTTCTTTAGATTTTGATATTTATGTGGGTGACAAATCTATTTTGTGTTTTAATTTCAGTTGTTTGTAAAATGGATGTTTGTTTTTAAAAGACTAAGAAGAGTTGAAGGAGATAAGTTTGCTAGGCGAGCTTATGATTGAAAAGATAAGTATATCTATTCATCCTACATCCATTGGCTTTCTTTTCATTTTTGATTGTTGTTTTCATGTTTTTGCTAACCATTAATTGATTAGCATTTCTTTGATAATATGTATTTTGTTCGTTTTTCTATTCTATAAATTATGTTTTATTTTATTTTATTTTTCTACTATCTTTCTATTAAGTTGTTATATGTTGGAAACAATGTTAAATTATTTGGAGGGGAGCAAAAGGATAAATCATGGAAGAACATTAGGAGTTTGCAAAGGGAGCTTATGATTGAAAAGATAAATATATCAATTCGTCCTAGATCCATTGACTTTCTTTTCTATGTAAAATATGTTTTGCACTTGACTATTTCTACTTGTTTTGTGTTTTTTGTTTATTACGGGCATTCTTTCTATTATTTTCATCCTCCAACATTCTCATTATCCGATAGGTTTTTTTTCATTTTTCGTTGTTGTTTTCATGTTTTTCCTAACCTTTAATTGCTTAGCATTTCTTTGATAATATGTATTTTGTTCTCTTTTCTATTATAGAAATTTTGTTGAACAGCAGAAGGCACAAAAGTGGCATTAATCCAGTTGAACAGCAGCTGAAATTCCAGCTGTAATCAGGTGAACAGACGCATGAAAAGCAGCTGCAAAGGGTGAGAGCAGAGGCAGCTGAAATTCATCAGAAAAGGCAGCAGTAACACCATAAGAGAAAGCAGCTGGGATCCCGCTGAAAGCCAGTTAATTCAGAGCAGCCGCTGGAACCGAGGAAAGAAACAAAAAAATAGCTGAAAAAAATCAGCTGCAGCAGCATCTGGACTGTTCACGTGAACAGTCCCCTTCTGATCAGAACCCACACACAGCCCCCAGCACTCCTTCATTGCAAAACCAAAAAAACAGTAGAGAGGCCAGCTGAGTGGCTCATACAAGCAAGAAACCAATTGGAAAACCAGCTGGAAAACAAGAAGATTCAGCAGTGCAGCAACCGGACTGCTCACGTGAGCAGTGGACTTGGACAGAGAAGAAATGCTGCTGAACAGAACCGTGAAATACCAACATCTGAGAGGAAGCCAATAAATGCCAACATGATACAGCAGAAGGCGTAAAAGTAACAATAAATCTCAGCTAGGAGCAGCTGAAGTCCCAGCTGAAAACCAACTGTGTTCCAGTCAATAAACCAACTGAGATCAGCTGGAAGAGACAATCTGCAGCAATCGCGAAGCAGTTCACATGAACAGTGCATCCAGACAACAAGCAGCAGAAAAGCAACATGAGAACCCCCACAACAGCATTAAAGAAACAGATGTTGCCTGAAAAACCAGCAGGAACAAGGGAAACCAGCAGAGTCCTCCAAACTGAAAGCACCACATCACAGAGAGAACCAGTTGGAAAGAAAATCAGCTGACTAGAGCAAAACCAGCTAAACAGTCCAATGACCATAAACCATGGCAGCCTTAGCAAAAGCCCCATCATGTGAAATGGATCCATAATATAGGTAAAAAATCACAAAAATGGCGCACTTTTTCCTTGGCGTTTTAACACCTTGTTGATCCTGCATCTGGATTAATTTAGCCCGGAGAGGAATCTTTAAATCAAGTGTGAAATCCGAAGAGGTACCCTCCAAAACAGCAAATCACAAATTCTCCAAAACTTCCAGGCCCTCATGTGCCCTTTCATTATCATTTGAACCATCATGGCCGAATCAGTTTCAATCTGAAGATTATAATTTAGAAGTCCATAACTTCTAAATAGCAATAAACCATCCTTGAGAGCATGCAACTCAGCTTCCGTGTTGGAACACACCTCGTAAAAAAAAGAAGCAGCCAGAACTATGTGCCCCAAGTCATTCCTTACCACAGCTCCGCCCCCAGCTCTTCCAGGATTTTCTTTCGATGCCCCATCCACATTTAGCTTTAAAATGCCCGAAGGAGGAAGGGACCAGTTTATGCAAATAATTTTTTGTTTCAGCTCATGCCTCAGCTCTACCTTTAATGCCCTCAAGAATTCCATACCAATCATGCCTTCCTTATCTTTAGGTCTAACGCCATAAGCCTGAAGACGCAGAGTGGAGCAGATATCTAGAAACACAGCATAGGCCGAGAGTGAGCTATCTTCATAGACCCTTCTGCATCGCTCCCTCCATAATCTCCAAATTACCACCAGTGGAACACCTCTTAACAAGTTCTGACTTACAGAGTGTTTTTTAAAAATTTTGATCAGTCTCATCATACAAACCAAAGGATTCAGCGGAGAAAACCTGAAAACCACGAAATGCAGCCAGTTTCCCCCAAACCTCTTTATCAAAGTTGCATTGTATGAACAGGTGAGAAGTAGATTCCACAGCCTTGTAACGTAGAGAACATCTGCTGGCCAAATCAACACCGACCCGTTGGAAGTTTGAGTCCTCTACTACTGCTTTCTGATATATCTTCCAGCCCAGCAGTTTTGCACTTGGGAAAACCGATTGGTTCCAGATCACAGAGGTCACAGGCACAGGGACACTCGAAGCTCTCACTGCCTCCCAAGCAGACTTGACATTGGACTCTCCCGAATCAGTTAATTTCCATATCAGTCGATCTTCTTTTTCGCTTAAACAAATCATAGAATTCTGTACTTCATGCTTTAACTGTTCAGATACCTGCACCCCCAAACTTTGCCACTGCCAGCACCCATCAGCCCATAACTCATCCAGGCATGGAAAACACGAGGGAGAAACGGCATACCTGAGCAGAAGAGGGCCAGATCCAGTCCAGTTCGAACACCAAAAGTCAACATTCTTCCCATTCCCCACCATGACCTGTGAGTTGGTCATAATCAAGCTAAAGAAAGGTTGCAGCATTCAAAATATACGCATTTTTCCAGCACCCGTGCATCGCATCAAGTGATTGCCTCTTAAGAATTTTTCTCTAAACATGTTTGCCCACAGAGAGTCGCCCTTAAGAATACCCCATGCCTGCTTCCAACGGTATGCCGTTTGGATATCTTCAAATTTACGAATCCCTAGGCCCCCCCTCTTGCTTGGGTCTTGTAATTACAGACCATGAAACCCAATGCCTTTTCCTCTCCCCCATCCTGCCTAGCCACATAAAGGAGGCCATGAGAGAATTCAACTTTGCCAGGATGCCTTTGGGCACGCTTAGACAAGCGAGCAAATGAATAGGAACAGAATTAAGGACTGATTTAATCAACACAATTCTGCCCATGTTTGAAAGTAAGCGTGCGTACCACCCTTCCATTTTGGCTTTGAATTTTAGGACCACATCCTCAAAATCCCGCAGTTTATATCTTCCTCTTATCATGGGGCATCCCAGGTAGACGAAGGGACATTGTTTTATTGGAATTTGAGCAATTCTGGATAGAGTCATTGTCCTGCCCCGAGGAATATTGGAGGAACATATGAAAGAGCTTTTATGTTTACTTATCCTCTGTCCAGAGCTATCCTTGTATCTTGCCAAAAACCTCATCAATCATTCCATGGAAAGTTTATTACCCCTAAGAAACAGTAGAGTATCATCTGCAAAAAGCAGATGAGAGACAAGAAGTGCATTCCTCCCTGCATGAAAAGCCTTGATTCTGCCTTCACCATACAGCTTCAACAGTCCTCTACTTAAAACCTCCTCTGCCAGAATAAAGAGAGCCGGAGAAATTGGGTCACCTTGTCTCAGTCCTCTAGACGAAGGAAAGAAACCGAATCTTTTCCCATTCAAGCAGACCGAGAAAAATTGATTCTTTAAGCAGTTGCCAATGATAGAAATGAACAAGCTTGAAAAGCCAAAACAAGTCAAGGTTCTTTTCAAAAAATCCCACTCTATGCGATCGTACGCCTTTATCATATCCAGTTTAAGAATCACGTTGCCAGCCTCAACTTTCCTATCAAGCTCTACCACCATTAACTGAGCTAAAGAAATACAGTCCCCAATCCCTCTCCCTTTGACAAAACCATGCTATGCATTTGAAATCAGAGATGGAAGAAGGGAAGCAAGTCTATTGGATAGGATCTTAGTGAAGACTTTGTATAAAAAATTGCATAGACTTATGGGCCTGAACTCTGAGAAAGAACAGGGCTTCAACACTTTTGGAATCAAAACGAGGAGTGTGGGGTTGACCGATCTTGGGACCACTCCCCCACTTAAGAAAAAGTTAACCGTTTCTAACATGTCATGTTTAATAATATCCCATGCAACTTGAAAGAATCTACCAGAGAAACCATCAGTTCCAAGGGCGCTTTCCACAGATATAGAAAGCACAACCTATTTAACTTCAATTAAGGTGGCAGCCATAGTCAAATTCTCGTTGTCAGTTGGTCCAACAAGCTCAGGAATGACCCCAAATAACTCTTCATCAAGGGTATGGTTTTTAGACTTGTACAATTTAGTAAAGAAAGTGACAGCCTGATGAGAAATCTCCTCCTCAGAGCTACAAGAAAGTCACATACAAGAAAGTCATTTATTTGTTATGGGTAGAAGCGAACAATTGGTATGTGAAGGATGGAAGTAAATATAGAGATGTGGTTGAGAGAAAAGGAGGTTAGGAAACCAAAAGTTTAAAAATGGAGATGTGTATGATTAATGTCACAAATGTTTGGTATTTAAATTCAATGGTGATCTTGGCATTTTCAAAATTTTGGAGGACAAAAGTGTCTAAAAAATGTTTTTCATATATGTTGATATTTTATAGTAGTATAGATATAGATATTTTCTTAATAAAATCCGGAGTAACCTAAGTATAATTATTATGGTTTTAAACTCATGTTTCTCATTTTATGGGAATCAGGGTGTGACACACACTAGATATTGATATATGCTTAAATATTGCTTTAAATCTCGATCATTGAATATTATGATTATGTTCAAACCTTTGTTCTAGTCAAAATGAAGTCCTTGTTCAAAGTGTAAATAAAACATATATTTGTACTAGCAATGCGCCACGTGCGTTGCACGTGACTAATTTTTTTAAAAAAAATTTAATAAATAATTATTTGGTATATATGTTTGAATTAAATATCATCTCAATTTTACCAAATTTATTTTTTCATTGCTCATGCTCCATTATAGAATTTTTGAAAATTTTGTATATTTTCAAGATTGGTTATTCTAACTTTAAGAAAAATGATCGGTTATTATTTGATATAACATAGTTTAAAAAGTTTACTATAACTAAAAAATTATATAAAACTATATATACATTATTTTTTTCTTAAAAATAAAATGGTTTTGATGAAAAATAAAATATACATACTTAGTCATAATATTATCTTTATAAATGAGATGAGTAATATTATATTAATGGAGTTTTTGAAGGTTTTTTTTTAATATTTTGTTAAAACTTATAATAATGCATATATTTTTGAAGAGTAATATAATAAGTCAAAAAGTTTCATAAAAATTGACATTTATAAATAAAGAATAAATAATTAAAAAATTAATTTGATTAAGATTTTACTTATAAATCATTTAATAAAATAAAAATAATTATCAATAAATTAATCATATTGGAACCTTAAGATTATCTAGGTCAATTGTGATAAAATTTAATATACAATGCTATAATCTATATAATAAAGTAGAGTTGAGTTTGAATCCAAGAGACAGAGTGGTTCAGATCGTTTTGAGACAAAACATAAGCACATCCGACGGACAATGTAATCTCAACATAAAAGACGGTTCAGATCATTTCAAAAATTTTGATCTAACGGTATATTGTGATTACCGAAATTAGTTTCCCCGCCCAACAAAATTCCTGTTTTAATTATAAGGGCTTTTTGCTTGACTGACGCCCCAGTCTCCTCTGATTCCCCCATATCTTCCCCTAAAATCTCTCTCAGAATCCTTCTCAATCTCATCCTCTGCCTTCCAAACTCATCCCCCAAAATCTTCCCCTACTCATCCCCAAAATCTCCAAAATCTCTCATGCCCAGCTCATCCCCAAAATCTCTTACGCCGAGGTATCTCAGTAATTGCTCTAACAATTTGTCTCCTCCCTTTCTCTCTGGAGTCCAACTCCGGCGACCCAAATATTCCAACATTCACCACAACTCTCACCATGCTTTTCCTAAACCCTTTTTTTTTTTTTTTTTGAAAAAAAGGAGGATATATTGAAATGAGCAGAAATTACAAGAAGCAAGGAAGCCGGGCTTTAACAAAAACAAGGAAGCCAATGTGGCATAAACCATCAAAAAAGAAAAGGACATAAAATGGGACATGAAGGCCAGCAAAAGCCAGCTGAGAGTCCAGCTGAAGATCCAGAAAATTCAGCTGGAGGAAAGCTGGAAACCCAAGAGACAGCAACTGCGAGATGATGAAAACCATGAGGAATGAACATAAGCCCAGAACCAACACAGCAACTGAGAGCCCGCTGAGAACAAATCCCCAGCTGACTGCCGAAGGAAGCAGCAACAGAGAAACCCACAGCAGCAGACCAATAGCCAGCGTCAAGCAGATGAAAGAACCGCTGAGAGACCATGAGAAAATCAGCAAAACCAGCTGAAGAAAAAGAGACCAGAGGTGGCCAGCAGCAGCGACAAGAAAGCTGTGCACATGAACCATTGACACCATCAAAACAGCACAGCAATCACAGCAGCAAGTGGAGCCCATAAGAACCAGCAGAGAACCACAAAGAAATCATGGAAAACCAGCTGGAAACCCGTTGAGACCAGCTGGAAATCCAGCTGAAAACCCTCTGAGCAGAACCGTGGAAAGCCTTCAATGTTTACCAAAGATAAAGTCTGATAAAACCAGCTGTAGCAACAAAATGAGCCACGATCCCCAGCTGAAATCAGCACAAAATCCAGCTGAGATCCAGAAAAAACCAGCTGAAAGAGCCCATCAGTAGCCGCAAACAGGCTGTCCATGTGAACAGTAGCGTGAACAGTGTGTCATGACCAAAACCAGTTGAAAACCATCTGAAAATCACCCACAGCAGCTGCAATATCAGTAGAGGTCAGCTGAGAAAAACCGCCAGCAGCAGGAAGCAGACTGTTCACGTGAACAGTCGCGTGAATAGTACTCCCTGACCAAAAACAGCAAAAAAGCCACCGGAATGTCCCCCCCAGCTGCATTTAATGTACAAATGTTGCCTAAGCTTCCCAGCAGGGTAAAGGAAGCAAACACACCAGCTGCGAGAAGCCAAGCAATGAGAAACAAAAGCCCCAGCCCGATTGGATGATTCATAAGTAAAAACCAAAGAATCAAAAATTAGTAAACTTTTTCCTTGACGTTTTAACACCTTGTTGATCCTGGATCTGAATTAATTTTGCCCGGAAAGGAATCTTCAAATCACGTGTGAAATCCGAAGAGGCACCCTCCAAAACAGCAAGGTTTGCAAGACAGTCAGCTAAGCAATTTGCTTCCCTGTATACATGAGCCAAACTAAAATTCATGCCCTTCAATAACTCCATGATCTCATCACAAATCTTCCAAAACTTCCGGGCCCTCATGTGCCCTTTCATCACCATTTGGATCATCACCGCTGAATTAGTTTCAATCAGAAGGCCACAATCTAACAGCCCATAACTTCTAAACAACAATAAACCATCCTTGAGTGCATAAAGCTCAACCTCCATGTTTGAACAAACCTCATAGAAAAAAGAAGCAGCCAAGACAATGTGCCCCCATTCATTCCTTACCACAGCTCCAGCCCCAGCTCTTCCAGGATTTCCTTTCGATGCCCCATCCACATTTAGCTTTAAAAAACCGGAGGGAGGAGGGGACCAGTTAATCCAAATAATTTTTGGTTCCAGTTCCTGCCTCATCTCCACCTTTAAGGCCCTCAAAAGATCCATCCCCATCATGCCTTCCTTTGCCT
>CAUOFW020002859.1:318290-330024 GCA_963454935.2 Ilex paraguariensis
GAATTTGTGCAATTTTGGAAAGTGTCATTCTCCTGACCAGGGGAATTTTGGAGGAGCAGATTAAGGAACTTTTCTGCTTGCTTATTCTCTGACCAGAGCACTCCTCGTATCTTGCCAAAAATCTCACCATTTGTTCCATGGATAGTTTATTCCCCCTAAGAAACAACAGAGTGTCATCTGCAAAAAGAGGATGAGAAATAAGAAGAGCACCCCTCCCTGAATAAAAAGCCTTGATTCTGCCTTCACCATACAGCTTCATCAGGCCCCTGCTTAACACTTCCTTGGCCAAAATAAAGAGAGCAGGTGAGATTGGGCCACCTTGTCTCAACCCTCTAGACGAAGGAAAATTGCCAAATCTTTTCCCATTCAAGCAGACCGAGAAGAATTGGTTCTTTAGGAAGTTACCAATGATGGAAACAAATAAGTTTGAAAAACCAAAACAGCCCAAAGTTCTTTCCAAAAAGTCCCACACCAATGCGGTCATATGCCTTCATCATATCCAATTTAAGAATCACGTTGCCTGCTTCGACTTTTCTATCAAGCTCGCCCACCATTAACTGTGCTAAAGAAATACAATCCCCAATCCCTCTCCCTTTGACAAAACCGTGTTTTGCATTTGAGATCAGAGACGGAATGAGAGCCACAAGTCTATTGGATAGGACCTTCGTGAAGACTTTGTACAAAAAATTGCATAGGCTTATGGGCCTAAAGTCTGTGAAAGAGCAAGGCTTCATCACTTTTGGAATCAAACACAAGGAGTGTGGAGTTAACAGATCTTGGAATCACTCCCCCACTCAAGAAAAAATTAACCGCCTCCAAAAGGTCGCTTTTAACAATATCCCATGCTACTTGAAAGAATCTACCAGAAAAACCGTCAGCGCCAGGGATGCTTTCCACAGACATAGAAAAGACAACCTGTTTCACTTCGGTTAAGGTAGCAGTCATAGTCAAGATCTCGTTAGCCGCTGGTCCAACAAGTTTAGGAATAACCCCAAATAGCTCTTCATCAAGCCCATGGTCCTCTGACATGTACAGTTTAGCAAAAAAGGTTGTGGCCTGTTGAGAGATCTCCTCCTCAGAGTCACACCATTCACCATCTTCACCTTTAATCCTCATCAGTCTGTTCCTCACAGCCTTCCCTTTGGCCAAAGCATGAAAGAACTTGGTATTCCTCTCCCCGTGTAGTGCCCATTTTATGTTAGCTTTTTGTCTCCAGTACAATTCTTCCAACCTAAGTGTTTCCTCTAGATTCTTTCTTGCAGAGTAGTTATCATCCACAGAACGTTCTGCCTCTCGCAAAGCCAATTCCTGCATACTAATCTTTTCAAAAATGTCCCAAACACCTCCTTGTTCCATTTTTTGATATTAAACTTTAGCATTTTTAGTTTGAGGAATAAGTTCTCAGCGTTAGCAAACATTCTGTCCAGCCGTTGCCACATTCTCGAATTAGCCCCTCCGATTGAATACAGTCCCCAAATTCATCCATTGCCAACACAGATGGAGAGGCACCCCCCCATTCTTTCATTTGACCTCATCACAATGTTAAAATCCCCCATCACCAACCAGGGCATAGCAAAGGATGTAGAAATAACCTGTAAGTGTCCCCACAAAGGGCCTCCTTAACAAGTAAGTCACAACAACCATAGACCACCGTAACTAACACTGGATCAGCTCCCTGGTAGGAGACTGACACGGTCATAGCTTGTTCAAAGTGCAGCATGCTCTTAACTTCCAAGTTATCATTCCATAAAAGCCACATATTTTTCTCTGCCTTTGTGTTTGCCATAAAAGAATTTAACCCAACAGCAAGACCAAAATTCCTTAGTTTGGTATGGGACATTTTTGGTTCAATAACAGCGAGAAGACTCACCTTATTCATTACAATTAATTTCTTTAATTTGCTTCTTAGGCTCTCTTTTCCAGCACCCCTTACATCACCTTATTCATTACAATTAATTTCTTTAATTTGCTTCTTAGGCTCTCTTTTCCAGCACCCCTTACATTCCACATTAGGAAATTCATCATAAAGAATTTGTTTCATCATTACCTCTGGGACTATGCCCAGTACTGCAGTCGGAGTAGTTCACTGTTGTTTGGTTTAGCAAGATAATTCCTTGATCTTCATTTACAGTGGCATCTTCACTTGAATCAGCCCAATTTTTTGAGCTTTCTTGATCAGAGTAAAAGCCCCTGTCTGGTGGTTCTTTATCCCTCCTGAGTCCACTTTCGTCATCCACGGTGTAATTTTGTCTGACTCTTAGCTCATACAGATGATCCACAAAGAAAGAAGATGAGGTAGGTGAATGAGATTGTTTATTTAACGAGCACATTACTGTACCTGCCATCTGTTGCACCTCTTTAGACCCTTCCGCCTGAGGTTGAGAAAATAGAGCATTATCCATACCGTTCTGTATACCCTTTTCACCTCTTTCGGGAGATACCTCCATTAATGACATTTCTTTCTCCTTTTCTGCGCCCTGTAACCTCTTCTCATCCGGTGTTAGAGTAACCAAATCCTCCTTGTTTTTTGCCTCTGAACTTGCAACAGTGCTTTTTTAAGTAATTGAATCCCCGTTAGGATTTTCCATTTCATCTTTTCCCTCCTCTGCGACATCCTTGCCCGAATGCTCTCCTCTTAACACATTAAATTTATTGGCATCCTCCTCTCCTCCTACATCTAAATTTATAGGATTCGAGAAACTGTGGTGCTTGGTGACCCTCTTTCACGGTTACTTTGGAATTCGCTTTTTTTGTGACTTTCTGCCATGCCTTATCTTTCCCCTTAAGGTCCTCGTCTTTTTTCGAGATGCCAGCTTTCTGCTTTCTTTCCTCCTTAGGGTTGTATGCCTGTTTGTCCACTTTGTTTTCCTCTTCCCTTTTGCCTTTACGACACTCGAGCATCCCATGGCCTTCTTTCAAACACCCAGCACAATACTTCACCAATTTTTCATAATTAATCTTTTGCCAACGCCCACTTGTTCCGCCAAAAAATAGCCAAAGACGAGATGGGTTATCAGCTAATAAATTAACTTCGACACATACGCTAGCCACACCTGGCCTAGATAATAGGAGGGTGGGTGAGTCAATTACAAGGATTCTCCCGATGGGACTCAAAATGTCCCGAAGGCTCTCCTTATCAAAGAGGTGAATTGGCAAACCTGGGAGAGAAATCCAAATAGGAACCACTGGTAGTTCAATCCCAGGCAGGAACTCCGGAAACCACTTGAAGAACCTGAACAAGAAGCCCTCGATGTGTGTTGCATCTGTGAAACTCGGGAAAATTTAAACTTTTTCTTAGAAAGGGCAAAATGGTAATTTGTCATCCTAATGCGTATTTAAAATAATCATGTTCTAGACCTCGGTTGAGGAAACGGAGTTCGCCGTTGGATTCGTATCGCAAAATCTAATCACCCTGTCAAATTTCGTCGAATTTCGAGATAGACGAATTTTTGCACGTTGTTCAAGGCAACTACGAGGCGAATGACATTTTAAAGGTCCCCAAAAATGAATTTTTAAATTTTTTTCTTAAAATCAAGTTAAAGTTCCAATACAATTAATTTTAACTAAATCTGAGGTATAACAAATCGTTTCGGAACGAAAAACGGACCCGGAAGTCTGAAATATGCAGTGCGATGTGGACCACACATTCAGGACTATAAATACCTACTTGACTTAAATATTTTGGAAAAAATATCTCATGTTCTTGACCCTTGGCCGACCATAGAGAGAAGAGACTGAAAAGAGAGAAAAACAAATAAATTCTTCAAGCTTCAATCCAAGATTCTCGGAGTTTCGTCGATCGGAATTCGTCGAGCCAAGAATCAAAGTTCATCTCCTCGACGAGGATTACGTGTACGTACCAAGAAAAGTGGATTTCACCGAAGGTGCAAAGAAAAGACTTTGGAGGAATCAAAGGTTCTTGGGTTTGTTTTGGTGTTTTTTAGAAGTTCTACCACTTCTTACACGCTACAAGAGGTAGGGTTCGCTCCTACCTTGGTTTTATTCTTACCTTAAGTGGGCTTTTAGTGGCTGAAAATGGTTTATATGTGGGCTGTCCAAATAGACTGTTAAGGGGCTGAATTTTGGACTGTTAAGGGGCTGAATTACGGACTGTTTTGGTGCTGAAATTGGGGCTGTTTTGTGCACTAATTAGGGGCTGTATACAGACTGTTTTTGGGGCTGTTTTAAGGCCTACTTTGGGGCTATTTTAGGGCCTATTTTGGGGCGGTTTAGTGGCTAAATTTTGGGCCACTATGGGCTGATTTTCTTGTGGGCTGAAATATGTGCTATATTTTGTCTTTTAAATTAAGTGTGTTTTTGACATAGATTATGTGATAACATGCTTGTCAATTGTGTTGAATATAAATGTTGACACATGCTAGTTGATGTTTTGACATTGTGATGAAATTATGGGGATTATTAGCATATGATATAAATCGCCATGGTAGACATTGATGTGTAAAAATTGTTCCTTTGGCATGCATTGCAATATGAACAAGGAATTGGCATCACATTCATGGGCATGAGTCATGAGTGTGGATGTGTGTATGCATGGTTAATTAAACACCATTCTTGGTGATTAATGGGTAGACTCGAAAAAGTTAGGTTGAAAATCTGAATGAGTCACATGGTTGCATGAAAGAAAAACTTGTGTCGGGTATAGCAAGAAGGGGTAGATTCCCCCCTCGGGTGCAAGACTCGGCGACTTGGTTATACATTCCCCTGTACTGAAATTCCAAAAAAGTGTAGTATGGTGTACGGAACCGGCGGTATAAAATCCAAAATCCGTTGCCCAACAAGACACAAGATTTTGATTTATAAAGTACTCATATAATGAGTAACACCCATTAATGATTTGGTTTTATAATAAAACAACTTTTATTTCAAACGATCATTTGGTGAATTTTTTCGTCAATTGACGGATTCAGTANAATATGTGTTATATTTTGCATTTTAAATTAAGTGTGTTTTTGACATAGATTATGTAATAACATGCTTGTCAATTGTGTTGAATATAAATGTTGACACATGCTAGTTGATGTTTTGACATTGTGATGAAATTATGGGGATTATTAGCATATGATATAAATCGCCATGGTAGACATTGATGTGTAAAAATTGTTCCTTTGGCATGCATTGCAATATGAACAAGGAATTGGCATCACATTCATGGGCATGAGTCATGAGTGTGGATGTGTGTATGCATGGTTAATTAAACACCATTCTTGGTGATTAATGGGTAGACTCGAAAAAGTTAGGTTGAAAATCTGAATGAGTCACATGGTTGCATGAAAGAAAAACTTGTGTCGGGTATAGCAAGAAGGGGTAGATTCCCCCCTCGGGTGCAAGACTCGGCGACTTGGTTATACATTCCCCTGTAGTGAAATTCCAAAAAAGTGTAGTATGGTGTACGGAACCGGCGGTATAAAATCCAAAATCCGTTGCCCAACAAGACACAAGATTTTGATTTATAAAGTACTCATATAATGAGTAACACCCATTAATGATTTGGTTTTATAATAAAACAACTTTTATTTCAAACGATCATTTGGTGAATTTTTTCGTCAATTGACGGATTCAGTATACCTTGGCATTGCATTGTGTCGTGGGAGTCGATGATGACTTGGGTTTAAGTGTATGAGTGAGTATCATCTCATTTCATGGCATGACATGATTACATTCCACATTTAATGCATATTCTTGTATGGAATGATTGTTAAATGTTGTTTGTTGCTTATATACACCACATATGCATCTAAGGTGGAGAGTAGCCTCTAGAGGGATTATTCTACTGGGCGTTAGCTCACCTTATACTGGAAAATATTTCAGGTGGGAGAGATACATCGGTAGATGGCTCCAATTTGGACCCTCATGTTTGAAGAAAGCCGAATGTGGCTTTATTTTGTGATAATGTAAAACATTTGTGGAAATAATGTTTTGGACATGTAATATTTTGCAAATAATTGTAATAGAACTTATATAGACTATTGTTAAACTAACTTTGCATGTGTTGATATAAATATGGATAATTGGACCCGGTGTGGTCATTGTTGAATATTGGACCTCGGATGGGTCTTGTTATTATATGATTGCACAGGTTGAGTTTTTGGCAGNTTTCGGATACGTCTTGTTATTATATGATTGCACAGGTTGAATTTTTGGTAGAGCTTCCCGTACAAAGGAGACTCTGCCCGAATTTCATAAAAAATTATGGTTTCCAGTAAATGGCGCATAATGGCGTGATATCAAATTACTCGGTATCCACGGGTTGATGGGGAATCAACGGACCCCCAGATTTTGGGGTGTCACAGCATCCTTTAACCATGTCTTGACGTAATCCTCATTGTAATCAATGCGTGTCTTGGATCCAAGACCCCGACAGTGAAGTTGCCTTTCAGGGGTCATCTGGTAGTGATGAATTCCTTGATAACACCAACTGATGGTTAACCAAATGCGCATTTTCATATTAACGTCTGGTGGAACTTCTTTGAGAGAGTTTGAGTTTCCTCAGAAGACCAATACATCCCAGGTTCCCTGTTATTGAAAACCACCCGTTTGGTTGGCCTAAAACAAGATGCTGAAGGAATTGGAGAGGAGACCCCTTCAATCAGCTGTGGAGACTGTGTATCCGAAGAGCTCGAAGGAGCCGAAGGAAAAACAAACACCAAAGGAGGCGAAGTTGATGGGGGGTTTTTTGAAAAGGGAAGCAAAATTTTTTGTAATATTAGATCCGGGTTGGAGATTGGGATTTGTGGGGAGGATACCAGAGGAGTTTGCGATTACCTGTTGCGATCCTGAAGCATTTGCACCATCTGCCCTAACTCGGACAATTGCACCGATTGTGGAAGGATTTTTGCAATATCTGTTGTAGATTGTAGATTCGGGTTTGTAGGAGGCATACAAGAGTTCTTTGTGACATCTTGCAACGTTGTTGAAGCTTTTGCCCCATTCTGAACAATATCGGTAAAGTGTGCCGATGTTGACTGGGTTAAAGGATTTAAAGAAATCTTGGGGGTTGTGATGGAAATAAGGGAAACATCCGGTGGCTTAGGAGGGATTTGACCCTGATTTTGATCAGCAGTCATAATAAATGCGCAGAACAAAGCATAAAGATCAAGAATGCAGGAAAAAGCAAAGAAAACCTAGAGAGTGGTGAGAGCTTCTCTCACTAGAAAAACAATAACCGCCCTTGACTAAACCTAAACCCTAAAATCCTAAACTCTAAACCCTAAACCCAAAATGACACAAAACCTAATGCAATACTAACAATGTCCAAACTATAGACAACCGGTGCCTGAAGATACCATCTAACATAAAAAAAAGTAGTTGATTTGGAACATTTCTCCTTCCATTGCTTGAATAAGAGAAATTGAATTCAATATGGGTTTTGCTAATTTTATAAAAAATTCTAACGGAATTTCCTCTAAAAATAGGAGTCCAAATAAATATCAACTTGTCACAAAATTTATATATCTCATAATCACACCTAAACCAATTACTAAACTCATCGTCATATTATAGTCTTGTCTAAACACGGCTATCTACAAATTACCACAACATCATAGTGATATTAACCATTAAAAATGATAAATAATGACCTTTTGGGAAAAAACAATGATAAATAATCGTAATTATACAATACACTTGTAGGTAGTAGCAAAATTGTAGTGATTGCTACTATCAATGTTTATTCTTTAACCTAGGCACACCTCATNACAATGATAAATGATCGTAATTATACAATACACTTGTAGGTAGTAGCAAAATTGTAGTGATTGCTACTATCAATGTTTATTCTTTAACCTAGGCACACCTCATGGTAGCCATCCTCTTGCCCCATCAACATGTCACAACAAACAATACAGATCCAAATTTTACCTAGACCAATAAAAAAAACTGTAATTTGGTGATTAATTATTAANGTAGTCATCCTCTTGCCCCATCAACATGTTACAACAAACAATACAGATCCAAAATTTACCTAGACCAATAAAAAAACCTGTAATTTGGTGATTAATTATTAAAAAAATGGAAATTAAAACACATTCATAGGAAACCCAACAATTCATAAGTAGTATTTTAACTGATATATATCCTTACAACAAAAAAGAGTAACGGCAAGCTGTGCTTAAGAGAGAACCAAACTTTGGGTAGAGAGCATGGAAAAATTACAAAAGTTACGAGGAAAAAAAAAAAGAAAATTTGGCAAAAAATTCTTTTGAAAATAGTACCATAGAATTTCAATGCTAGTAATTTGGTAAATGCATGCTTAAAGAAAACACAGCCTAAATTAGTTACTGCACTCACCATCACGTCGCATTCATGCTTCAATATAACCATTTTATCAATAATTGTAGCAACATAGTAGTAATATTAAATCCAAAATTATCAATTGAAGCAATAAAAAAATCTATTGCAATAACAACAAAATTATACATGTTAAATCTTTTTAACATGAAAATTCAAAAAATATATAAAGACGCTCATGAAGAAAGAAAAGAATGACATTAGTTTGAAATGAGATTTATGCGAGGTGTTACAAATGTATCACTAAGACACTATGACCTTTTTATTTTAACATGAAATATGACATATATTAAAGTCATTCGACTTGTTTTCACATAAAGAATTCATATTNAAAAACATTCAGTCACCTTAAATGAAGTTGTCTCTCAATACAACCCTCTAAGTATACAATCAAATTTAGCATTATCTCAGTATATATCTCTCTACATCTAAAATCAAACTCTGTTTAAACTTATAATTCAAAAACAAAAAGTGGCAACATATAAAATGGTGTAGAAAAAAGGCACAAGGAAAAAAAAGGATTATCAATAATCGAAACTAATAATACCACTCGACTAAACAAACACGTTACTTGAAACACGCCATTTTCGAGACGCATTACTTGATAAATCAATCGACCACAATACCACGATCATAAATATATCTCCAAATGTACATGGGTCAAAGCTCTAATTATCTCGATAAAAAATTCTCTTCATAATATACAAAATAATCTGTTCAAATTATATATCACCACAAAATTATAAAGTTGCAATTCTCTCATATTTCAACTCTGGTCCTCCCCTTTGAGATAATTATGAAAAATATNGCCACAAAATTATAAATTTGCAATTCTCTCATATTTCAACTCTGGTCCTCCCCTTTGAGATAATTATGAAAAATATTAAAAGCAAGGAAATATACTATAATACCCCAAAATCTTCCTTGAACGACATTACTATCTAAAACCATTCACATGATGAGAGCAACTAAATGAACTTCATAACTAAAGAGAATTTCATTCATCATCCACAGTATATACAACATGTTCAAAAGAATATGCCNAAGGAAATATACTATAATACCCCAAAATCTTCCTTGGACGACATTACTATTTAAAATCATTCACATGATGAGAGCAACTAAATGAACTTCATAACTAAAGAGAATTTCATTCATCATCCACAGTATATACAACATGTTCAAAAGAATATGCCCAACTATGACAATTACATCTCAAAAATCAACTATTATCTTGCAGTGGAATAACAAAAATATTAGACTTCACATTGTCCCAAAATGAATTTTCTAGTCTGGAATATAAGAAAATGTAGCTCTAAACGTCTACCTCGGGATCCACGTGCCCATCTATTGGAACTTCCCAATGTATCGGCTCATCAACTTCGAGCTCCTCATCTAGACCATAATTTGAAAAGAATGTTGTTTGTAGGGGGTGACCACTAAGCTCTGTAGGAAAATCCTCCCAAACTCGAACAATGTTTCAAAAGTATATAAAACGGTCGGTCTCATTTCACAAATATCATATATAGCTTTTGAAGGAAAACAGAGATATTTCAATGGATCTCAAGTTTACACAATAACAATAATTAAATGAAAAAGTAAAACCAATTTCCAAAAATAACAATTCCAACAAGTTATCATTTCCACAATAATCAATTTCACAATAAACTAATTCCACCATAAACTCATTGTCACAATAAACCATAACCAACCATTTGCACAATAAACAATAGCTCACAATGTATATTAAATCACAACTTATATCTCATGTATGATATATGACTTCGCATGAATAAACACATCGAGAACATCCTGCCCCGCACACACGCATCCAATCTTTGCAAGGATATCCAACTTTAGGAAGGGCGTATACCAATGCATTTGCAGTGACGAATCTAACCCAAGAATAGTTTATTAACTCTCAACCTTGATACCCGTGAGCGAATAGTGGTTTAGTCCTCGCAAAGCACCAACCCCACTACGAGTGGTAGGAANATACTAACCCTCAGCCTTGATACCCGTGAGCGAATAGTGGTTTAGTCCTCGCAAGGCACCAATCCCACTACGAGTGGTAGGAAAAATTCAATCCCAAGTACCCGGTCAACGGCCACCCATGGTCTTTCAAACATCCACAAGAGATACAATACCCAACCAATTTCTCCAATCCCAAGTAAAATCCAAAATTCCCAAATTTCACATATATTATTACAATAACTTTGTACATATATCAATCAAAGGACACTCTTTGCAAAGAAATTTAAAAGACTCTATATAGTGTACATTATCTCGTACCTCAAATGACTTCGATACATATGANTTTTGTACATATATCAATCAAATGACACTCTTTGCAAAGAAATTTAAAAGACTCTGTATAGTGTACATTATCTCGTACCTCATATGACTTCGATACATATGAAATTCAAAATACCCTGAACAAAATATTAGAATTTGATAACAATTTGAAGTAAAATCATTGTTCAATTTTTGACCTCAAGATCTCATGAATTTTTTCCCTCTCTCTTCTCCTTGTTTTGCGTTTTGGCCATCGCTTCATGGCAATTTACAACTAGAACTCCTCTAGCTCACGTCACCATGCTTGAAATGCATGTGACCTCATTCGACAAATGTCCATTTTTGGCTGAAGTTTTTTTTTTTAATAATAAAACACACTTGTCACTTAAAGGATGGCTACACCCCCCCCCTTCATATGACACTTTTGTCCCATTTTCTATAATATCTCCATCTAAATCGCATATTATTCATATATTACCCGTTTAATATTGTAACGCCCCAAAACACACCGTGGATGACATTACATTCTAAAATCATTAATATCATGAGAGCACTGGTAACACCCCGCATTTTCTTTTATATATGTATATAGATATATAGTAAATAATTGTGATAAAAAAATGTGGATATATGTAGTGATGTGTGTTTGAATTTGATAGATTGAAAAAGTAGAGATTTAAAATGTTAGTGAAAATAATAGTTAAAATTTGATTTTAATAAGTGAAAATATGAAATTTTAGGTCCTAGAACTTGTATTAAATAGGTTTGATGTAAAAATATGTGTTGGAGAGGTTCGAGATAGATTTGGTTGGCTTAGGAATGGATTGGAAATGGAAAAGGGACGAAGACAGGCTATGAACAGTGCACTGCTGCAACTTCAAGCTCGATTTAGACCTTGATGCAGTCAATATCTCTCCAAACTCAAAACATAAAAGTTTTAGAGCTCTTTCGTATCATTCCATAACATCTTGAATCATTTCAATCGGAGCTTGGATGAGAGAGTTATACTCAGATAACGAAATGATGTCGAAATAGTGCAATTAGCTTCGTTTTGTATTTAATGTCTCCATTTGCATCCTAAATCAAAATATAAAAATAATGAGTACTTTTAGGCTTCAAATAAGTATAAAAG
>CAUOFW020002859.1:331976-456360 GCA_963454935.2 Ilex paraguariensis
AAAAAAAAAAACTTAACAGGCCGTCAACTATGTAATGGTCCGTATATCTAACTCGTAGAGGCATAAAAGATGGTTTTGCATATGAAAGACATCATCATTCGATGGTTAATTACGGTATAACATTTTTTTGTGATACAATAGTGAATTAGTCACCCAATGAACACAAAGAATAACACTCTTAATTTAGTTGAACCACCGCTGCAAGACCACAAAATATTGAAGCAGAATGGCTCCAAGGAAAAAAAATAGAGGGTCAAACTAAATTTCATCAAAATCAATAGCCACAAAAAAAAAAATTAGAAATGAAACACCCAATAGGAAACCATCAAACATTACAACGAAACCCAATGACTTCGAAAAATATTGATGAACAATTTACTCGGTTTCCTTCGTCACAACATCAAAAATGTTGATGAACAGTGCATATTAAGTAAAATGACATAAATTAAAACACAAAAAGCATTTGGTAGAATCTAGTTCTTTCTTTCCAAGCAGACAGTGCAGGTGAGAGCTTCTACTGTTTTTTCTGCGATGGACACGATGCCAAGCACNAAAAAAGCCAACAAATGACATAGCCCTCATGTTTTGGAGTAATAGAGGAATATAATTCCAAAAATTAAACAACAAAGAATTGGTCACCAAAAAAATATTAATGGACATCCATCAAACAAAACATCATCAAAAACACACAATGAGAGTGGACAAAAATATGGAAGCAAAAAAAGAGAGAATCTTATCAAACTCACAGTTTGTGAGACAACTACAATTAACATTCCCAAATTACCTCAACGCAATACAATTAAAACGATTGATAATAAAACTTGACAACAACCAACTTTAACACCAATTTCATCAAAGTAACACAAATCCACAAAATTAACAGCTATAGTTATTTTATGGGTGAGCTGTGGGAGTGTGTGCATTGTGTGCTCTAAATTCACTACAAAAAAGAGAAATAAAGGGAGAGAGGTGATGGGTTCTTTTTTATATCTAAAAAGATAAACAAAGAGATTTGTGTGGTGGGCAGGTGTGTGTGTTGGTGGGGGGGGGGGAATTCTTGAAAAACAAAGGGATTAGAGGAGGGGGATGTGTGTGTTTATGTGAGAGAAAGAGGGGGGTTGTGCGTAGAGGTTGGTGGTTGTATGTGGGCAAAAAATTGAGCATTGGAAGAGGAGAGAAGTGGTTGGTGGATGTGTGTTTATGTGTATGTGTATGTGTGATAAAGAGAGAGAATAGTGGGGATGGGCCGGTTTGGGTTTAAGGTTTGTGTGAGTTTATCAAAGAGAGGAGAGGAAAAACCGAGACTATTTTTCTTCATTACTAAACATGATATTTTATTTATCTATCCAACTTTCCATCCTTTCATTTTTTTTCATCGTACTGAACAAAGCATAAGAGAAAGGATCCAAAAGTCTTCCCTTCTATTTTTCTAATATTCAAGAATGTTGAATTATTAAACTCCTAACCCCTCAACAGAGATTACACTCACACTAATATTGAATTATGATAAAATTTGTGACCGATTAAAAATTAAAATAAGTAGTGGTTAGAGTGAGTTTGTTGGAAGCTACTTAGAATAATTGGGGGCATTTGGTAGAATCTAGTTCTTTCTTTCCAAGCAGACAGTGCAGGTGAGAGCTTCTACTGTTTTTTCTGCGATGGACACGATGCCAAGCACGGGGAGGATGTTGATGGTTCAAAACGAGAGAGGAATACCAGTTTTGAGAATCAATAATTCTTTGATTTTTTCTCATTCTTTGTAAAATGTGGATAGTTCTTTGTAAATTTTTGGAGTTGGGTTGTTATGGAGGCAGNCTTTGTAAAATGTGGATAGTTCTTTGTAATTTGTTAGAGTTGGGTTGTTATGGAGGCAGATCTGTCTACTTTTTCTTCATTGTAATAATTTTTTGGAAATGAAATAAAGTGTTGATTTGTTTGAAAAAAAAAATCCAGCTACTCCCAATAGATCACTTCCCAAGAATACATTCACATATCTATACTACTAATAAAAGTATCTTAAGTGAAAAAATTTTTATTCTCTATTTTACACTTATAAAAAAATTTAATTACCATATTATCTTTCCATAGTTATATATCTAAATTACAATCACGTCCTTATGTATTTAAATCTCCAATTTACCCTATAGCATTTCTTTTACTTCTCTATTATCATTGTATAAATATCAATATCTATAAAAAAAAAAAATTAAACTGACTACATTACTCTTCAAAAAATATATGCATAATTATAGTTTTCAATAAAGTGTTCAAAAACTTTATCAATAAATCATACCTTTTTCAAATATATAGATAACATTATGACTATATATATGTATTTTTTTTGCCATCTATACTACTAATACAGAATGAAACTTTTGTCATAGCATAAAAAAAAATTTATTCACTATTTTACTCTTATAAAATATTTTAAATACCACACTATCCTTCAATATTTGAATATCTAAATTGTCATCATATACTTATATGTTTAAATCTCCAAATTACCCCTAATATCTCTTTTAATTCTTTATTTACTATGTATAAATATCAGTATCTATGAAACATTTTAATTGACTACGATACCTTTAAAACATATATGCATCACTATAATTTTTAATAAAATGTTCAATTTTAAGAAAAAAAAAAAAACTTTATCAATTTAATATTACTCATTTTAAATATAAGGATAATATTATCCTTACATATGTGTATTTCTTTCATCCAAAATTTCAACCATTTAATTTTTAAGATAAAAAATAATCTTTTACGTAATTTTTTAAAAATAATTTATATTAAATCAACATAATTCTTCAATTACAATAAACTTTTCATTTTTTATTAAGAGTTTATATAAAAAAATTATTTTGTATTTTTAAGTAAAACTTGAATTTTAGAATTTTAATATTCTTTTAAAATATATATTATAAAGTAGTATATTATATTTTAAGGTGAATATTCTTCGGCTTTCTTGTTCTGAACCTGGGCTGAATGCATAATTAATGAGCAGATTGAGCCTCAGAAAGGAATAAAACCGCTGAACACAAAGAAAAAGGTAGAGAGAAGTGAGAGCTTCTCTCTCTAGAAACAAACAACTGCCCCGCAAAATCCTAAACCCTCAACTCTCGACCCTAAAACCCTAAACTTTAAACTCTAAACCCTAAACCCCTTTTTTTTAAAAAAAAAAAAGCAATACCATAAAATAAAACCATGATTACAAGAAGCAAAGCTTTAATAGCTGAGGAAAAGCCGTAGTTGGCTTTAATCCTTCAAAAGACAAAGAAGAACTTCAACATAAGCCAAAGGCGCAAAGGAACAGCAGAATGGCGCAAAAGCTTGAAAAGCGGCTGAAAAACCAGCTGGAGAAGCATAAAATAACAGCACGAGACAGCAGAGAGTGGGCCACGAGATTGGCGCAAGGAGGCAACAAAGAAGGAACACCACCAGAGCACCACCTAGACCAGCTGAAAGTCCAGCTGAGCAGCCTGTGAACCATAACCGTAGATGCCCCATCAGCAGCAGCAACCAAACAGAGCACAAAGACAATGCCCAACAAGCCAAAAAACCATAGCTGCAACAGACACCATCATAGAGAGCAGCAGAAGGCACAAAAGTGGCATTAATCCAGTTGAACAGCAGCTGAAATTCCAGCTGTAATCAGGTGAACAGACGCATGAAAAGCAGCTGCAAAGGGGGAGAGCAGAGGCAGCTGAAATTCATCAGAAAAGGCAGCAGTAACACCATAAGAGAAACCAGCTGGGATCCCGCTGAAAGCCAGCTAATTCAGAGCAGCAGCTGGAACCGAGGAAAGAAACGAAAAAATAGCTGAAAAAAATCAGCCGCAGCAGCATCTAGACTGTTCACGTGAACAGTCGCGTGAACAGTCCCCTTCTGATCAGAACCCACACACAGCCCCCAGCACTCCTTCATTGCAAAACCGAAAAAACAGTAGAGAGGCCAGCTGAGTAGCTCATACAAGCAAGAAACCAATTGGAAAACCAGCTGGAAAACAAGAAGATTCAGCAGTGCAGCAACCAGACTGTTCACGTGAACAGTGGACTTGGACAGAGAAGAAATGCTGCTGAACAGAACCGTGAAATACCAACATCTGAGAGGAAGCCAATAAATGCCAACATGATACAGCAGAAGGCGTAAAAGCAACAATAAATCTCAGCTAGGAGCAGCTGAAGTCCCAGCTGAAAACCAACTGTGTTCCAGCCAATAAACCAAGTGAGATCAGCTGGAAGAGACAATCCGCAGCAATCGCGAAGCAATTCACATGAACAGTGCATCCAGACAACAAGCAGCAGAAAAGCAACATGAGAACCCCCACAACAGCATTAAAGAAACAGATGTTGCCTGAAAAACCAGCAGGAACAAGGGAAACCAGCAGAGTCCTCCAAACTGAAAGCACCACATCACAGAGAGAACCAGTTGGAAAGAAAATCAGCTGACTAGAGCAAAACCAGCTAAACAGTCCAATGACCATAAACCATGGCAGCCTTAGCAAAAGCCCCATCATGTGGAATGGATCCATAATATAGGTAAAAAATCACAAAATGGCGCACTTTTTCCTTGGCGTTTTAACACCTTGTTGATCCTGCATCTGGATTAATTTAGCCCGGAGAGGAATCTTTAAATCAAGTGTGAAATCCGAAGAGGTACCCTCCAAAACAACATAGTGAGACAATCAGCCAAGAAATTCGCTTCTCTGTAAACGTGAGCTAGACTGAAAGTCATACCCTCCAATATACCCTTGATCTCATCACAAATTCTCCAAAACTTCCAGGCCCTCATGTGCCCTGTCATTATCATTTGAACCATCACGGTCGAATCAGTTTCAATCTAAAGATTATAATTTATCAGTCCATAACTTCTAAACAGCAATAAACCTTCCTTGAGAGCATGCAACTCAGCTTCCATGTTGGAACACACCTCATAAAAAAAAGAAGCAGCCAGAACTATGTGCCCCAAGTCATTCCTTACCACAGCTCCGCCCCCAGCTCTTCCAGGATTTCCTTTCAATGCCCCATCCACATTTAGCTTTAAAAGGCCCGAAGGAGGAGGGGACCAGTTTATCCAAATAATTTTTTGTTTCAGCTCATGCCTCAGCTCTACCTTTAAAGCCCTCAAGAATTCCATACCAATCATGCCTTCCTTATCTTTGGGTCTAACGCCATAAGCTTGAAGATGCAGAGAGGAGCAGATATCTAGAAACACAACATAGGCCGAGAGTGAGCTATCTTCATAGACTCTTCTGCATCCCTCCCTCCATAATCTCTAAAATACCACCAGTGGAACACCTCTTAACTGGTTGTGACTTACAGAGTGTTTTTTTTAAAATTTTGATCAATCTCATCATACAAAACAAAGGAGATTCAGCGGAGAAAACCTGAAAACCACAAAATGCATCCAGTTTCCCCCAAACCTCTTTAGCAAAGCTGCACTATATGTACAGGTGAGAAGTAGATTCCACAGCCTTGTAACATAGAGAACATCTGCTGGCCAAATCAACACCGATCCGTTGGAAGTTTGAGTCCTCTACTACTGCTTTCTGATATATCTTTCAACCCAGCAGTTTTGCACTTGAGAAAACCGATTGATTCCAGATTGCAGAGGTCACAGGCACAGGGACACTCGAAGCTCTCACTGCCTCCCAAGCAGACTTGACATTGAACTCTCCCGAATCAGTTAATTTCCATATCAGTCGATCTTCCTTTTTGCTTAAACAAATCATAGAATTTTGTACTTCATGCTTTAACTGTTCAGATACCTGCACCCCTAACCTCTGCCACTGCCAGCACCCATCAGCCCATAACTCATCTAGGCATGGAAAGCATGAGGGAGAAATGGCATACCTGAGCAGAAGAGGGCCAAATCCAGTCCAATTCGAACACCAAAAGTCAACATTCTTCCCATTCCCCACCATGACCTGTGAGTTGGTCATAATCAAGCTAAAGAAAGGTTGCAGCATTCGAAATATAAGCATTTTTCCAGTACCTGCGCTTCGCATCAAGTGATTGTCTTTTAAGAATTTTGCTCTAAACATGTTCGCCCACAGAGAGTCGCCCTTAAGAATATCCCATGCCTCCTTCAAATTTATGAATCCCTAGGCCCCCCTCTTGCTTGGGTCTTGTAATTACAGACCATGAAACCTAATGCCTTTTCCTCTCCCTCATCTTGCCGGGCCACATAAAGGAGGCCATGAAAGAATTCAACTTTACTAGAATGCCTTTGGGCACACTTAGACAAGAGAGCAAATTAATAGGAACAGAATTAAGGACTGATTTAATCAACACAATTCTGCCCATGTTTGAAAGTAAGCGTGTGTACCACCCTTCCATTTTGGCTTTGAATTTTAGGACCACATCCTCAAAATCCAGCAGTATATATCTTCCTCGTATCATGAGGCATCCCAGGTGGATGAAGGGACATTGTTTTATTGAAATTTGAGCAATTCTGGATAGAGTCATTGTCCTGCCCCGAGGAATATTGGAGGAACATATCAAAGAGCTTTTCTGTTTACTTATCCTCTATCCAGAGCTATCCTCGTATCTTGCCAACAACCTCATCAATCATTCCATGAAAAGTTTATTACCCCTAAGAAATAGTAGAGTATCATCTGCAAAAAGCAGATGAGAGACAAGAAGTGCATTCCTCCCTGCATGAAAAGCCTTGATTCTGCCTTCACCATACAGCTTCAACAGTCCTCTACTTAAAACCTCCTCTTCCAGAATAAAGAGAACCGGAGAAATGGGTCACCTTGTCTCAGTCCTCTAGACGAAGGAAAGAAACCTAATCTTTTCCCATTCAAGCAGACCGAGAAAAATTGATTCTTTAAGTAGTTGCCAATGATAGAAATGAACAAGCTTGAAAAGCCAAAACAAGTCAAGGTTCTTTTCAAAAAATCCCACTCTATGCGATCGTATGCCTTCATCATATCCAGTTTAAGAATCACGTTGCCAACCATTAACTGAGCTAAAGAAATACAATCCCCAATCCCTCTCCCTTTGACAAAACCATGCTATGCATTTGAAATCATAGATGGAAGAAGGGAAGCAAGTCTATTGGATAGGATCTTAGTGAAGACTTTGTATAAAAAATTGCATAGACTTATGGGCCTGAACTCTGAGAAAGAACAGGGCTTCAACACTTTTGGAATCAAAACGAGGAGTGTGGGGTTGACCGATCTTGGGACCACTCCCCCACTTAAGAAAAAGTTAACCGTTTCTAACATGTNAGAGTGTGGAGTTGACCGATCTTGGGACCATTCTCCCACTTAAGAAAAAGTTAACCGCTTCTAACATGTCCTGTTTAATAATATCCCATGCAACTTGAAAGAATCTACCAGAGAAACCATCAGTTCCAGGGGCGCTTTCCACAGATATAGAAAACACAACCTATTTAACTTCAATTAAGGTGGTAGCCATAGTCAAATTCTCGTTGTCAGTTGGTCCAACAAGCTCAGGAATGACCCCAAATAACTCTTCATCAAGGGTATGGTTTTTAGACTTGTACAATTTAGTAAAGAAAGTGACAGCCTGATGAGAAATCTCCTCCTCAGAGCTACACTATTCTCCATCTTCACCTTTTACTCTCAGCAGTCTATTTCTCACTGCCTTCTGTTTGGCCAGCGCATGAAAGAACTTGGTATTTCTCTCCCCGTGCATTGCCCATTTAGCATTAGCTTTTTGTCTCCAGAACAATTCTTCCAACCTAAGAGTCTCCTCCAAATTTTTTCTTGCTGCCTCTAAGTTGGACACAGTGACATCGGAGTAGTTATCATCCACACTACGTTCTGCCTCTCGCAAAGCCAATTCCTGCTTGCTAATTTTTCCAAATACATTCCCAAACACCTCCTTGTTCCACTTTTTGATTATAAACATCAACATTTTCAGTTTGAGGAAGAGGTTCTCAATGGGATTCTCTGAGTGGCATCTACTCCAGTTATTTGCAACTAACGGTAGGAATGAAGGATCCTCAACCCACATGTCCAAAAATTTGAAGTAAGAAATCCTTTACTGACCATCACTCTCCAAAATCTTGATCAACAAAGGACAATGGTCAGAACTTCCTCTAGCCAAATGCAAGACCTGAGATTCTTGGAACTTGGTATTCCATGCGGTATTAGCAAACATTCTGTCCAGCCTTTGCCACATCCTCGACTCTCCATGGTGACCATTACACCATGTAAAATTATTGCATTCATAACCACAGTCAATAAATCCCTCCGATTGAATACAGTCCGCAAATTCATCCATTGCCAACACAGATGGAGAGGCACCACCCATTCTTTCATTTGACCTCATCACAATGTTAAAGTCCCCCATAACTAACCAGGGCATAGCAAACGATGCAGAAATAACCTGTAAGTGCCCCCACAAGGGCCTTCTTAACAAGTAATCGCAGAAACCATACACCACTGTGACAAGCACACGATTAGCTCCGTGGTATGAAATAGTCAAAGCCATAGCTTGTTCATAGTGCATCATGCTCTTAACTTCCAAGTTATCATTCCATAAAAGCCACATTTTTTTATGCCTTTGTGTTTGCCATAAAAGAGTTTAACCCCACAGCAAGACCAAAATTCCTAAGTTTGGTATGGGACATTTTTGGTTCAATAACAGCCAGTAGACTCACCTTATTCATTGCAATCAACTTCTTTAATCTACTTCTTGGGGTCTCCTTACCCGCACCCTTTACGTTCCACATTAGGAAATTCACCATAAAAAAATGGTGTCATCATTACCTCTAGGACTGTGCCCTGGACTGGAATCTGGGGAATTTACTCTTATTTGGTTTAGCAAGACGGTACTTAGAGTTTCATCCATCGCAGCATCTTCGCTTAAATTCGTCTAGTTTTTTGAGCTTTCTTGATCAGATTCTCTCTTTTTTTGCTTCCATATTTTTGTCCACTCTCATTGTGTGTTTTTGATGATGTTTTGTCTGATGGATGTCCATTAATATTTTTTTGGTGACCAATCCTTTGTTGATTAATTTTTGGAATTATATTCCTCTATTACTCCAAAACATGAGGGCTATGTCATTTGTTGGAACTTTTTGCTTTTTGTGTTTTAATTTATGTCATTTTACTTAATATGCATTGTTCATCAACATTCTTGATGTTGTGACGAAGGAAACCAAGTAAATTGTTCATCAATATTTTTCGAAGCCATTGGGTTTCGTTGTAATGTTTGATGGTTTCCTATTGGGTGTTTCATTTCTAATTTTTTTGTAGCTATTAATTTTGATGAAATTTAGTTTAACCCTCTATTTTTTTTTCCTTGGAGCCTTTGGTGAGTTCTGCTTCAATTTTTTGTGGTCTTGCAGCGACGGTTCAACTAAATTAAGAGTGTCATTCTTTGTGTTCATTGGGTGACTAATTCACTATTGTATCACAAAAAAATGTTATACCATAATTAACCATCGAATGATGATGTCTTTCATATGCAAAACCATCTTTTATGCCTCTACGAGTTAGATATACGGACCATTAACAAAGTCGACGGGCTGTTAAGTTTTTTTTTTTTTTACTTGATAGGGGGTAGATGAAGCTAGGACAATAGGCAATTTATTTGCATAATAAAATTATTTAGGTCCCTATAAGTGGTAATGCTTTTTATTTCTATTTTGGTCAGGAAATGCATTGGTTATACAAGGAGTAGTTGTCATGTTAAGGCTTTTATATCCTTATTTCTTATTTATTCAACTACCTGAGCACTATTTCGATTCGGCACTACTTGGGTTTAGTAAACTAGGCAAGTGGGNTTGAGCACTATTTTGATTCGGCACTACTTGGGTTTAGTAAACTGGGCAAGTGCGCATAAGTGTGTTTTTGTTTGGTGAATGTGAACTAATTTCGTACATTGTTTTTAGGATTTGTTTGGTCTGATTAGAATTGTTGATTGTTTTGGTTGAAAGCTTTGAAATGCTAAATTTGGGTTTTTGACGGAAATGCTATGACGAATTTTTTGTTTAAGGGTTGCATGTATTCATTTGTTTACCAATATCCATACATGTATCAAGGTCTGCACAAGTACCATTGTTCTCCTCGGTCCATTGGTAGGGGCATTGAGCACTAGTAATGTGATGACTCGTATAAAAATTAATCACCAATACGTTAATTAGGTCATCAATTATGATTCTATATAACTTAGGGTTATTTTTAAAAATTTTAAATAAATAAATGGACTTCAAATATGAATTCTTTATGTGAAAACAAGTCGAATGACTTTAATATAGGTCATATTTCATGTTAAAATAAAAAGGTCATAGTGTCTTAGTGATATATTAAACGGGTAATATATGAATAATATGTGATTTAGATGGAGATATTATAGAAAAGGGGACAAAAGTGTCATATGAAGGGGGGGGTCTAGCCATCCTTTAAGTGACAAGTGTGTTTTATTATTAAAAAAAAAACTTCAGCCAAAAATGGACATTTGTCCAATGAAGTCACATGCATTGCAAGCATGGTGACGTGAGCTAGAGGAGTTTTGGTTGTAAATAGCCATGAAGCGATGGCCAAAACGCAGAACAAGGTGAAGAGAGAGGGGGAAAAATTCATGAGATCTTGAGGTGAAAAATTGAACAATGATTTTACTTCAAATTGTTATCAAATTCTAATATTTTGTTCAGGGTATTTTGAATTTCATATGTATCGAAGTCATTTGAGGTACGAGATAATGTACACTATATAGAGTCTTTTAAATTTCTTTGCAAAGAGTGTCCTTTGATTGATATATGTACAAAGTTATTGTAATAATATATGTGAAATTTGGGAATTTTGGNTATTATGCAGAGTCTTTTAAATTTCTTTGCAAAGAATGTCGTTTGATTGATATATATACAAAGTTATTGTAATAATATATGTGAAATTTGGGGATTTTAGATTTTACTTGGGATTGGAGAAATTGGTTGGGTATTGTATCTTTTGTAGATGTTTGAATGACCATGGGTGACCGTTGAATGAGTATCGTAGACCGGGTATTTGGGATAGAATTTTTCCTACCACTCGTAGTGGGATTGGTGACTTGCGAGGACTAAACCACTATTCGCTCACTGGTATCGAGGCTGAGGGTTAGTATACTATTCTTGGGTTAGATTCGTCACTGTAAATACATTGGTATACGCCCTTCCTAAAGTTGAATATCCTTGCGAGGATTTGGTGCATGTGTGCAGGTCAAGATATTCTCGATGTGTTTATTCATGTGATGTCATACATCATACCTAAGATACAAGTTGTGGTTTAATATACATTGTGAGCTATTATTTATTGTGCAAATGAGTTTATGGTGGAATTAGTTTATTGTGAAATTGATTGTTGTGGAAATGATAACTTGTTGGAATTGTTATTTTTGGAAATTGGTTTTACTTTTTCATTTAATTATTGTTATTGTGTAAACTTGAGACCCATTGAAATGTCTCTGTTTTCCTTCAAAAGCTATATATGATATTTGTGAAATGAGATCGACCGTTTTATATGCTTTTGAAATTTTGTTCGAGTTTGAGAGAATTTTCCTACAGAGCTTAGTGGTCACCCTCTACAAACAACATTCTTTTCAAATTATGGTCTAGAGGAGGAGCTCGAAGTTGATGAGCTGATACATTGAGAAGCTCCAATAGATGGGAACGTGAATCCCGAGGTAGACGTTTAGAACTATATTTTCTTATTTTCTAGACTAAAAAATTCATTTTGAGACAATGTGAAGTCTAATATTTTTGTTATTTCGCTGCAAGATAATAGTTGAGCATATTCTTTTGAACATCTTGTATATATTGTGGATGATGAATGAAATTCTCTTTAGTTATGAAGTTCATTTAGTTGCTCTCATCATGTGAATGATTTTAGATAGTAATACCGTCCAAGGGAGATTTTGGGGTGTTACAGTATATTTCCCTGCTTTTAATATTTTTCAGAATTATCTCAAAGGAAAGGACCATAGTTGAAATATGAGAGAATTGCAGATTTATAATTTTGTGGTGATATATAATTTGAACAGATTTATTTGTATATTATGAAGAGAATTTTTTATCGAGGTAATTAGAGCTTTGACCCATGTTCATTTGGAGATATATTTATGATCGTGGTATTGTGGTTGATTGATTTATCAAGTGATGCTTCTCGAAAACGACGTGTTTTAAGTAACGTGTTTGTTTAGTCGAGTGGTATTATTAGTTTCAATTATTGACAATCCTTGTTTTTTTTTCCTTGTGCCTTTTTTCTACACCAATTTATATGTTGCCACTTTTTGCTTTTGAATTATAAGTTTAAACAGAGTTTGATTTTAGATGTAGAGAGATATATACTGAGATGATGCAAAATTTGATTGTATACTTAGAGGGATGTACTGAGAGACAACTTTATTTAAGGTGACTGAATGTTTTTATAAATCTCATTTCAAACTAATGACATTCTTTTCTTTCTTCATGAGCGTCTTTATATATTTTGTGAATTTTCATGTTAAAAAGATTTAACATGTATAATTTCTTTGTTATTGCAATAGATTTTTTATTACTTCAATTGATAATTTTGGATTTAATATTACTACTATGTTGCTGCAGTTATTGATAAAATGGTTATATTGAAGCATGAATGCCACGTGATGGTGAGTGCAGTAACTAATTTAGGCCGTGTTTTCTTTAAGCATGCATTTACCAAATTACTAGCATTGAAATTCTATGGTACTATTTTCAAAAGAGTTTTTTGCCAAATTTTTCTTTTTTTTCTCCTCGTAACTTTTGTAATTTTTCCATGCTCTCTACCCAAAGTTTGGCTCTCTCTTAAGCACAGCTTGCCGTTACTCTTTTTTGTTGTAAGGATATATATCAGTTAAAATACTACTTATGAATTGTTGGGTTGCCTATGAATGTGTTTTAGTTTCCATTTTTTTAATAATTGATCACTATATTGCAGTTTTTTTTATTGGTCTAGGTAAAATTTGGATCTGTATTGTTTGTTGTAACATGTTGATGGGGCAAGAGGATGGCTATCATGAGGTGTGCCTAGGTTAAAGAATAAGCATTGATAGTAGCAATCACTACAATTTTGCTACTACCTACAAGTGTATTGTATAATTACGATTATTTATCATTGTTTTTTCCCAAAAGGTCATTATTTATCATTTTTAATGGTTAATATCACTATGATGTTGTGGTAATTTGTAGATAGCCGTGTTTAGACAAGACTATAATATGATGGTGAGTTCAGTAATTGGTTTAGGTATGATTATGAGATATATAAATTTTGTAACGAATTGATATTTATTTGGACTCCTATTTTTAGAGGAAATTCCGTTAGAATTTTTTATAAAATTAGCAAAACCCATATTGAATTCAATTTCTCTTATTCAAGCAATGGAAGGAGAAATGTTCCAAATCAACTACTTTTTTTTATGTTAGATGGTATCTTCAGGCACCGGTTGTCTATAGTTTGGACATTNGGAAGGAGAAATGTTCCAAATCAACTACTTTTTTCTTTGTTAGATGGTATCTTCTTGTCTATAGTTTGGACATTGTTAGTATTGCATTCGGTTTTGTGTCATTTATATTTTTGAAGCATAATTTGCCTATGACTTTGTCAATACTTGTCATGCTTAGCACGAGTTATCGCTAGTGTATTTATTACCCGCATATGTAATAACAACGATAATGGATGGCCTCAGTGATAAGATGAGGTGGCAATGTGGTTTGTTGGTGGGTGGTGGCAACCACAGTGAGTCATTGTTATTGGTCGTGGTTGCGAGTGGTGGCGATAGTGTTAGGCAATGGATGGAAATGACAGCGACAAGTGGTGGTTTGATGGTTGGTGGCAGTGACGAGTGATGATTAGTAGTGATTACGATGAGTGGTGGTGGTGGCCTTCGTGGTTGGTACATGTGGTGGGTGTGGCAATTGTTTATAATCATAAAATATGAGATGCATATGTGTAGAAGTGGCAGATTTGTCAAAAATTCTAATCACACCATGCTTGTATTATCAATACTACAAGTTTTTAATGCATTTAAGAGCCAACACTGATGGAATTCCTTGTAATATCCACAATTTATGCGAGAATGGATTTCATATTGGCTTCATCTTCTTATTATGATCTATGATGCTTATCTTTTTCAAAAGTTGAAACCACAATTTCTAACCTTTTTTAGGGACTTCGATATGCCAAGTTTACATGCATTCAACCAGTTTTCCTAGTTAATATTTGTAGTGTATCTTTTCACAACGAGAGTTTTTGTTACTATCTTTTGATTTTGAACATTTTCAATTCCTAGAAATAGACCAAGAAGCTTGTTGGGGGATCAATGGTTTGATCTAAAACCTAAACCCTAAACCCCCAAAACCCAACCCCCACACCCGAAAACCCCTACAACCTAACCCCTAAACCCTAAAACCCAACCCCTAAACTTTTCACTGGATGGGCATAGATTGTCAGTCCAATCAAGATTGGGATTCAATGAGGTTGGGGTAAATTGGGTAGGCTTAGTCACTAGCTATTTTTTGATAGATATTAAAAAGTTGTACAAGGGTGGGAATAGCCCCACTCAAAACTTATTCGCTGAAAACATTTGTAAAATATCTCTCTTGGGAAAATATCAGACCCTGATAATTTTAGTCTTATAAAATATAGAATCAATACTTGATGGTCCAAAAGGAGCTCATGTCTCTCAAACCGTATTTCTTCCTTCAAGTGGACATCATTTACAATTGGACAATTAAATCAAAAAAATACGCCCATCACATTCGATTTGTCTAGGTCGTTGTGGGTAGATAGTTGGAGCCAACCCAAGCTGCAAGAGGAAAACAAATGACATCTATTAGTAAATAAACAAAAAAAATTCAACATTGCATCTCATAACAGATAAGGTCAAGCGAAATCTGAGAACGAATACGTATTAATAGTGACAAACAACAAAACATGTTCACAAATCAAATGTGATTATTCGTGATTTTGGAGGGAATAACAGGAGGAGGAAAAGAGACAATAAAAAAAACTCACCATAAGATTGTCCATGTTAAGAAACAGAAAAATTAGTGTATAGAACAAAGATGAAACTAATTTACAAAAGATATCTCATATCAAATGAAAACACGAGTGGCAAGCGACTAAAAATCAAGATAAAGAACAATCACTGCCAATTTAACCAAGATTCAGGGATGTTGGCAATCCACCCCTCTCTGACATGAGGATGCGCACAACCGAAATACGACAGCAGCCTAAAACATAGCATCTTGCATGCATAAAAGAGAGGCCCATTTAAAAGCATAAAAATATTAATTTTACTGTAGTCTGACTCAACCTTGGGTCAATAGTGTGCAGGATAGAGGCAGCTGGATTAACAACGCCAATGTTTAAATGAGCCACAGGAGAGGCTACAATGGCAAGACCGATAGCAACAGCAGGCGGATTGATCTCTGCACAATGTCATCATTGGTTAAGTTTGAAGCATTAGTGTTACCTAAGAATGTAATAAAAAATTCCACTTGTATTGATAGATTACCAAGCATATTAACTTACCCCTTCATTACCCAAAAAAAAAAAAAACACTTACCATTTTGGTCTGGATGATTGTAGCAGCAAGTGGCACCATACTTGCAACTGATGTACCAAAAAAGAAGGTAGAGAACAATGATAATTCTTGATCAGATGTAATTAGACAACACACACACACGCACACAAAGAGAGATTCCATTTCTTTGTAAATGGGGATGAACTGATCAAGGAGTAAACAGAATGTGATAGGATACCAAGGATTAGATTTAAGGAGTGGAAAAAAACAACAGAAGGGAAAAATAAATGACTGCTAGCAATCTTATTGTATATGAATAACAACCATCAGTCTAGGAAGGAGGAATCCATAGATTAAATTAAGAGAAGAGAAATTCAAATCTAAATAGGTGGTCAGGTAGTTCGACCAGTCAGGTGTTTCCATTACTATTCCAGAATCCAAAAATGTCATATTCAATATTAATTCAACTTCATTTATTGAGCTGTAGACATTATATCTATTGCTTTCTAACATTAGCATGCCTATTCCATACTCAACATTGATTCCATTCATGTCATGGCTTTATAGATACATATTGCATCTCATCTATCTACGGAATGAGCTCAAAAGAAGGTGAGAGGAGAAAATAGAGATGAAAGGAGGAGATATTACAGCTGAACAATCCATCTTAAAAATCCTCGCAAAAAATCCAACTGAGTAGTACCCTCCAGCAAGAAATCTAGCTGAACAGTACGTTGTACTGTGCCTGCAGACAGAAACTGAAGAATAACATGCCCATTAAAAGCAGAAAACTCAGCTGAAAATTCCATCTGCAGTAAATTGCTGACAAGAAATCCAGCCAAAACGAACAGACAGAAGCTGCTATAAACAGACAGCTACTGCATCAGCTTTAATTCCAGTTGATAGACTCCAAAGAAAAGCAGGCTAAAAGCTGAATAAATCCAGCTTAGAGCTGCACCACCAAGAAGCATTAAAGACCAACTTAAACAAAGAAGCTCAGTAAAATGAGAAGACTCCAGCTAAAGCAGAAATATCCAGAAAACCATAATGTGGTATGTAAAGAGATATAAGATGGAGCTTAATCAGCAAACAACATCCTTCACCCTCAAAGAACGCAGCTGTCTTTGATCTTGATGCAGCAGATTTCGCACTTCAGCTGGAAGAGCATCAGCCGAAATTATCTCCCTATATGAGCCTTCCATTACTCCTTGATTTGCAAGATAATCAGCCACAGAATTTGCCTCGCGGTAAATATGGTGGATTTCAAACTTCAGTCCATTAAGAAGATTCTGCAGCTGATAAAACAATTCCTTATGTTTCCAATTACAGTCACAGCTGCCCTTAACCATTTCAACAAGAATCTTGGAGTCAGACTCAATTAACAACTCATATTCAGACAAGCCAGAGTGAAGATAAAGTTTTAAACCATCAATTAACGCCCTAATCTCAGCTTCCATATTAGAGCATAACCCATAAAAATTGCAGGCTGCCATAACAAGCTTCCCCCACTGATTTCGCACCAATGCACCACCTCCAGACCGGCCTGGGTTTCCTTTTGCACAAACATCAACATTTAACTTCAAAAGACCAGATGGTGGACATTTCCAAGACACCCATATAGCTTTTTCTTAACTACTGTTGGAGGAGATATGAAGGGAAGCCAAAAGTTCTTGCCCATGCTTCGATTCTGCAACCTTAGGAAATAGACCATATCTTTGATTGATTATAATAGTCTTAATACGAATGATAAGAGTAGCAGAATGCAACTTAGAACCTCAAACAATCGACGACATCGCTCAATCCAAAGTTGCCAGAAAACTATCAATGAAACACCCCTGAGAAGAGCATGACTAACAGATTTTTTGTTATAAATCCTAGCCAATCTTCGAAACCTTGCCAACTTTCCTTCGCCCATAATCAAATTAAAATTCAAAGACAAAGCAATCCCATTCCAAACCACCTGAGCATACTCACAGTTTCTGAATCTCGCATACATAACGGACATCTACTTGCAATCAAAATTCCAATAGACATAAAAGCAGAATCCACTGGTAGAGCCTTCCTCAAAATCTTCCAACCAATAAGCCTTGGTGATGGTGATATTTGCTGCCCCCATATTAGAGCTGCAGTTGGATTATGTTGTTCATGCTGACTAATAGTTGACCATGCTGACTTAATTGTGAATTTCCCCGAAGATGAAAGTGTCCAGACCAATAAATCTTGCTTATCATAATAAAAAATCAACAAAGAAGATAGCTCAACCCTCAACTGCTTAGTCAGCTGTGGACATAATGAAAAATCCCATTGACCACTTGAATACACATCTCGAAGCTTAGGAAAATATTGCGGAGACTCTTGAACTCTCAAAATCAATGGACCTTGAGCAGTCCAATTATCACACCAGAAATCAATACCTGATCCATTTCCTATAATCATCTTAGAATATTCAACCACTTGATCAAACAATGGAAGCAAGTTTCTGTAACTCTTGGAATATGAATGTCCTAAATTACTCAAAACATGACGATTGTGAAGATACTTTGCAGAGAAGATTCTACACCATAAAGTAGAGCAATGCATCAAGTTCCAATCTTGCTTCATTTTAAATGCTTTGGAAATGTCACCAAACTTCCTCAATCAGAGTCCACCCTCCTCCTTAGGCAATGTAACATTTACCCAAGAACACCAATGCCTCTTCCAAACTGATTCTTTACCCGACCAAATAAAGGAAGCCATAATAGAGTTCATTCTGGCAATAATACCATTTGGAATACTCATACATGCTAAAAGATGTGTTGGAATAGCACTTAGAACTGATTGCACCAAAACAATCCTTCCCATATTGGATAACATCTTTGCATACCACCCCTCCAGTCTTGGTTTAAACTTTTGCAGCAAGTCTTCAAAATATATCAATTTAGGCCTGCCTTTAATGACTTGACAGCCTAAGTATGTAAATGGGCAATTTCTAATAGGTATTTGAGCTACTCGATGCAAAACTCCTCTCCTTGCAGGGGTTATACGAGATTGTTAAGTTTGGAAGATTAACATAATGATATTAGAGACAATATTTTGGGAGAAACAGTGAGAGGTGAGGTAAAGAACTTAACCTAGCTCTCATACATAACTTGTATTTATAGTTAACTTATAATAATAATAATAATAACACATACATCCTCTTACTATTAACAATTTACACATACTACTCTATTATTCTTAACACTCCCCCTCAAGCTGGATTATATATATCATATAATCCAAGCTTGGAACAAATAGCTGTAAAACACGTACGACTCAATACTTTGGTAAACATATCTGCAAACTGATCTTCAGATTTCACAAATGGAGTTATAATCTCCCCAGCTACTATCTTGTCCCGAATAAAGTGGCAGTCAACCTCAATATGTTTGGTTCTCTCATGAAACACAAGATTGACAACAATATGGATAGCTGTCTGGTTGTCACAGAACAACTGTAAAGGAAGTTGAACTGAAAACTCAATTTCCTGGAGGAAGTGTAATAGCCAAGTCAACTCACTCGTCGTATGTGTCATTGCCCTATACTCAGCCTCAGCACTGGATCTTGCTACCACGGGTTGTTTCTTACTTTTCCATGAGACAACATTACCTTCTAGGAAAGTACAATAACCAGTGGTTGATCTCCGATCAGAAAGAGAGTCAGCCCAATCAACATCTGAGAAACCTTTCACTCTAAGATGTCCATTAGTTCGATATAACAGTCAAAATCCAGGAGCTCATTTAAGATATCGCAGAATACGAGTAACTGTCTCCCAATGTGGTACTCTAGGACATACTATGAACTGACTTACTATACTGACTGCATAGGAAATATCCGGTCGAGTAATAGTGAGATAATTAAGCTTCCCAACCAATCTGCGATACCGACCCGGATTCTCTAACAATACACCATCATCCATCAATAATTTCTGATTCGGATCCATAGGGACATCAATCGGTCTACCACCCAACAAACATGCTTCCTCAAGCATGTCAAGTACATATTTCCTCTGAGATAAACAAATACCCTGTTTAGATCGAGCCACCTCAATACCTAAGAAATACGTAAGTTTTCCTAAATCCTTAGTATGAAATCGATCCTGTAAAAATAATTTTAACTTGGCAATCCCCTCAAAATCATTTCCAGTAATCACAATATCATCGACATAGACCACCAATAGGACATACCCAGCATCTGTCTGCCTATGAAACACAGAATGATCTGTTTGACATCGAAGAAGACCAAACTCTAAAACTGCATCTGAAAACTTACCAAACCATGCCCTCGGTGACTGCTTTAAACCATACAAAGATTTTTTTAACCGACATACACTCTCACTCTTACCATACTCCCCCTGAGCAGTAAACCCAGGTGGCTACTCTATGTAGACCTCTTCAACCAAATCACCATATAAGAAGACATTCTTGACATCTAACTGAAACAAGGACCAATCAAGATTAGCAGCCAAAGATATCAAGATACGAACAGATGAAATTTTGGCAACAAGAGAAAAAGTCTCCTCATAATCAACACCATAAGTCTGAGTAAAGCCTTTTGCAATAAGCCGGGCTTGGAGACGCTCCACAGAACCATCTAGATGAAATTTAACAGTATACACTCAACGACATCCAACAGTTTGTTTACTAGATGGTAAAGGGACGAGATCCTAAGTCCCATTATGATGTAAGGCATCCATCTCCTCCTCCATAGCTTTCCTCCAACCCGGATCAGATAATGCATCCTATAAATGCTTAGGAATAGATATAGCAGATAATTGGGAAGTAAAACAGGAGAAGACAAGTGACAAGGCATCATATGAAATAAAATGAAAAATGGGATGATTAGTAACACACGAACGAGTACCTTTACGAAGAGTAATAGGTAAAGAATCTAAATTACCTGATGTTCCTGGATCAGAAGGTGGCAAGGAAGACTGTACAGGCACTTCAGTCAATGGGCGAGGATGGCGAGAATAGAAACGGAGAGGTAAAGTAGATAGTAACACAGTGGGCAGCGGAATATCTGATGGTGGTACAGGAGAGGAGCCAAAGTCCAGATCCAAAGGCTGAGATGGTGCTGAAAAATATGGAACAGATTCTTCAAATGTGACATTCGCACTAGTAAAATATCGGTGCAGAGAAGGACTGTAACAACGATACCCCTTCTGCGTGCGGGAGTAACCAAGAAAAACATATTTGATAGCGCGAGGATCAAGTTTGTCAAATCCAGGACCCAAATTGTGAACATAACAGACACAACCAAAAACTTTAGGAATAAGGGAAAATAAGCGCTTACTAAGAAACATAACAGAATATAGACTTTGTCCATTTAACACAGAGGAGGGCATACGATTAATAAGATGACAAGTAGTAAGAAAAACATCACTCCAATGATATCGGGGAACATTCATCTGAAATAACAAGGCACGGGTGACTTCCAACAAATGGCGGTTCTTGCGTTCAGCAACACCATTTTGTGGAAAGGTGTAAGCACAAGAAGTCCGATGAATAATGCCAGTTTTACTAAAATAAACTGAAAAAAGATCAGATTCATATTCACGAGTATTATCGGAACGTAAAGTACGTATACGACAACCAAACTGAGTTTTTATTTCTTTACGAAAAGTCTCAAATATAGAGAATAATTCAGACCGAGCTTTCATCAAAAATAACCAAGTCACACGAGAATAGTCATCCACAAATATCACAAAATAAGGATATTTATTAGATGAAATATTATTTATTGGATCCCATATATCAGAATGGACTAATTTAAATGGACTAGACACACAATTATTGACTCTAGACTGAAATGACACACAGTGAGGCTTATTAAGTTGACAAGCTTCACAAGACAAAAACGACACATAACTAAGACTGAGAACTTTGGCGCTTCAGATTCTGGAGAGAAGGATGTCCAAGACGACAATGTCATTGAAAAGGAGACAACGAGGTCTGTAAAGCTCGGGTAGATGAATCAAAGTCAAGGTAATATAGGCCACCAGCTTTATGCCCCGTACCAATATTCCTCTTCGTCTTGAGATCCTAAAAGACACAATAAGAGGAATAAAAAATTACAGAACAGTTGAGAGAACGGGTAATTTTGCTAATGGAAAGTAAACTAAAAGGAAACTGAACAAATAACACAGAAGATAGGGACATATCAGGATTCAAGTAAGTAGTCCCCAGACCTGAAACTTTAGAACAAGTATCATTAGCAAGAGTAACACTACGTGTGGAAGTAGCAGACTGATAAGTAGAGAAAACGTCAGACGCACCAGTCATGTGGTCAGAGGCGCCAGAATCTATGATCCAAGGACTGCGGGTGGAGGACAATAAACAGGTGGAAGCAGTACCTGACTGGGCAAAAGTAGTAGTGGAGGGAGATGAAACAGCTTGTTGCTGGGACAGGAACTGAGCATACTCCTCTCGACCCAGTGTAATAGTAACTGACCCAGTGTTTGGTGGAGCTGACCTAGGTATGAAAGCAACAACAGAGGTGTCATCCTAATAAGAAGCCTGATTAGCAGTACTAGAAGGTTTTCCATGTAAATCCCAATAGAAATCAACAGTGTCCTCCACGTCCACAGTGAGTACAGGAACGGGATCCACTACGACCACCCGTACGACCACCACATCCACCTCGATGACCATCACTATGGCTATTAGGAACTACAAGAGCTGAGCGATCAGTGGAGACACCATGATCAATGACTGAAGGAGTAGACAGTGTAGCACGCTGTAAACGAGAGAAAACCTCCAGCAGTGATGGAAGACTAGATCCACCCAAAATCTGATAACGAATAGCCTCATATTCAAGTTTCAATCCTACCAAAAAATGAACAACATTTAGGTCCTCATGTTGCTTTTGTCAAACTGCTGCATCAGTAGTAAACGGATGGTAAGTTTTCATCTCCTCACAGACTCCCCGAACATGAGAGTAATAATCCGCAAGGCTCAGAGTACTCTACTCCAACCGGAAGTACTCCTCGCACACCTCATACACACGAGTAAAATTACCTGTACCAGAATACATAGTGGCCAAGTGATCCCATATCCCTTTGGTAGTATCAAGATAGAGCAGAGAAGAGCTAATACTGGGCTCTATGTTATTCAACAATAAAAAAATAATCTGAGCATCCTCTGTTCCCACTGATCATACCCAGGACTGTCCTCCTTGGGTTTAGAACCCACCAGATATTTCTTAAATCCTTTGCCTCGAAGAAAGACTTGAACAGATCGGGACCATAAAATATAATTAGTCTCATTGAGTTTGACAGAAGTCATGGGACCATTGATAAGAGTAGGAGGAGGCAACATGGGATTTTTGGGTTCCATAATAATGCAGCAAATAGCAAATAGCAAATAACAAATAAGAAGTGTTGCAGGACTGAAAGGAGCTCCTGGACCGAACCGGATAGGGGCTCTGGACTGCTGAACCAGATTGAAAAGAGCTCCTGGACTGCTGAACTGGACCGGATTGGGGCTCAGGACTGCTGAACCGGACCGGACAGAGGCTCTAGACCGCTGAACCGGACCGGACAGAGGCTTTTGACCACTGAACTGGACCGGACAGAGGCTTTGGACCGTTGAACCGGGTGCGCTGGGCCGAATCTTGGGTTGAACTTAAAATAATGGGCTGGGCTTGACCCGATTTGATCCAACCCGTTGGAACTATTTCTTCTTCGTTAAAATTAGGGTAACAAAATAGCCTGGCCTGTCTGGTCTTTGACGGCGTAACACACTACACCACCACAGCACCACAACGACAGTGGCTAGCCTGCCTGGTCTTCGACGGCGTCACACACTACACCACAGCAGCACCACAACGACCACCACGCGTGTTCCAAGAGGCCTGGTCTTCGACGACGTCACACACCACACCACCACTAATCACTACCCGCAAAAGCCACACCACCACAACACCACCGTAGAAGCCACCACACCACCACAATGTCTGAACTTCGACAGTGACACCCCATCAGTAACACCACCAACCAAGATAATTTTTTCAACACAAATTCACACTAAAATTTGTATTTAGGATCGCAATGCTCTGATACCATGTTAAGTTTGGAAGATTAACATCATGATATTAGAGACAATATTTTGGGAGAAACAGTGAGAGGTGAGGTTAAGAACTTAACCTAGCTCTCATACATAACTTGTATTTATAGTTAACTTACAATAATAATAATAATAACACATACATCCTCTTACTATTAACAATTTACACATACTACTCTATTATTCTTAACACTCCCCCTCAAGCTGGACNATAATAACACATACATCCTCTTACTATTAACAATTTACACATACTACTCTATTATTCTTAACAAAAATGAACAAACCATGGAACTCTTTAATAAATTCACTTTTTTTCCCGAAGCAGCTTCATACCTCGAAATAAAAGAAAGCAAGTTAACCATCGAATGCTTATCTCCTCTCAAAAACACCAATGTGTCATTAGCAAACAACAAATGACTTCGCATTATAGCTCCTCGTCCTGTATGAAAATGCTTAACAAGACCCCTCTAATACAATTCTCTTATTCCCCTACTCATAACTTCCTCCGCTAAGATAAATAGACTCAGAGATAGTGGATCTCCTTCCCTCACTCGCCTTGTTGTATTGAAAAAACCATATCTTTGTCCATTCAAAACCAAAGTAGCATGCTGATTTTGCAAACAGTTTGATATAATAGAAACAAAAAGCTCCGAAAAGCCAAAAGCAGATAGAGTTCTCTTTAAAAAATCCCATTCCAACCTATCAAAGGCCTTCATCATATCAAGCTTCAGAATAACATTACCTCCATCAAATTTCCTATTCAGGTCATCCACCATAAATTGAGCCATGGAAATACAATCACTTATACTCCTTCCTTTCACAAAGCCATGTTGCTCTTCCGACATTATGACCCTAAACCCGGAAACCCTAAACCCCTAAATCCTTTTTTTTTTTTTTTTTGGGAAGGAGAAATAATATTGCTAAAAGCCATGATTACAAGAAGCAAAAGAGGCAAAGCTTTAACAAAAAAGAAAAAGTTAAAGTTGGCTTTAATCCTTCAAAATAAAAAACAAAAAACATTCTGCATAGGGCAAAAGATGCCCAGCAAACACAATAGGAACCCACATCTGCCACAACATAGATTCCCAAAAATCATGGACCAGCTGAGGGGCACAAAAGGCCTTGAAAACCAGCTGAAATCCAGCTGAAAACCAACTGAAAAACAAGCTGAAAACCAGCTGAAGACCAGCAGCAGAATCCAGCAGGAAACTGGCAAGAGCAGCTGAAAGAGACCAGCTATGCAGCAGCCACTGTTCACTTGAACAGTGCATAACATCCCAAAACTGAACCAGCAGAAAATGCCCAAGAAACGTGAACAATGCAGAAGCCAGCTGAGAAACTGCAAGAGAAGAGAAGCAACAGCTAACAGTGCACGTGAACAGTGACACCAGACCAAAACAGAAAGCAAACAGCTGAAAGACCACCGCAACAGCAAAAAGGTGCTGCCAAGAAACCCAAGCTGGAACAACAGCTGAAATAGCCCAAGTAGCATGATCAGTGACAGCCCAAGAGCACCTGAGCAGTCCAAGTGACGTGAGCAGGTCCATCCAAAGCAAAATCCCCAGAACGCGTAAAGGATCCATATTATAAACAAAAAGAATCAAGAAATAGCCCATGTATCCTTGCCATTTTTACACCATGTTGAACCAGCACCATTAAAAGCCACCAGCTGAATGACACCAAAAGCGTGACCCCCAGCTGAAAACCAGTTGAGAATCCAGCTGGAAAAAGTTAAAACCAGCTGAAAGTTCAGCTAATCCAGCACAGCAACATCAATGAAAAACCAGCTACAAATAGGGCCAAAAGGCAGCAGAAAGCAGACTGTTCACGTGAACAGTGGCGTGAACAGTAAAAAGCCAGCAGAAACCCCCAGCAGCTGATTGGCGAAAAGGAGAACAAGAAATCCAGCTGAAAACCAGCTTAAACGCCATCTGAATGGCCAAGAAGAACCAGCTGGAAAGCCATTCAAGCCCCAGCATTCAAGCAAGACAGATATTACCCCATGGACAAAAACCTGCTGAACATGCCCGGAGATATGAACAATGACCTCCATAGAAAAACCCCCAGCAGAAAATGGAGCCATAGAATAAGCCATTCGAATTAGAAGAAAGCCCACTTAGTTCTTGCCGTTTTAACGCCTTTTTTATCCTGCAGAAGAATTAAGGTGCCTTGGAGAGGGATCCTCAAGTTTTGGGAGAAATCAGTGGAGGAACCATCCTTTACCGCTAAGTTTGCAAAGAAATCAGCCAAGTAACTCGCATCCCTATACACATGAACAAAGGAGAAATTAATTTTCTCCAATATGCCCATGATCTCATCACAAAGGCCCCAAAACTTCTAAGCCCTCATGTGCCCCTTCATCACCATTTGAACCATCACAGCCGAGTCAGCCTCGATTTGAAGGTTGTAACCAAGCAGGCCATAGCGTTCAAACAATAATAATCCATCCTTCAATGCGCGAAGCTCAGCCTCCATGTTCGAGCATACATCATAGAAGAAAGAAGCAGCCAACACTAAATTACCCCACTCGTTTCTTACCATGGCGCCTCCGCCGGCCCTTCCAGGATTGCCCATGGACGCCCCGTCCACGTTCAGCTTTAAGGAACCAAAAGTAGGGGGCAACCAGTTAATCCAAAGTACCTTTGGCATCAGCTCATGCCTCTCTTCCACCTTTAAGGCCCTCAAAAATTCCTTTCCCTTCAATCTCTCTATTGCCTTGGGTTTAATATGCTGAGCTTGCAGTCTTAAGGCAGAGCAGATGTTCAAAAAAACAGCGTGAGCATACAAGGAGCTCTCATCAATGCCAATGTTTAAATGAGCCACAGGAGAGGCTACAATGGCAAGACCGATAGCAACAACAGGCAGATTGATCTCTGCACAATGTCATCACTGGTTAAGTTTGAAGCATTAGTGTTACCCAAGAATGTAATAAAAAATTCCACTTGTATTGATAGATTACCAAGCATATTAACTTACCCCTTCATTACCCAACAAAAAAAAAAAAAATTAACATTTTGGTCTGGATGATTGTAGCAGCAAGTGGCACCACACTTGCAACTGATATACCAAAAAAGAAAGTAGAGAACAATGATAATTCTTGATCAGATGTAATTACACAACACACACACGCACACATAGAGAGATTCCATTTCTTCGTAAATGGGGATGAACTGACCTGCCAGTCTTCAGGTAGAATGGACAATCCTTCATAAGCAAACATCCATTCCACAAACAACTGAAATCAAAACACAAAAAAGATTTATTATGTACATAAATATGAAAATCGAAAGAACAACAAAAACCAATAAGAGAAGAATGATGAAGAGGTGGAGCAAAGGAAGCAAAAGAATAATAAACCCAAATTCCTAACCCCTAAACCTTAACTCTTAGCCCTTATACCCGTAACCCCCTACCCCTAACCTCTAACACCTAAACCCCTAAACCTTAACTCAAAACCCCAAAAGCCTAAAGCTCCGAGCCCTAAGGCCTAAACCCTCTTTGAATTCTATGTTCAATTAGTATCTCTTCCACACGCTACAAACCCTTAATGTTCTTCCATACTTTAACCATTTGCCCTCTCTCCAAATAATTCAACTTTATTTCCAACATTTAACAATTTTAATAGAAATATAATAAAAAAAAAAAACAAAACATAATTTCTAAAATAGAAAAGTCAACAAAACACATATAATCAAAGAAATCTAATGTAATAATAGGTTGTGTAAAAACAAGAAAACAACAACAAAAAATGAAAAGAAAGTTGTTGGGGGATAAAAATCATTGAAAGAATTATCAAAACAAATAAAACACACAAAAACAAGTAGAAATAATCATGTGTAAAACACATTATACATATAAAAGAAAGTCAATGGATTTAGGACGAATAAATATAGTTATTTTTTTAATCATAAACTCGCTTTGCAAGCTAATCTCCTTCAACTCTTCTTAATCCCTCAAAAGCAAACTTCCATTCCACAAACAACTGAAATCAAAATACAAAATAGATTTGTTACGCACATAAATATGAAAATTTAAAGAACAAAAAATAATAAGAGAAAAAAATAGGAGAAGAATGATGAGGAAATAGAGCAAATGAAGCAAAAGAATAATAAACCCAAATTCCAAACCCCTAAACCTCTAAACCTTAACTCTTAGCCCTTATCCCTGTAACCCCCTACGCCAAACCTCTAACACCTAAACCCCTAAACCCTAACCCAAAACCCCACAAGCCCTCAGCTCCAAGCCCTAAGACCTAAATCATCTTTGAATTCTATTTTTTATTAGTATCTTCTACACGCTACAAACTCTTAATGTTCTTCTATACTTTAACCTTTTGCTCTCTCTCCAAATAATTCAACTTTGTTTCCAACATTTAACAATTTTAATTGAAATATATTAAAAAAAGAAACAAAACATAATTTCTAAAATAGAAAAGTCAACAAAATACATATAATCAAAGAAATTTGATGCAATAATAGGTTGTGTAAAAATAAGAAAACAACAACGAAAAAAGAAAAGAAAATTGTAGGAGATTTGGGGGATAAAAATCATAGAAGGAATTATCATAACAAATAAGACACACAAAAACAAGTAAAAATAATCATGTGTAAAACATATTTTACATATAAAAGAAAGTCAAAAGATCTAGGACGAATAGATATATTTATCTTTTCAATCATAAACTCGCTCTGCAAACTTATTTCGTTCAACTCTTCTTAATCCTTCATAAACAAACATCCATTCTACAAACAACTGAAATCAAAATACAAAATAGATTTGTTACGCACATAAATATGAAAATCAAAAGAACAACAAAAGCCAATAAGAGAAAAAAATAAGAGAAGAATGATGAGGAGGTGGAGCAAAGGAAGTAAAAGAATAATAAACCCAAAATTCACAACCCCTAAACCTTAACTCTAAGCCCTTATCCCCGTAACCCCTTACCCCTAACCTCTAACACCTAAACCCCTAAACCTTAACCCAAAACCCCAAAGCTCCGAGCCCTAAGGCCTAAACCCTCTTTGAATTCTCTGTTCAATTAGTATCTTCCACATGCTACAAACCCTTGATGGTCTTTCAAGCTTTAACCTTTTGCTCTCTCTCCAAATAATTCAACTTTGTTTCCAACATTTAACAATTTTAAATGAAATATTAAAAAAAAAAAAACAAAACATAATTTCTAAAATAGAAAAGTCAACAAAACACATATAAACACAGAAATCTGATGCAATAATAGGTTGTGTAAAAACAAGAAAACAACAATGAAAAATGAAAAGAAAGTTGTTGGGGATAAAAATCATTGAAAGAATTATCATAACAAATAAGACACAGAAAAACAAGTAGATATAGTCATGTATAAAACACATTTTACGTATAAAAGAAAGCCAATGGATCTAGGACGAATAAATATACTTATATTTTCAATCATAAACTCGCTTTGCAAGCTTATCTCTTTCAACTCTTCTTAATCCTTCAAAAGTAAACATCCATTCCATAAACAACTGAAATCAAAATACAAAATAGTTTTGTTACGCACATAAATATGAAAATCAAAAGAACAACAAAAGCCAATAAGAGAAAAAAATAAGAGAAGAATGATGAGGAGGTGGAACAAAGAAGTAAAAGAATAATAAACCCAAAATTCATAACCCCCAAACCTTAACCCAAAACCCCAAAGCTCCAAGCCCTAAGGCCTAAACCCTCTTTGAATTCTCTGTTCAATTAGAATCTTCCACATACTACAAACCCTTGATGTTCTTCCAAGCTTTAACCTTTTGCTCTCTCTCCAAATAATTCAACTTTGTTTCCAACATTTAACAATTTTAAATGAAATATTAAAAAAAAAAAAACAAAACATAATTTCTAAAATAGAAAAGTCAACAAAACACATATAATCACAGAAATCTGATGCAATAATAGGTTGTGTAAAAACAAGAAAACAATAGTGAAAAATGAAAAGAAAGTTGTTGGGGATTTGGGGGGTAAAAATCATTGAAAGAATTATCATAACAAATAAGACACAGAAAAACAAGTAGAAATAGTCACGTGTAAAACACATTTTACGTATAAAAGAAAGTCAATAGATCTAGGACAAATAAATATACTTATCTTTTCAATCATAAACTTGGTTTGCAAGCTTATCACTTTCAACTCTTCTTAATCCTTCAAAAACAAACATTCATTCCACAAACAACTGAAATCAAAATACAAAATATATTTGTTACGCACATAAATATGAAAATCTAAAGAACAAAAAAAAATAATAAGAGAAAAAAATAGGAGAAGAATGACGAGGAGGTGAAGCAAAAGAATCAAAAAAATAATAAACCCAAATCCCTAATCCTAAACCTCTAAACCTTAACTCTTAACCCTTATCCTCGTAACCCCCTACCCCTAACCTCTAACACCTAAACCCCTAAACATTAACCCAAAACCCCAGAAGCCCTAAGCTCTAAGCCCCAAGCCCCAAGGCCTAAACCATCTTTGAATTCTTTTTTTTATTAGTATCTTCTACACGGTACAAACTCTTAATGTTCTTCCAAACTTTAACCTTTTGCTCTCTCTCCAAATAATTCAACTTTATTTCTAATATTTAACAATTTTAATAGAAAAATAATAAAATAAGAAAGAAAACATAATTTTTAAAATAAAAAAGTCAACAAAACACATATAATCAAATAAATTCGACGCAGTAATAGGTTGTGTAAAAACAAGAAAACAACAACGAAAAATGAAAAGAAAATTGTAGGAGATTTGGGGGATGAAAATCATAGAAAGAATTATCACAACAAATAGGACACACAAAAATAAGTAGAAATAGTCATGTGTAAAACTTATTTTACATATACAAGAAAGCCAATAGATCTAGGACAAATAGATATACTTATCTTTTCAATTATAAACTCGCTTTGCAAACTTATCTCGTTCAATTCTTCTTAATCCTATATAAGCAAATATCTATTCCACAAACAACTGAAATAAAAACAAAAAATAGATTTGTTACGCACATATATATGAAAATTTAAAAAACAACAAAAACCAATAAGATAAAAAAGTAGGAGAAGAATGATGAAGAGATGGAACAAAAGAAGCAAAAAGCAATAAACCGAAATCCCTAGACCTTAAACCTCTAAATCTTAACTCTTAGCCCATATCCCCGTAACCCCCTACCCCTAACCTCTAACACCTAAACCCCTAAACCTTACCCCAAAACCCCAAAAGCTCCAAGCCATAAGGCCCAAACCCTCTTTGTTTTTTATACTCAATTAGTATCTTCTAAACTCTACAAACTCTTAATGTTCTTCCAAGCTTTAACCTTTTGCTCTGTCTCCAAATAGTTCAACTTTGTTTCCAACATTTAATAATTTTAATAGAAATATAATAAAAAAAAGAAACAAAACATAATTTCCAAAATAGAAAAGTCAACAAAACACATATAATCAAAGAAATCCGATGCAATAATAAGTTTTGTAAAAACATGAAAGAATTATCATAACAAATAAGATACACAAAATAAGTAGAAATAGTCATGTGTAAAACACATTTTACATATAAAAGAGAGTCAATGGATCTTGGACGAATAGATATACTTATCTTTTCAATCATAAACTCGCCTCGCAAACTTACCTCGTTCAACTCTTCTTAATCCTTCAAAAGCAAACATCTATTCCACAAACAATTGAAATTAAAGTAAAAAAATAGAAAAAAATATGAAAATCTAAAGAACAACAAAAAATAATAAGAGAAAAAAATAGGAGAAGAATGATGAGGAGGTGAAGAAAAAGAACAATAAATCCAAATCCCTAACCCCTAAACCTTAACTCTTAACCCTTATCCCCGTAACACCCTACCCCTAACCTCTTAACACCTAAACCCCTAAACCTTAACCTTTTTTGAATTCTATGTTCTATTAGTATCTTCTACACGCTACAAACTCTTAATGTTCTTCCATGCTTTAACCTTTTGCTCCCTCACCAAATAACTTATCTTTATTTCGAACATTTAAAAATTTTAATAAAAATATAATAAAAAAAGAAACAAAACATAATTTCTAAAATAGAAAAGTCAACAAAACACATATAATTAGTTGTGCAAAAACAAGAAAAAATCTACGAAAAAAGATAAAAAATTTCTAGGAGATTTGGGGGATAAAAAACATAGAAGGAATTATCATAACAAATAAGACACACAAAAACAAGTAAGAATAGTCATGTGTAAAACACATTTTACATATAAAAGAAAGCCAATAGATCCAGGACGAATAAATATATACTTATCTTTTCAATCATAAACTCACTTTGCAAACTTATCTCGTTCAACTCTTCTTAATCCTTCATAATCAAACATCAATTCCACAAACAACTGAAATCAAAAAAAAAAATAGAAGTGTTACGCACAAAAATATGAAAATCTAAAAAACAACAAAAACCAATAAGAGAAAAAAATAGGAGAAGAATGATGAGGAGGTGGAGCAAAAGAACAATAAACCCAAATCCCTAACCCCTAAACCTCTAAACCTTAACTCTTAACCCATAACCCTTATCCCCGTAACACCCTACCCATAACCTCTAACACCTAAACCCCTAAACCTCTAACACCTAAACCCCTAAACCTTAACCAAAAACCCCAAAAGCTATAAGCTCCAAGCCCAAATGTCTAAAACCTTTTTGAATTCTATGTTCTAATAGTATCTTCTACTCGCTACAAACTCTTAATGTTCTTCCACACTTTAACCTTTTGCTCTCTCTTCAAATAATTCAACCTTGTATCCAATATTTAACAATTTTAATTGAAATATAATAAAAAAAGAAACAAAAAACAATTTCTAAAATAGAAAAGTCAACAAAACACATAATCAAAGAAATCCGATGCAATAATAAGTTGTGTAAAAACAAGAAAACAACAATAAAATATGATAAAAAAATTGTAGGAGATTTGGGGGACAAAAATCATAAAAGGATTTATCATAACAAATAAGACACACAAAAAGAAGTAGGAATAGTCATGTGTAAAATACATTTTACATATAAAAGAAAGCCATTAGATCAAGGACGAATAGATATACTTATCTTTTCAATCATATACTCGCTTTGCAAACTTATCTCGTTCAACTCTTCTTAATCTTTCATAAGCAAACATCCATTCCACAAACAACGGAAATCAAAACAAAAAATAGATTTGTTACGCACATAAATATGAAAATCTAAAGAACAACAAAAACCAATAAAAGAAAAAAATAGAAAAAGAATTATGAGGAGGTGGAGCAAGAGAAGCAAAAGAACAATAAACCCAAATTCCTAACCCCTAAACCTATAAACCTTAACTCTTAACCCTTATTCACGTAACACCCTACCCCTAACTTCTAACACCGAAACCCCTAAACCTTAATCCAAAACCCCAAAGGCCCTAAGCTCCAAGCCCTAATGCCTAAACCCTCCTTGAATTCTAGGCTCTATTAGTATCTTCTACTCGCTACAAACTCTTAATGTTCATCCATGCTTTAACCGTTTGCTCTCTCTCAAAATAATTCAACCTTGTTTCCAACATTTAACAATTTTAATAGAAATATAATAAAAAAAGAAACAAAACATAATTTCTAATTAGAAAAGTCAACAAAACACGTCTTATCAAAGAAATCCAATGCACTAATAAGTTGTGTAAAAACATGAAAACAACAACGAAAAATATAAAAAAAATTATAGGACATTTGGGGGATAAAAATCATAGAAAGAATTATCATAACAAATAAGACACACAAAAAGTAGATATAATCATGTGTAAAACACATTTCACATATAAAAGAAAGCCAATGGATCTAGGACAAATAGATATACTTATATTTTCAATCATAAACTCGCTTCGCAAGTTTATCTCGTTTAATTCTTCTTAATCCTTCAAAAGAAAACATCCATTCCACAAACAACTAAAATCAAAATACAAAATACAAAATAGATTTGTTACGCACATAAATATGAAAATCTAAAGAACAATAAAAAACAATAAGAGAAAAAATAGGAGAAGAATGATGAGGAGGTGAAGCAAAAGAAGCATAAGAACAATAAACTCAAATCTCTTACCCCTAAACCTCTAAACTTTAACTCTTAACCCTTATCCCCGTAACCCCCTACCCCTAACCTCGAACACTTAAACCCCTAAACCTTAACCCAAAACTCCAAAAGCCCAAAACTCCAAGCCCCAAGGACTAAACCATCTTTGAATTCTATTTTCTATTAGTATCTTCTACACGCTACAAACTTTTAATGTTCTTCCATACTTTAACATTTTGCTCTCTCTCCAAATAATTCAACTTTGTTTCCAACATTTAACAATTTTAATAAAAATATAATAAAAAAAGAAACAAAATATAATTTCTAAAATAGAAAAGTCAACAAAATACATATAATCAAAGAAATCTGGGGCAATAATAGGTTGTGTAAAAACATGAAAACAACAACGAAAATAGAAAAAAAAATTGTAGGAGATTTGGGGGATAAAAATCATAGAAAGAATTATCATAACAAATAAGACACACAAAAACAAGCAGAAAAAATTATGTGTAAAACACATTTTACATATAAAAGAAAACCAATCGATCTAAGACGAATAGATATACTTATCTTTTTAATCATAAACTCGCTTTGTAAACTTATCTCGTTTAACTATTCTTAGTCCTTCATAAGCAAGCATCTATTCCACAAACAACTGAAATCAAAACAAAAAATAGATTTATTACGCACATAAATATGAAAATCTAAAGAACAACAAAAAACAATAAGAGAAAAAAATAGGAGAATAATGATGAGGAGGTGGAGCAAAAGAAACAAAAGAACAATAAACCTAAATCCCTAACCCCTAAACCTCTTAACCTTAATTCTTAACCCTGATCCCCGTAACACCCTACCTCTAACCTCTAACACCTAAACCTTAGCCCAAAATCCCAAAACACCAAAGCTCCAAGCCATTAGGCCTAAACCCTCTTTGAATTCTATGTTTAATTAGTATCTTTTACACGCTACAAACTCTTAATATTCTTCCATTCTTTAACCACTAGCTCTCTCTCCAAATAATTCAACTTTGTTTCCAATATTTAACAATTTTAATAGAAATATAATAAAATAAAAACAAAACAAAATTTCTAAAATAGAAGTCAACAAAACACATAAAATCAAAGAAATCCGATGCCATAATAGGTTGTGTAAAAACATGAAAACAACAACGAAAAATGAAAAGAAAATTGTACGAGATTTAGGGGATAAAAATAATACAAAGAATTATCATAACAAATAAGACACAAAAATAAGTAGGAATAGTCATGTGTAAAACACATTTTACATATAAAAGAAAGTCAATCGATCTAAGATGAATAGATATATTTATCTTTCCAATAATAAACTCGCTTTGTAAACTTATCTCGTTCAACTCTTCTTAATCCCTCATAAGCAAACATCCATTCCACAAATAACTGAATTCAAAACACAAAATGGATTTGTTACGCACATAAATATGAAGATCAAAAGAACAACAAAAACCAATAAGAGAAAAAAATAAGTGTTAGAGGTTAGGGCTTTTGGAGTTTTGAGTTAAGGTTTGGAGGTTTAAGTGTTAGAGGTTACGGGTAGGGGGTTACGGGGATAAGNAGAAGAATGATGAGGAGGTTGAGCAAAAGAAACAAAAGAACAATAAACCCAAATCCCTTACCCCTAAACCTTAAGTCTTAACCCTTATCCCCGTAACCCCCTACCCGTAACCTCTAACACTTAAACCTCCAAACCTTAACTCAAAACTCCAAAAGCCCTAACCTCTAACACTTATTTTTTTCTCTTATTGGTTTTTGTTGTTCTTTTGATCTTCATATTTATGTGCGTAACAAATCCATTTTGTGTTTTGAATTCAGTTATTTGTGGAATGGATGTTTGCTTATGAGGGATTAAGAAGAGTTGAACGAGATAAGTTTACAAAGCGAGTTTATTATTGGAAAGATAAATATATCTATTCATCTTAGATCGATTGACTTTCTTTTATATGTAAAATNGGTTGAGCAAAAGAACAATAAACTCAAATCTCTTACCCCTAAACCTTAAGTCTTAACCCTTATCCCCGTAACCCCCTACCCCTAACCTCTAACACTTAAACCGCTAAACTCCAAAAGCCCTAAGGACTAAACCATCTTTGAATTCTATTTTCAATTAGTATCTTTTACACGCTACAAACTTTTAATGTTCTTCCATACTTTAACCATTTGCTCTCTCTCTAAATAATTCAACTTTGTTTCCAACATTTAACAATTTTAATTGAAATATATAATAAAAAAAGAAACAAAACATAATTTCTAAAATAGAAAAGTCAACAAAACACATATAATCCAAGAAATTCGATGCAATGATAAGTTGTGTAAAAACATGAAAACAACAACGAAAAATGATAGAAAAATTGTAGGAGATTTCGGGGATAAAAATTATATAAAGTATTATCATAACAAATAAACCCACAAAAAGAAGTAAAAATAGTCATGTGTAAAACAAATTGAAATCCTTCTTAAGCAAACTCTTAATCTTTCATAAGTAAACATCTATTCCACAAACAATTGAAATCAAAACAAAAAATATATTTATTACGCACATAAATATGAAAATCTAAAGAACAACAAAACTCAATAAGAGAAAAAATAGGAGAAGAATGATGAGAAGGTAGAGCAAAAGAACAATAAACTCAAATCCCTAACCCCTAAACCGCTAAACCTTAACTCTTAGCCCTTATCCCCGTCACCCCCTACCCTTAACCTCTAACACCTAAACCCCTAAACATTAACCCAATACCCCAAAACCCCAAAGCTCCAAGCACTAAACCCTCTTTGAATTCAATTAGTATCTCTTCTACATGCTACAAACTCTTAATGTTCTTCCATGCTTTAACCTTTTACTCTCTCTCCAAATAATTCAACTTTATCTCTAACATTTAACAATTTTAATAGAAATATAATAAAATAAGAAATAAAACATAATTTTTAAAATAAAAAAGTCAACAAAACACATATAATCCAAGAAATCCGATGCAATAATAGGTTGTGTAAAAACACGGAAACAACAACGAAAAATGATAAAAAAAATTGTAGGAGATTTGGGGGATAAAAAATATAAAAAGAATTATCATAACAAAAAAACCCACAAAAAAGAAGTAGAAATAGTCATGTATAAAACAAACTGAAATCCTTCTTAAGCAAACACTTCTTAATCCTTCATAAGTAAACATCCATTCCACAAACAACTGAAATTAAAATAAAAAATAAATTTGTTACACACATAAATATGAAAATCTAAAAAACAACAAAAACTAATAAGAGCAAAAAAATAGGAGAAGAATGATGAGAAAGTGGAGCAAAAGAACAATAAACCTAAATTCCTAATCCTTAAACCTTAACACCTAGCCCTTATTCCCGTAACCCCCTACCCCTAAACCCCTAAACCCCTAAACCTTAGCCCAAAACCCCAAAACCCCAAAGCTCCAAGCCATAAGGCCTAAACCCTCTTTGAAATCTATGTTCAATTAGTATCTTTTACACGCTACAAAGCCGTAATGTTCTTCCATGCTTTAAACTTTTGCTCTCTCTCCAAAAAAATCATTTTTGTTTCCAACATTTAACAATTTTAATAGAAATATAATAAAAAAAGAAACAAAACATAATTTTTAAAATAGAATAATCAACAAAACACATAAAATCAGAGAAATCCGAGGCAATAATAGGTTGTGTAAAGACATGAAAAAACAACGAAAAATTAAAATAAAATTGTGGGAGATTTGGGGGATAAAATCATAGAAAGAATTATCATAACAAATATGACACACAAAAACATGAAGAAATAGTAATGTGTAAAACACATTTTACATATAAAAGAAAGTCAATGGATTTAGGACGAATAGATGTACTTATCTTTTCAATCATAAACTCGCTTTGCAAACTTATCTCGGTCAACTCTTCTTAATCCTTCATAAGCAAACATTTATTCCACAAACAACTGAAATCAAAACAAAAAATAGATTTGTTACGCACATAAATATGAAAATCTAAAGAACAACTGAAAACAATAAGAGAAAAAAATAGGAGAAGAATGACGAGGAAGTGGAGCAAAAGAAGCAAAAGAACAATAAACCCAAATCCCTAACCCCTAAACCTCTAAACCTTCACTCTTAACACTTATCACCACAACCCCCTATCCCTAACCTCTAACACCTAAACCCTAACCCAAAACCCCTAAGCTCCAAGCCCTAATGCCTAAACCCTTTTTGAATTCTATGTTCTATTAGTATCTTCTACATGCTTCAAACTCTTAATGTTCTTCTATGTTTTATCCTTTTGCTCTATCTCTAAATAATTCAACCATGTTTCCAATATTTAACAATTTTAATAGTATAATAAAAAAAGAAACAAAACATAATTTCTAAAATAGAAAAGTCAACAAAACACATATAATCAAAGAAATCCGATGCAATAATAAGTTAAGTAAAAATATGAAAACAACAACGAAAAATGAAAAAACAAATTGTAGAAGATTTGGGGGATAAAAATCATAAAAAGAATTATCACAACAAATAAGACACAAAAACAAATACTAATAGTCATGTGTAAAACACATTTTACATATAAAAGAAAGACAATGGATCTAGGACGACTAGATATACTTATCTTTTCAATCATAAACTCGCTTTGCAACCTTATCTCGATCAACTCTTCTTAATCCATCAAAAACAAATATCCATTCCATAAACAACTGAAACTAAAACACAAAATAGATTTGTTATGCACATAAATATGAAAATCAAAAGAACAACAAAAATCAACAAGGAAAAAACATAGGAGAAGAATGAATAGGAGGTGGAGCAAAGGAAGCAAAAGAACAATAAACCCTAATCCCTAACCCTTAAACCTCTAAATCTTAACTCCTACCCCTTATCCCCGTAACCCCCTTCCTCTAATCTCTAACAGCTAAACCCCTAAACCTTAACCCAAAACCCCAAAAGCCCAAATCTCCAAGCCCTAAGGCCTAAACTATCTTTGAATTCTGTGTTCAATTAGTATCTTCTACACGCTACAAACCCTTAATGTTCTTCCAAGTTTTAACCTTTTGCTCTCTCTCCAAATAATTCAACTTTGTTTCCAACATTTAACAATTATAATAGAAATATAATAAAAAAGGAAACAAAACATAATTTCTAAAATAGAAAAGTCAAAAAAATACATATAATCAAAGAAATCCGATGCAATAATAGGTTGTGTAAAAACATGAAAACAACGAAAAATAAAAAGAAAATTGTAGAAGATTTGGGGGATAAAAATCATTGAAAGAATTATCATAGCAAATAAAACACACAAAAACAAGTAGAAATAGTCATGTGTAAAACACATTTTATATGTAAAAGAAAGCCAATGGATCTAGGACGAATAGATATACTTATCTTTTCAATCATAAACTCGCTTTGCAAGCTTATCTCGTTCAACTCTTCTTAATCCATCAAAAGCAAACATTCATTCCATAAACAACTGAAATCAAAACACAAAATAGATTTATTACGCACATAAATATGAAAATCTAAAGAACAACAAAAAAATAATAAGAGAAAAAAATAAGAGAAGAATGATGAGGAGGTGGAGAAAAAGAAGCAAAAGAACAATAAACCAAAATCCGTTACCCCTAAACCTCTAAACCTTAACTCTTAACCCTTATCCCCGTAACCCCCTACCCCTAACCTCTAACATCAAAACCCCTAAACCTTACCCCAAAAGCCCTAAGCTCCAAGCCCTAAGGCCTAAACCATCTTTAAATTCTATTTTCTATTAGTATCTTCTACATGCCACAAATTTTTAATGTTCTTCCGTGCTTTAAAATTTTGCTCTCTCTCCAAATAATTTAACTTTGTTTCCAACAATTAACAATTTTAATGAAAATATAATAAAAAAAGAAATAGATTATAATTCCCAAAATAGAAAACCAACAAAATCCATAAAATCAAAAAAATACGATGCAATAATGGGTTGTGTGAAAACATGAAAACAACAACAAAAAATAAAAAATTGTAAGAGATTTGGGGGATAAAATCATAGAAAGAATTATCATAACAAATAAGACACACAAAAACAAATAGAAATAGTCATGTGTAAAACATATTTAACATATAAAAGAAAGCCAATATATCTAGGACGAATATATATGTTTATCTTTTCAATCATTAACTCAATTTGTAAACTTATCTCGTCCAACTCTTCTTAGTCCTTCATAAACAAACATCCATTCCACAAACAACTGAAATCAAAACAAAAAATAAGTTTGCTACGCACATAAATATAAAAATCTAAAGAACAACAAAAACCAATAAGAAAAAAAATAGGAGAAGAATGATGAGGAGGTGGAGCAAAAGAAGCAAAAAAACAATAAACCCAAATCGCTAACCCCTAAACCTCTAAACCCTAACTCTTAGCCCTTATCCCCGTAACCCCCTACCCCTAACCTCTAAAACCTAAACCCCTAAACCTTAGCCCAAAATCATAAAACCCCAAAGCTCCAAGCCATAAGGCCTAAACCCTCTTTGAATTCTATGTTCAATTAGTATCTTCTAAACGCGACACACTTTTAATGTTTTTTCATGCTTTAACCTTTTGCTCTCTCTCCAAATAATTCAACTTTGTTTCCAACATATAACAATTTTAATAGAAATATAATAAAAAAAGAAACAAAATAATTTCTAAAATAGAAAAGTCAACAAAACACATATAATCAAAGAAATCCGAGACAATAATAGGTTGTGTAAAAACATAAAAACAAAAACAAAAAATAACAAAAAAATTGTGGAAGATTTGGGGGATAAAAATCATAGAAAGAATTATCATAACAAATAACACACACAAAAACAAGTAGAAAGTCATATGTAAAACAAATTTTACATATAAAAGAAAGTCAAAGGATCTTGGACGAATAGATATACTTATCTTTTCAATCATAAACTCGCTTTACAAACTTGTCTCGTTCAAATCTTCTTAATCCTTCATAAGCAAACATTCACTCGACAAACAACTAAAATCAAAACAAAAAATAGATTTGTCACGCACATAAATATGAAATTCTAAAAAACAACAAAAAACCATAAGAATCCGTTTGGTTATGAAGAAAAAATGATGGAAAGTGAAAATAATAGAAAGTGAAGTGAAAGAAAAGAAAATGATAGAAAATATATTTTCATACATGTATTTGGTTAGAATAAAAAATTTATCGAAAATTTTTAAAAAATTCCATTATATTGTTTGAAAAAAAGAAAATTTATAAGAAATTTTTTATAATTGTCTAAATTACTTTTAATTATATTAAATCAGTCAAAAAAAGGAAAAAATATATACAATTATAATTGAAAGTTCAAATTTTTTTTAAAAAATGCTCGAAACTTAATTTTAAGATAATCACTAATACAAAAGTCTTTGGGCCAAATTATATGCTTAATCAAATTCATACCAAAATTTTTTAAAATTTATAACCAATAAAATATATTAAGAAAAATAAGGGTAAAATAGGAAGTTAGTTACATATCACAACTTTCTTCCATTTTCTTGTATTTTTTACAAGAAAAAAAAAGTGGGTTATTTGTGAAAAAATTCAAGCATGAAGAAAAATTATTTTTTCCTTCATTTTCCTTTTCATGCTAACCAAACATACGAAAATTTTAAAAAATTTCCCTTTCTTGCATTTTCTATCATTCTCCTGCTAAACAAACGAACTCTCATAGAAAAAAATTGGAGAAGAATGATGAGGAGCAGGAGCAAAAGAAGCAAAAAAACAATAAACTCAAATCCCTAACCACTCAACCTCTAAACCTTAACTCTTAACACTTATCCTCGTAACACCCAAACCTAACCTCTAACACCTAAACCCCTAAGCCTTAACCCAAAACCCCAAAAGCCCTAAGCTCCAAGCCCTAATGCCTAAACTCTTTTTGAAATCTATGTTCTATTAGTATTTTCTACATGCTTCAAACTCTTAATGTTTTCCTATGCTTTAACCTTTTGCTCTCTCTCCAAATTATTCAACCTTGTTTCCAATATTTAACAATTTTAATAGAGATATAATAAAAAAAAAACAAAACATAATTTCTAAAATAAAAAAGTCAACAAAACACATATAATCTAAGAAATTCGATGCAATATTAAGTTGTATAAAAACATGAAAACAACGAAAAATGAAAAAAAAATTGTAGGAGATTTAGGGGATAAAAATCATAGAAAGAATTATCACAAGAAGTAAGACACATAAAAACAAGTAAAAAAGTCATGTAAAACACATTTTACATATAAAAGAAAGTAAATCGATCTAGGACGAATAGATATACTTATCTTTCCAATAATAAACTCGCTTTGCAAACTTATCTCTTTTAACTCTTCTTAATCCCCCATAAGCAAACATCCATTCCACAAATACCTGAAATCAAAACACAAAATGGATTTGTTACGCACATAAATATGAAGATCAAAAGAACAACAAAAACTAATAAGAAAAAAAAATAGGAGAATAATGAATAGGAGGTGGAGCAAAAGAACAATAAACCCAAATCCCTAACCCTTAAACCTCTAAACCTTAACTCTTAGCCCTTATCCCCCTAACCTCTAACATCTAAACCCCTAAACCTTAACCCAAAAGCCCTCAGCTCCAAGCCCTAAGGCCTAAACCATCTTTAAATTCTATTTTCTGTAAGTATCTTCTACACGCTACAAACTTTTAATGTTCTTCTATGCTTTAACCTTTTACTCTCTCTCTCTCCAAATAATTCAACTTTGTTTCCAACAATTAACAATTTTAATGAAAATATAATTAAAAATAAAATAAAATATAAATTTCAAAATAGAAAAGCCAACAAAACACATATAATCAAAGAAATACGATGCAATAACAGATTGTGTAAAAACATGAAAACAACAAAAATAAAAAAAATTGTAGGAGAATTGGGGGATAAAAATCTTAGAAAGAATTATCATAACAAATAAGACCCACAAAAACAAGTAGAAATAGTCATATGTAAAACATATTTTACATATAAAAGAAAACCAATAGATCTAGGACGAATAGATATACTTATCTTTTCAATCATAAACTCGTTTTGCAAACTTATCTGTTCAATTCTTCTTTGTTCTTTATAAGCAAACATCCATTCCACAAACAACGGAAATCAAAATAAAAAATAGATTTGTTACGCACATAAATACGAAAATCTAAAGAACAACAAAAACCAATAAAAAAAAAACAGAAGAACAAAGATGAGTAGGTGGAGGTGGAGTAAAAGAACAATAAACCCAAATCCCTAACCCCTAAACCTCTAAACCTTAACTTTTAGCCCTTATCCCCCTAACCCCCTACCCCTAACCTCTAACACCTAAACCCCTAAACCTTAGCCCAAAATCATAAAACCCCAAAGCTCCAAGCCATAAGGCCTAAACCCTCTTTGAATTCTATATTCAAATAGTATCTTCAACACGCTACAAACTCTTAATGTTCTTTCATGCATTAATCTTTTGCTCTCTCTTCAAATAATTCAACTTTGTTTCCAATATTTAACAATTTTAATAGAAATATAACAAAAAAAGAAACAAAATATAATTTCTAAAATAAAAAAGTCAACAAAACACATATAATCAAATAAATTTGAGACAACAATAGGTTGTGTAAAAACATGAAAACAAAAATGAAAAATGAAAAAGAAAATTGTGGGAGATTTGGGAGATAAAAATCATAGAAAGAATTATCATAACAAATAAGACACACAAAAACAAATAGAAATAGTCATGTGTAAAACACATTTTACATATAAAAGAAAGTCAATGGTACTGGGACGAATAGATATACTTATCTTTTCAATCATAAACTCCTTGTGCAAACTTATCTCCTTCAACTCTTCTTAATCCTTCATAAGCAAACATCCATTCCACAAACAACTGAAATCAAAACAAAAAATAGATTTGTTACGCACATAAATATGAAAATCAAAAGAACAACAAAAATCAATAAAGAAATAAAATAGGAGAAGAAGGATGAGGAGGTGAAGCAAAGGAAGCAAAAGAACAATAAACACAAATCCCTAACCCTTAAACCTCTAAATCTTAACTCTTAGCCCTTATCCCCGTAATCCCCTACCTCTAACCTCTAACACCTAAACCCCTAAACCTTAACCTAAAACCCCAAAAGCCCAAAGCTCCAAGCCCTAAGGCCTAAACTTTCTTTGGATTCTATGTTCAATTAGTATCTTCTACACGCTACAAACCCTTAATGTTCTTCCAAGCTTTAACCTTTTACTCTCTCTCAAAATAATTCAACTTTGTTTCCAACATTTAACAATTTTAATAGAAATATAATAAAAAAAGAAACAAAACATAATTTCTATAATAGAAAAATCAACAAAACACATATAATCAAAGAAATGCGAGACAACAATAAGTTATGTAAGAACATGAAAACAACGACGACAAATGAAAAAAAAATTGTAGGAGATTTGGGGGATAAAAATCATAGAAAGAATTATCATAACAAATCACGTACACAAAAAACAAATCGAAATAGTCATGTGTGTAAAACACATTTTACATACAAAAGAAAGCCGATGGATTTTGGACGAATAGATATACTTACCTTTTCAATCATAAACTCACTCGGCAAACTTATCTCGTTCAACTCTTCTTAATCTTTCATAAACAAACATTCATTTCACAAACAACTAAAATCAAAACAAAAAACAGATTTGTTACGCAAATAAATATGAAAATTTAAAAAATAACAGAAAACAATAAGAGAAAAAAATAGGAGAAGAATGATGAGGAGGTGGAGCAAAAGAACAATAAACTCAAATCCCTAACCCTTAAACCTCTAAACCTTAACTCTTAACCCTTATCCCCGTAACACCCTACCCCTAACTCTAACACCTAAACCTGAACCCAAAACCCCAGAACCCCTAAGCTCCAAGCCCTAATGCCTAAACCCTTTTTGAATTCTATGTTCTATTAGTATCTTCTACACGCTCCAAACTCTTAATGTTCTTCCATACTTTAACCTTTTGCTCTCTCTCCAAATATTTCAACGTTGTTTCGAACATATAAAAATTTTAATAGAAATATAATTAAAAAAAAACAAAACATAATTTATAAAATAGAAAAGTCAATAAAACATATAATCAAAGAAATACAAGGCAATAAATAGGTTGTGTAAAAGCATGAAAACAACAACGAAAAATGAAAAAAAAAATGGTAGGAGATTTGGGGGATAAAAATCATAGAAAGAATTATCATAACAAATAACACACACAAAAAACAAGTCGAAATAATCATGTGTGAAACACATTTTACATACAAAAGAAAGCCAATGGATCTAGGACGAATAAATATACTTATCTTTTCAATCATAAACTCACTCTGCAAACTTATCTTGTTCAATTCTTATTAATCCTTCATAAATAAACATCTTTTCCACAAACAACTGTAATCAAAACAAAAAATAGATTTGTTACGCACATAAATATGAAAATTTAAAGAACAAAAAAAAATAATAAGAGAAAAAAATAGGAAAAGAATGATAAGGAGTTAGAGCAAAGGAAACAAAAGAACAACAAACTCAAATCCCTAACCCTTAAATCTCTAAACCTTAACTCCTAGCCCTTATCCCCTTAACCCCCTACTCTAACCTCCAACACCTAAACCCCAAAACCTTAACCCAAAACCCCAAAAAAGCCCAAAGCTCCAAGCCCTAAGGCCTAAACCCTCTTCAAATTCTATGTTCAATTAATATCTTTTACACGCTACAAACCCTTAATGTTCTTTCAAGCTTTAACCTTTTGCTCTCTCTCTAAATAATTCAACTTTGTTTCCAACATTTAACAATTTTAATAAAAATATAATAAAAAAAGAAACAAAACATCATTTCTAAAATAAAAAAGTCAACAAAACACATATAATCAAAGAAATCCGATGCAATAATAGGTTGTGTATAAACAAGAAAACAACAATGAAAAAAGAAAACAAAATTGAAGGAGATTTGGGGGATAAAAATCATTGAAAGAATTATCACAACAAATAAAACACAAAAACAAGTAGAAATAGTCATCTGTAAAACACATTTTACATATAAAAGAAAGTCAATGGATCTAGGACGAAAATATATACTTATCTTTTCAATCATAATCTCGCTTTGCAAACTTATCTCGCTCAACTCTTCTTAATCCTTCATAAGCAAACATCCATTTCACAAACAACTGAAATCAAATCAAAGAATAGATTTGTTACGCACATAAATATGAAAATCTAAAGAACAACAAAAAATAATAAGAGAAAAAAATAGAAGAAGAATAATGAGAGAGGTGGAGCAAAGGAAGGAAAAGAACAATAAACTCAAATCCCTAACCCCTAAACCTCTAAACCTTAACTCTTAGCCCTTATCCCCGTAACCCCCTACCCACCCCTAACCTCTAACAACTAAACCCCTAAACCTTAACCCAATACCCCCAAAACCCCAAAGCTCCAAGCCCTAAGGCCTAAACCCTCTTGAAATTCTATGTTCAATTTCTATCTTCTCCACACTACAAACTCTTAATGTTCTTCCATGCTTTAACCTTTTGTTCTCTCTCCATATAATTCAACTTTATTTTAAACATTTAATAATATTAATAGAAATACAATAAAAAAAACAACAAAACATAATTTCTAAAATAGAAAAGTTAACAAAACACATATAATCAAAGAAATCCAATGCAACAATAGGTTATATAAAAACATGAAAACAACGAAAAATGATAAAAAAAAATTGTAGGAGATTTGGGGTATAAAAATCAGAGAAAGAATTACCATAACAAATAAGACCCACAAAAAAAAGTAGAAATAGTCATGTGTAAAACACATTTTACATATAAAAGAAAGTCAAGGGATCTAGGATGAATAGATATACTTATCCTTTCAATCATAAAATCCCTCTGCAAACTTATCTCGTTCAACTCTACTTAATCCATCAAAAGCAAACATCCATTCCACAAACAACTGAAATCAAAACACAATAGATTTGTTACGCACATAAATATGAAAATCTAAAGAACAATAAAAAACAATAAGAGAAAAAAATAGGACAAGAACGATGAGGAGTTGGAGCAAAAGAAACAAAAGAACAATAAACCCAAATCGCTAACCCCTAAACCTTAACTCTTATCCCCGCAACCCCCTACCCCTAAACTCTAACACCTCAACCCCTAAACCTTAACCCAAAACCCCAAAATCATAAGCTCCAAGCCCTAAGGCCTAAACCATCTTTGAATTCTATTTTCTATTAGTATCTTCTACACTCTAAAAACTCTTAATGTTCTGCTATGTTTTAACCTTTTGCTCTTTTTCCAAATAATTCAACTTTGTTTCAAACATTTAACAATTTTAATAGAAATATAATAAAAAAGAAACAAAACATAATTTCTAAAATAGAAAAATCAACAAAACACATAATAAAAGAAATCCGATGCAATAATAGGTTGTGTAAAAATATGAAAACAACGAAAAAATGAAAAAAAAAATTGTAGGAGATTTGGGGGATATAAATTATTGAAAGAATTATCATAACAAATAAGACACATAAAAACAAGTAGAAATAGTCATGTGTAAAACACAGTTTTACATATAAAAGAAAGTCAATGGATCTTGGACGAATAAATATACTTATCTTTTCAATCATAAACTCGTTTTGCAAACTTATCTCGTTCAACTCTTCTTAATCCTTCATAAGCAATCATCCATTCCACAAACAACTGAAATCAAAACAAAAAATAGATTTGTTATGCACATAAATATGAAAATCTAAAAAACAACTGAAAACAATAAGAGAAAAAAATAGGACAAGAATGATGAGGAGGTGGAGCAAAAGAAGCAAAAGAGTAATAAACTCAAATCCCTAACCCCTAAACCTCTAAACCTTAACTCTTAACCCTTATCCCCGTAACACCCTACCCTTAACCTCTAACACCTAAACCCCTAAACCTTAATTCAAAACCCCAAAAACCCTAAGCTCCAAGCCCTGATGCCTAAACCCTTTTTGAATTCTATGTTCTAATAGTATCTTCTACACGCTACAAACTCTTAATGTTCTTCCATGCTTTAACCTTTTGTTCTAAATTCAAATAATTTTACCTTGTTTCGAACATTTAACAATTTTAATAGAAATATAATAAAAAAAAAACATAATTTCTAAAATAGAAAAGTCAACAAAACACATATAATCAAAGAAATCCGATGCAATAATAAGTTGTGTAAAAACATGAAAACAACGAAAAAAGAAAAAAAAAATTGTAGGAGATTTGGGGGATAAAAATCATAGAAAGAATTATCATAACAAATAAGACACACAAAAACAAGTAGGAATAGTCATTTGTAAAACACATTTTACATATAAAAGAAAAAGCTAATGGATCTAAGACGAATAGATATACTTATCTTTTCAATCATAAACTCGCTTTGTAAACTTATCTCACTCAACTCTTCTTAATCCTTCATAAGCAGATATTCATTCCACAAACAACTGAAATCAAAACAGAATAAAGATTTGTTACGCACATAAATATGAAAATCAAAATAACAACAAAAATCAGTAAGAGAAAAAAATAGAAGAAGAACGATGAGGCGGTGGAGCTAAGGAAGCAAAAGAACAAAAACCTAAATCCCTAACCCTTAAACCTCTAAACCTTAACTCTTAGCCCTTATCCCCGTAACCCCCTACCCCTAACCTCCAACACCTAAACCCCTAAACCTTAACCCAAAACCCCAAAGCTCCAAGCCCTAAGGTCTAACCTCTCTTTGAATTCTATGTTCAATTAGTATTTTCTACACGCTACAAACCAATAATGTTCTTCCAAGCTTTAACCTTTTGCTCTCTCTCCAAATAATTCAACTTTGTTTCTAACATTTAACAATTTTAATAGAAATATAATAAAAAAAAAGAAACAAAACATAATTTGTAAAATAGAAAAGTCAACAAAACACATATAATAAAAAAAATCTAATGCAATAATAGGTTGGGTAAAAACAAGAAAACAACAACAACGAAAAATGAAAAGAAAATTGTAAGAGATTTGAGGGATAAAAATCATTGAAAGAATTATCATAACAAATAAGACACACAAAAACTAGTAGAAATAGTCATGTTTAAAATACATTTTACATATAAAAGAAAGTCAATGGATCTAGGACGAATAGATATACTTATCTTTTTAATCATAAACTCGCTTTGCAAACTTATCTCGTTCAACTCTTCTTAATCTTTAAAAAACAAACATGTATTCCCCAAACAACTGAAATCAATACAGAAAATAGATTTGTTATGTACATAAATATGAAAATCTAAAGAACAACAAAAAAGAATAAGAGAAAAAAATAAGAGAAGAATGATGAGGAGGTGGAGCAAAAGAACAATAAACCCAAATCCCTAACCCCTAAACCTCGAAACCTTAACTCTTATCCCTGTAACCCCCTACCCCTAACCTCTAACACCTAAACCTTAACCCAAAACCCCAAAAGCCCTAAGCCCCAAGCCCTAAAGCCAAAACCCTGTTTGAATTCTATGTTTTATTAGTATCTTCTACATGCTACAAACTCCTATTGTTCTTCCATGTGTTATTCTTTTGCTCTCTCTCCAAATAATTTAATTTTATTTCCAAAATTTAACAATTTAATAGAAAGATAATAAAAAAAAACACATAATTTCTATAATAGAAAAGTGAACAAAATACATATTATCAAATAAATGCTAAGCAATAAAAGGTTATGTAAAACATGAAAACAACAACAAAAAATGAAAAGGAAACTATACGATAATGAGAGTATTGGGGGAAGAAAATAATAGAAAGAATGATCATAACAAACAAGAAACACAAAAAAAGTAAAAATAGTAATGTATAAAACACATTTTACATATAAAAGAAAGTCAATGGATCAAAGACGAATAGATATACTTATCTTTTCAATCATAAACTCGCTTTACAAACTTATCTCGTACAACTCTTCTAATCCTTCATAAGCAAGCATTCATTCCACAAACAACTGAAATCAAAATACAAAATAGATTTGTTACACACATAAATATGAATATGTAAAGAATGGCAAAAAACAATAAGAGAAAATAGGAGAAGAATAATGAGGAGATGGAGCAAAAGAAACAAAAGAACAATAAACCCAAATCCCTAACCGCTAAACCTTAACTCTTAAGCCCTTATCCCCGTAACCCCCTACCCCTAACCTCTAATACCTAAACCCCTAAACCTTAAACCAAAACCCCAAGAGCCCTAAGGCCTAGACCCTCTTTGAATTCTATGCTCTATTAGTATCTTCTACATGCTACAAACTCCTAATGTTCTTCCATGCGTTATCCTTTTGCTCTGTCTCAAAATAATTCAATTTTGTTTCCAACATTTAACAATTTAATAGAAAGATAATAAAAAAAAAATAAAACATAATTTATATAATAGAAAAACCAACAAAATACATATTATCAAAGAAATCCTAAGCAATAAAAAGTTATGTAAAACATGAAAACAACAACGAAAAATGAAAAGGAAACTGTAGGATAATGAGAGTGTTGGGGGATGAAAATAATAGAAAGAATGATCATAACAAACAAGAAACACAAAAACAAGTAGAATTAGTCGAGTGTAAAACATATTTTACATATAAAAGAAAGCCAATGGATATAAGAGGAATAGATATACTTATCTTTTCAATCATAAACTCGCTTTGCAAATTTATCTCGTTCAACTCTTCTTAATCCTTCATAAGCAAACATCCATTCCACATACAACTGAAATCAAAACATAAAATAAATTTATTACCCACATAAATATGAAAATCTAAAGAACAACAAAAACCAATACGGGAAAAAAATAGGAGAAAAATGATGAGGAGGTGGAACAAACGAAGCAAAAGAATAATAAATCCAAATCTCTAACCCCTAAACCTCTAACCCTTAACCCTTAACCCTTAACTCTTAGGGCCGTAACCCTGTAGCGCCTAAACCCCTAAACCTTAATTTACAAACTCTTAATGTTCTTTCATGCGTTATCCTTTTGCTCTCTCTCCAAATAATTTAATTTTGTTTCCAGCATTTAACAATTTAATAGAAAGATAATAAAAAAAAATATAAAACATAATTTCTATAATAGAAAAACGAACAAAATACATCTTACAATAGCTTATTAGAAAAAAGTAGATGTATTAAAAGGAAATAAATACACAAACAAAACCTTAAACAATACAATAGACTTTTACCAAATGCAGACTATGGGCGTGTTTGTGTGTGCATATATACCTTCTCAGAATCCTGGCAGATAGTGTGGCGACCAATGAACATTGCCGCAAGCATGGATTCAGGCTCCCGCTGAGTCAGTGTATCAACCGTCGGGCAAAACTTTTTTCCTCTTGTGAGTTAAAAAACAATTTAGTTCAAAAACTTATTTAGTCTTCACCAAAACTCATTTACAAGTCGACAATTTCATGCTTTAAAACGCAAAATCAGTTAAATATGTGCATCTGAACTGTCTCCCTCTGCTCGTGTGGTAAACCTTTCATCATTTGATCATGATTCGTTAAGGTTCCAACTACCGAAAAAATCGATCAATACACGCGCACAGATAGGGAGGGAGAGAGAGAATTGAAGAAACAAAATAATCTGTGAAAATAAATTCAAGAAACACAACAATCAGAAAAAGGAAATTCAAGAAACAAAATAAATGAGTTGACACCGCAAGAAAGGGATAAGAATAGGAAACCAGCTCTTTACTTATGAATAAGAGATAAACAACAAATTCTTATTTTCAAGAAAATAGAAATATTTGAGCACTAAAAGCGATTGAACACAAGAACGAAACCCTAAGAATCCAATTTAATAGGAAAAGATCAATTAATAACCCTAACAAAAAGGAACAACAGATAACAACGGATAGCAAAAGATTTCAGAAATCTTTAATCCACTCACCTTTCAAACAAGTTAGTGCCATTAGAGAAAGCAACAGATAAGGAAAGCCGAGCGAGCAGAACATCTCTATAAATTATTTGGCAATGGCGGCAGAACCGTTTCTTTCGAGGAAGAAACCGTAGATCATTGGGCAAGGTGGTCCGCTTCAACGACCAGATGGGGCTATGGGTTGATCAGACCCTACGGAGAAGGGGAAGTCCACCAATCGGAGATCAAATACGATGGCCATCAATGTCACTGGGCCCAACCGAGTCCCCGTCGACAAGCCCAGAGGTGGCCGCGGTGGTTATGGGTTTGGTAGTGTGGCGGCGGCGGTGACAATTGGTACCGCGGCGGTGGTAATCGGAGGAATGGTAATTGGTACAGCGGCGGTCTCGGCGATTGCAGCGTGAGTGAGCTCCTGTTTGAGTGAAACGGAGAGAGAGAGAGAGAGAGAGAGAGGCGGATGTTTTTTGTCCGTTGGGAATTGGGAGTACATCGAGCTATAGTTATAGGGTGGGTGAACGCTGATAATAGATGATTGGATTTTATTAAATTAACACAAATTAACCTTTAGTTTCGTTAGTATTCAAATTTATATAATCATCATGAAATTAACCTTAAGTTATATCAAATTAATTTTTATTTTTATTTTGTTTAATTAATATTCAATTTTGTGAATTAATACTGAATTTAATATTTAATTATATCAATTTAAAATTTAATTTTATTAAATTAATATTCAATTTCATCAAATTGATGTTAGTTTATTAATTCACTAATGTTATTGAGATATAATATATGAACATAATAAATTTTGATCAATTTTATGATAGTGGAATGTATTTAATGGTGAGACCCCAGCATTAACTGCATTTCATTATCACTCCATTGGTCCCAATAACATTATTTTTATTCCCTTCGTTCCTAAATATCTGGTGTTTTACATATTTTTTTTATTTCATAATATCTGTCATTTAATAAAATCAAAACATAATTAATATTTTTTCTTTTAAATTTACCCTTAACTTTTCAATGCATTAGATTAGGTGGAGGCTAAGTGCATTTCACATTAATTTCCTTCTCAATACGCATTGAATAAGTGTATTTTAGTCTTGTGCAATTATTTTTTACTCATATTAGAGCTATTTAATAGCTTCCTTAATCCTTGTACAAAAATTTTAAACGACAGATATTTAGGAATGGAAAGAGAATTAATTTAACATCAAATTTATATTCAATTTCATCAATCGACCATAAATTTACACTAAATTAATAGTCAATTTTATTTTATCAAAGATAACACCTTCTTAATATTCAATTTCATCATATTGAGCTATTTGTGCTGTCTTGGAGACCAATTCTTCTGTTAAGTAAGAATAGATAATAAAATTATGGTGGTGTCATCTTGTTCAATATAGAGAGCAAAGGGTAAGTTTGGTAATTCGTAAGGAAATATGCAGTCACATCATACTTTTTCCATTATTAGTAACGGAAGTGATGATAAGGTGGTTCGTAAAATACATATAAGAACTATTATGGTCCATAGAAATCGGAGGAGATGTCAATGAAATATGATCAAAATCCAAGGAGTGTTAGTTGAATATGTCAAGCCTCCTGCCCATTGGAATATCTAAGTATGAATAGTTGTTTGCTTGTGTTGTTGACCCTCATGCGAGTCAAGGTTTCACATGAGGGAGGATAGTAAGAGATCTTGTATGTCACATCAAATAATTACGATCGTCAAAAGTGTTTTGTATACTTAAGAGTCATTCTACCCATAGTCAATTGATTTTGAATTAGATACTTTGACAACGGACTCATTTCAAAATTTTGTTTTACTAAATTTGTTTTTCATATTTTCAGGGTGAGAATTATTCTCTTGGAGTTTCTTGGGATGGAAAGTGAGAATAAGTCGTTGGTCATTGCTAAAGTGTGGAGTTTAACAACCTTTAATTCGTAGTGGGGTGATTGAATTGTTTTCAATTTGCATTTTGATATATTTGATTTTGATCGGATATGATATATATTAAGTCAATACTCAGTTCTTGATAGATTTGTCATTCCTATTCTTTTTGAAATTACAACTCTCTATCTCTAGTGATTTCCTTAGATGTTTAAGTTATTTCTACCATGATCAAAATGTGGTGATATACCTATTTTTATATATATGTGGATGTATTCTTGGGAAGTGATCTATTGGGAGTAGCTGGATTTTTTTTTTTTCCAAACAAATCAACACTTTATTTCATTTCTCAAAAATTATTACAAAGAAGAAAAAGTAGACAGATCTACCTCCATAACAACCCAACTACAAAAAATTACAAAAAACTATCCACATTTTACAAAGAATGAGAAAAAATCAAAGAATTATTGATTCTCAAAACTGGTATTCCTCTCTTGTTTTGAACCATCAACATCCTCCCCATGCTTGACATCGAGTCCATCGCAAAAAAATAGTAGAAGCTCTCACTTGCACTGTCTGCTTAGACAGAAAGAACTAGATTCTACCAAATGCTCCCAATTATTCTAAGTAGCTTTCAACAAACTCACTCTAACCACCACTTATTTTAATTTTTAATCGGTCGCAAATTTTATCATAATTCAATATTAGTGTGAGTGTAATCTCTGTTTGGGGGTTAGGAATTTAATAATTCAATATGCTTGAAAATTAGAAAAATAGGAGGGAAGACTTTTGGATCCTCTCTCTTACGCTTTGTTTAGTACGAAGAAAAAGATGGAAAGTTGGATAGATAAATAAAATATCATGTTTGGTAATGAAGAAAAATAGCCTCGATTTTTCCTCTCCTCTCTTTGCTACACTCACACAAACCTCAAACCCAAACCTACCCATCCCCACTGTTCTCTCTCTTTATCACACATACACATACACATAAACACACATCCACAAACCACTTCTCTCCTCTTCCAATGCTCAATTTTTTGCCCACATACACCCACCAACCTCTGCGCACAGCCCCCCTTTTTCTCTCACATAAACACACACATCCCCCTACTCTAATCCCTTTGTTTTTCAAGAATTCCCCCCCACCCACCAACACACACACATGCCCACCACAAAATCTCTATGTTTCTCTTTTTAGATATAAAAAGAACCCATCACCTCTCTCCCTTTATTTCTCTTTTTTGTAGTGAATTTAGAGCACACAACGCACACTCTCCCACAGCTCACCCATAAATTAACTATAGCTGTTAATTTTGTGGATTAGTTTTACTTTGATGAAATTGGTGTTAAAGTTGGTTGTTGTCAAGTTTTATTATCACTAATGATACCTTAAACAAGCTCTAGCTGTAAGCTCAGGTCAGGAGGTCAGGAAAGACATGAGGAACTCAAAGAACCAGGGGTGGAGCTCCCCTTAGGGAGATCGTAGCTGAACCGACCAAGAAACAGTTGAATGACTGTGAAAATTGGGCCTCATGCATGAAACTCTTAACCAACAAAGATTTTCTCCTAAAATCAAGGAGGATCTCATGAATAATGGGCAAAGATCTCGGCTGAAATCCCACAGAATAGGGGGCAGCCTTATAAATACTATGTAACGCCTCATCGAGAGGGAGAGAAAAAAAAGAAGAACCTTAATCGGACTGTGCACTGTCTTGTATTACATTCAAATAATCAATAGAGAAGAAAAGGAGCAAGAGTCTACATTTGAGAGTGGATTAGCCGAGCTCTAGAGTCCGTGAACCACTATATTCCAACTGTGCAAATTCCCCTATCCCCTAAGAAACACTTTATCACTACCATTACGAAGTTGGCAGCCTAACTTCACCATTGGTCTCACGCACTCTATTCACTCACATCAGTTTGGCACCATCAGTTTGGTGCCGTTTGTGGGAACGACTGTTTCTGTTACAAATAAGCTGATATTTCAGTGACTGATGGTGTCAACACGAAACATGAGCAGAAGTCAAACAAACCCATCTCGGATGCAGGACCAACAGGGAGCCACCAATGGCAAACAGCCCGAGAACGTCCTAGAGACTAATCCTCCCATGGGGAATCCCCCCATAAATAACGAGATGGAGGCTCTTCACCTCATCAATCAGCGCTTGATAAAGCAAAACGAGGAGCTCTTGAAGCTCTTACAGCGTCCATAGGAGGCACGTCCGGCCCAAGAAGGTCAGAACAGTCCCCACTCAAGGATCAACAACACATGGATCCACTTAGAGAAGACAACGAAGGGGGGGAGAACAGCCAAAAATTGGGGCAGGTTCCCTAACTACCCCTAGGAACGGCCACAATGAGGAAGTACAAAGTCAAAATCATGAAGGTAAAAGAATGATGTCTTCCCTTATTAGCAAAAGAGAATGGAGCAATATTGGGAGCAACGCTTCAAGGGTATCCAATAGGAGCTCAGCCACATGAAGGAAGCGGTCAGAAGTAAAACTCCAGTTACAATGGACGCCTTGGTGCAGCAGACTGAATCTCCATTCACCCCTGGGGTGTTGCATTTTCCCCTCCCACCAAAGTTCAGGATGTCACAAATAGAATCCTTTGATGGAACTAAGGACCCCATGGACCACCTCAACACTTACAAGAACCAGATGGAATTGCACGGGTATCAGGACCCCGTACGCTGTCGAGTCTTTGCCATCACTTTGAAGGGTTCAGCCTTGGCGTGGTTTAACAAGCTCCCCCGGCCTCAATCTCTTCCTTCAAAGAGCTTTCCATTCTCTTCGTATCCTACTTCATAGGGGCTCGAACCTATAGAAAGCAGAGCTATCACTTTTTGAATGTGAAATAGGTATCACAAGAAAATCTCAGGTCATATGTCCAAAGATTTAATTCGGAGTCGTTAAAGGTGGATGTCCCAGACAAAAAGTTCGCCATCACTGCCTTCATAGCTAGTCTAGGGGTGCAGTCTAAAGATTTGATGTTCTCCATATCACAAAATCCCCAAACAAGCATAGCTGAGGTGCTTACCAAAGCGGAGAAATACATAAACGGCGAAGAAGCTCTTCTTTCTAAGGTAGAGAGCTCTTCAGCACATAGAGACAAGGGAAAGGAAGAGAAAAAGAGGAACCAAAGTCCCAAGAGAGAGAGAGAAAGAAACAGATCTCCAAAGAGAGATAGATCTCCCAGAAGAGACAAAGAGAGATTCCCAAAAAGAAGAAGGAACGTTAGGGATCGCTTAAGCCCCTCGCAGCCTGAACTACAGCCAAGGTATGCACCTCAGCAATATACTCCTCTCACTACGACAGTGTCCCATATCCTATACGAGGTGCAGAACGCGAAATTTCTAAGGTGGCCTCCATGAATGAAGACAGATCCGTCTAAAAGAGGCCCTACGAAATATTGCGAGTATCATAGGGACCATGGCCATCATACCGATGATTGCATCCAGCTAAAGAAGAAGATCTAGTTCTTGATCCAGAGGGGACAGTTACGACGATTTGTCTCCCATGACAACCAGAATAGGGCTCCATCACCACCGACACCCCAACAACAAGCCCTGCGCAGCACCAACAACCCTTAGGGGAGATTAGAGTGATATCTGGAGGATTTGCTGGCAGTGGAAAATCCAGTGCAACTAAGAAAGCACACCTACGTAGGATCAGAGCTGGTGAAGCGCTGGAAGTACACACCGTGTCCAAAAGACCTCGGCTGAGCACAACCATCACTTTCTCAGATTCAGACTTAGAAGGTTGTTAGTATCTCCATGATGACCCGTTGGTCATAAGGGCCATTGTGGCAAACCAAACTGTTCATCGAGTTCTAATTGATAATAGGAGCTCAGCTAACATCATTTTTGCCTCTGCCTTTGACAAAATAGGCGTAGGAAGGGAGAAGCTTGAGCCAGTGAATGCTCACTTGATAGGGTTCTCAGGGGAGTGGGTGCTACCCCTGGGATCCATCCAACTCATGCTCACTATGGGGGACCCGCCTTGTCAAGCCACCACCACTGTAAAATTTCTAGTAGTTGACATCCTTCTGCGTACAATATATTACTTAAGAGACCATCCCTCAACACAATGAAGGCTATCCCCTCAGCATATCACATGGTCGTAAAATTTCCTACAGAAAATGGAGTTGGAATGATCCGAGAAGACCAGCGAATAGCCAGGGAGTGCTACATGGCCTCGGTGAAGCAGAAAGAGGTTGAAACTATCCAGCTAGATGAGCTTGACATGAGGGACGAGCTGGACACCAGACCCATACCGTCAGAAGAGCTAGAGCCAGTCCAGCTCGATGAGGAGCCTGAACATATTGTTTACATGGGATCTAAGTTGAACAAAGAAATGAAAGACTTACTCACCCAGTTCCTGAGAAAGAACATGGGAGTGTTCGCTTGGAAGCAAGAGGACATAGAAGGCATTGACCCCTCAATCATCACCCACAAGCTAAGCGTGAATCCCATTTGCAAACCTGTTAAACAGAAGCGAAGAAGTTTTGCTCCGGAATGCTAGAAGGCAATTAACCAGAAGGTCAGTAAACTCCTCCACGCTAAAGCCATCAAAGAGGTGGACTACCCTACCTGGTTGGCAAATGTGGCGCTGGTCAAAAAGACCAATGAAAAATGGCGGCTCTGCATTGATTTCACTAATCTCAATCGAGCATGCCCCAAGGACAACTTTCCCTTATCTCGAATCGACTTGATCATGGATGCAACTGCTGGGCATGAGCTCTTCAGCTTCATGGATGCTTTCTCAAGTTATAATCAGATCAGGATGGACCCAGCGGACCAGGAGAAGACTTCATTTGTTACTGAACAGGGAACTTACTGCTACCAGGTCATGGCTTTTGGATTGAAGAATGCTAGAGCCACCTATTAGTGCCTAGTGAATAGAATGTTCCAAAAGCAAATTGGGACATCCATGGAGGTCTATATCGACGACATGTTGGTAAAATCACTGAAGGTAGAATTGCACATCGAGCACCTAGCAAAATCGTTCCAAATCCTCAAGGAGCACAAGATGAGACTCAACCCTGCAAAGTGCACCTTTGGAGTATCAGGAAGGAAGTTTCTGGGATTCATAGTCAAAAGTAGAGGAATTAAGGCTAACGCAGAAAAGGTTAATGCAGTTTTGGATATGCGACCACCGTCCAACATCAGGGAGATCCAACGTCTTATAGGAAGGATAGCTGCCTTGAGTCGTTTTGTATCCAAATCAAGTGACAAGTGCCAACCTTTCTTTCAGGTGTTGAAGAAGGCTTTTTAGTGGGATACACGGTGTGAGGAAACGTTCAAAGCACTAAAAGAGTACCTGAGCTCTCCCCCTGTCTTGATAAGCCTCTTAGAAGGGGAAGTGCTTACTCTTTATTTAGCTGTCTCTGATTTCTCAACCAACGCAACACTAGTTAGGGAGTGAGACAGAGCTCAGCAACCAGTGTACTATTGTAGTAGAGCTCTGAGGGGGGCAGAGGAGAGATATCCAAAGATAGAGAAGCTAGTTTTGGCCCTGGTGACTACGGCTAGGAGACTTAGACCATATTTTCAGGCTTATACTATCGAGGTTCCAACAGATCAGCCAATGAAGCAAATACTACATAAACCAGAGTCTTCAGGAAGGCTAGTTAAGTGGGCGATAGAGCTTAGCGAATTTGATGTTAGGTATAAGCCAAGGACTGCAATCAAAGGGCAAATTTTGGTAGATTTCATCGCAGAATTCACTGCAGTAACACCCGCGGAAGCCACACTGCTAATACCTAACCTTCCCATATGGAAACTTTTCGGTAGGTGAAGCTGTCAATGCCTAAGGAAGCGACGCAAGATTGATCCTGACCTCTCCAGATGGAAAAGACGTTGAATACACCCTCAGGTTTGGATTTAAAGCTTCAAACAACGAGGCAGAATATGAAGCTATCAATGTTGGGCTCAACCTTGCTTATTCAATAGAGGCAGAGCAGCTAAAGATCAGCAGTGATTCTCAGCTTGTCGTGAAACAAATAGAGGAGTCATACGAGGCCAAAGGTGAGAAAATGGTTCTCTACCTCAGGAAGGTACATGAATTGATCAAGAAGTTTATGTAAGTTAAGTTCAAGCACGTTCCTAGAGCCAAAAATTCAAGAGCAGACGCCTTGGCAAGATTGGCAATAGCTTCGCAGGAGAATTTGGATAGATTAATTCCAGTGGAGCATTTAGCAGAACCATCTGTATGCATGGAAGATAAAGAAGTTTTGCTTGTGCAAACACCACAAAGCTGGATGGACCCCGTCAGAGGGTATCTTCAAACTGGGACTTTGCCGGAAGATCCCAAAGAAGCTGCGAAACTAAGAGTTAGGTCAGCCAGATTTTCTTTCTTGTAAGAAAATCTATACAAACGAGGATTTTTGACCCCTCTACTCAAATGTGTGGGAGATAAATATGCTAACTACATACTCAGAGAGGTCCATGAAAGAGTCTGCGGCAATTACATCGGAACTCAGGCCCTCGCAAGAAAAGCATTGAGGCAAGGGTACTATTGGCCCACTATGCTCAAAGATGCTGCAGATCTGGTCAAAAGACGTAAAGTTTGCCAAATACACGCCAATATTCACCACTGCCCACCAGAGCTCCTAACATCGGTGGTGAGCCCCTAGCCTTTTCAACAGTGGGGTTTAGATATACTTGGCCCTCTCCCTACGGGGGTTGGACAATACAAGTTCGCCATTATTGGGGTGGACTACTTCACCAAATGGGCAAAGGCAGAGCCTTTGGCAACAATCATGGAACAAAAAGTCCAAAACTTTGTTTGGAAGTCGATAATCTACAGGTTTTGGATTCCAAGGGCAGTTGTTTCAGACAATGGGAAACAGTTCGATAACTCTAAGTTCAAGAAGTTTTATACCGAGCTGAGGATAAGAAATTTTTTTTTGGCCCGGGAACTATGAGCTACAAATTGAGGAATGAAAAATCCTGTCTCATTCTTGGAATGCAAAACACCTTAAGAGATTTTTTCAGTAAATTTTTCCGTAATAAAATCATTCTTTCAATAAAACTGAGAGCTTTTGACCCTCCATTCTATATGCTTGCAAAAAAAAAAAAAACACTTCCAACTCAAAGATAAGCTCTCCAGCTCATAAAACCAAGGTGAGCTCATTAGCTTATAAAATGCAGATGAGTTCTTCAGCTCATAAAATAATGATGAGCCTTTTAGCTTATAAAATAAAGGTGAGCTCTTCAGCTCATAAAATTGAGATGAGTTTTCCAGCTCATAAAGATAAGATAAATTCTTCAGCTCATAAAATAATGATGAGCTCTTCAGCTCATAAAATTGATATGAGCTTTCCAACTCATAAAAATAAGATGAGCTCTTCAGTTCATAAAATAAAGATGAACTCTTCAGCTCATAAAATTGAGATGAGTTTTCCAGCTCATAAAGATAAGATAAACTCTTCAGTTTATAAAATAAAGACGAACTCTTCAGCTTACAAAATAAAGGTGAGCTCTTTAGCTCATAAAATTGAGATGAGCTTTCTAGCTCAAAAAGATAAGATGAGCTCTTCAGCTTATAAAATAAAGATGAGCTACTCAGCTCATAAAATAAAGATGAACTTTTCAGTTTGTAAACAGAGCTCTACAACTCACTTTGAACAGTTCAGTGCATAAAAAGAGCCCTATAGCTCAGGATAAACTCTTCGGTTCGTAAAATGAACTTTGTAGCTCACAGCTTACCCTACCAATCCACTCAAAAGGGTCCTGAAACCCATGAATAGAGACATATAACTAGATTCAAGATTACAAGTTCAAGAGTCCACAGAAGAACCAGTAGCCATCAAATAAGAACAGAGGTTCATATATCCAGCAACAATATGAAGAAAAAAAAACAAAGGGGGTAATAAGAGACATTCTCAATCCTTATTTGCCCATTAAGCGTCTCCGGAGCTCTGCGACTTCCTCATTTAGGCGGGCATTTTCTTCTTTCAGCTCATCTCTTTCCTTCTGGCCTTCTGTTATAAGATTTACAAATCTCTGCCCAGATGAGGAGAACAATATGACAGCCAGAGAAGATCCAGATGAAGAAGAGGAGTCACTGGCATGGCCACTTTTGCATTTCCCAGAGGAAGTACCAACGTCTAAAATCTCATCAGATTCAGAAGGACAGGAATCAGCAGAATCTGGATCCAATTCGGGAGGACCTGCCAACCAAATTAATTCCTACGATTAGGATATTACATCAAGAGACCTGAACAAATACAGGTTGCCGACATACTTACCCGAATAAGAGTAGCTCCTCTAGGATCTTGGAACTCTGCACTCTCTGTAGTGCAGCGCTATGGATCTCCAAGAATCCCCAGTTATATAAAAGAAACAATTGACTCATCCCTCAGGAGGAGAAGGAAGGTCAAACACCAGACGCCACAGCTTGAAGTGCCTCCACCAAAAACAAACAAAGCTTGGGACCTCATCCTCCTTGACGTCAAAAAAGTAGAAGAATTCTCCCACAGTGGGGAATTTGTCATCATCACGAAAGTGCTAAAACAGAAAGAAACTGATCATGATGGTCCACCCCTTGGGAGAGAAACGAGAAGGGCATAACCCATAATAGGCCAAGATGTAAATAACAGCGGGATGAATGGAGAGACACAGCCCCATGTCCAAAGCCCCCTCAAAAAAGTAAGTCTCCCCTCGAGGGAGATAATTACAAGGCTCGTTAGAAGATGAGCATCGCAAAGCTAGTTCCACGTCAAGAAAGAATTTGTTCTTTATCCCCAATAAGTCTGACAGTGACAATAACGAAGGCACTAAGTAACGGGTCTTCCACTCCCACTCAATTTCGCAGGAGCTCTATTCCCTAAACAGGGGGGAGAATGGGGCAGCCATTGGAGTTGTAAGAAGGCAAAGGGGAGGCGTGGAAAGAAGATCACAAAGGTGAAAAGCTTTCGAAGGGGATGAATGTCCACTGAATAAGAAGTCAAGATATTAAAGAATCAAGAAGCACGCCGAACCCAAAGGCGGTGGACCTTTTGAATTTCCAAATTAAGGCAACGGATATGTTTAAAGAAGGCAATAAAATATGAATAATAAAAGAGGAGTTAATGACAGATTCTACTAGTCATGAGCCATTAAATAGCCAAAGAAGGCTTGATACAGCCTTGGATAAGCCCAGGAGGTCAGATTCTTTCCTCAATTATGATGGGGTTCAATAATTTAAACAGTTGGATCACATCCCAAAAGAGACTTCTCAGATTTCTTTGGGCTGACTAAAAGGAAAACTTTATTCCTAAGACACAATAAGGCTTCGTAAGCATAAGTAGCTGTTAGAACCATATCCCCAACAACGCTAGCAGATGCACTAGAAGCAACCACACCCTAGTCTTTACACCCAACAACAAGGAGAGACCTTCCAAGAATGAAACCAGATTTTCAGGGGGTTAGTAAGCTTTGCTAACCCTAATGGAGTTCTGGGAGGTCTGCACCAAGGGTTTTCAAGCTCCAAAAAATTAGGAGCTCAGTCAGGGGTATGCCTGGTAGCTCTGGGCCCCGTTGCCTCAAGGGGGAGGAAAGACGAGGAAAGAGGAACATAAGCAGTTATATAACTTAGCAAAAATAAGACAATAGACAAGCCCTATGGAAACAGAGGCTTCTTGGTAGAGGTTCGTACAAGGCCAACATCTAGGAGCACTCAGAGAAAGAGACTTTGTGTGGTGATGTTAGATTAGCATAAGGAAATAATAGCCTCAACATTTCTCCGTTACCCCTAATCCGCCTCAAGCATTGTCAGCACTCGGTGAGCCTAGGTAGAACTCAACTCCTAATTTTTGAGGTAAGATGCCTTTCGAGAGAGACTAGCTCGTATGATTATGTGAACCTTCTGATACATCTCCTCGAAAAAGCCTTATGTGGACCTCGGGTTAAACTTCCAAGAAAGCTCTTCTTCCAACAAAATTCGTATGCATGCAACAACATGGCCTCCAAAGATGTACTTGTGATGGAGCTCAGCATCAAGTTGCTTACTCATTTTCCCAAATCCAGTAAACCTCTCGTCTTTGTGAGGAATGTCAAGTCCACCATCCAATGCTCCCTTTGGGGTGGGCTCTACTTTAAGATTTTCAAAAACATAAAAGATCAAGAATCAGATGTACAAAAATAGAAGGTTAACATCCATATGACTCTAGACCAAGTAGCCTCAACATTCCCTTAATACTCCTCATCCATCTCAAGCAATAACAGCCCTCGACTATCTAGTAAAAGTTGAGGGCAATAAGTTGTAATATAACATGAGAGATTAACTATGGGTCCACGGTAGAGCTTGGCGATCCTGGAAGACTCTCTAAGGTCCCAAACATTCGGATAATTATGAGTTAAGTGTAGCTCGTATGGTTGTACGGACCTTCCAAGGCAGCTCCTGACTATTCAAATAAGCAACACACTCTCTTCGACCAAACACAAGCATGGTAATCTCCCAAAGTCAGATCTCAATTCCTTTTCTCTTAAAAGAGCTCAAGAAGCCAGCAGACTTGCAGTTCCAGCAGCTTTGCTTTTAGAGGAACTCAGTTCCCCTCAAAGCAACGGGGGGTAATAAGAGTACAGAGCAGTACGCGAGCAGTTAACCACAAAACAATGAGAGTAGATTTGAGAAAAGCAGAGTAGACTGTACTGAAGAGCAAGTTGGATTGTGTTATTGTGTTAGAGCAGAGTAGACTGCATTGAAAACCAAGTTGGATTGTGCTATCGTATTGAACAGAGTAGATTGTATTAAAAGAACGAGTTAGATTGTGCTAGAAAGCAATTAGAGAAAGAGGAAAAAACTAATGCGTTTACCATTCATACGAGTCAGGAAAGCAGGCCAAGTTTACATTCCCCAATAGAAGTTACAAATGCTAAAAAAAGAAGGAATTAAACGATCCTAAGTTTCTGAGGAGGGAACAGGTGGAGGATCCTGCAATGAAGTTACTATAGCCTCAGCAACAGGAATAGAGGCAGAGCTCGGTAGCTCACCAGGCAACCCTTCTGGCAAGGCAGCAGTTGAAATTTAAAAAGAGCCAAGAATAGGTGAAGAGGCTGAGGCCTCGATCTCAGGCAGAGCTCTCGTTACCAGATTAGCAGAAAAGAACGTATTAGAAGGAACAGCTGGAGGAGTGGACATTTCAGAAGAGCCAAGAATAGGTGAGGAGGTTGGGGCCTCGATCTCAGGCAGGGCCCTCATTACCAGATCAGCAGAAAATGATGTATTAGCAGGAACAGCTGGAGGAGTGGACATTTTAGTACCATCCAGAGACCTATTAGAAGCAGCAGGAGCCAAGGTGCTGTCATCGCCCTCTGAATCAGACTCCTGCAACTCCTCCTCAATGGGGATGACAAAGTCAAAGTGGAGGTTTGGGTAGGACTTCTCTGCTTTGCGTTGAAAGGTCAGTCATCCTAAGGCCCACTTGGTGGTGACATCATCCTTCAGCTCGACTATTATGTCATCCCTCTCCTTGACAGCTGTCTTTTACACCTCGAGCTCACCGCATAGGCTCTCGTTCACCTCAGCTAGTATAACATACTCCTTCCTAAAGCTCTCGAGGGAGCCCCGAGCATCAAAGGCTTCCTGGCTAGCTTTGTTCTAGGCATTGATTTTGAGTAGCAGCTTTTCCCTGGTCATCCTCAGCTCATCTTTGACCTTCTTCTCTCTTTTCTCATCCCTATCCTTAGTAGCTTGAAGGCATTCATAGTCAAAAGCCTACTTCTCCATTTGCTCCTCGAGTTTTTGCACCTAAGCTCTGAGGCTCTAATTGTTAAAGGTCAGCTCAATAACCTTAAACTCGTATGTTTTCAAAGCTTTGGCAGAGTCCTCCGAAGATCGGACCCTGCCCATCAAGTTCTTCAAGTGAAGAGCCATTTGTGAACAAAAAAAAAAAGAAGAGGAAACAGACATAGATCAATACAATTCAACTGCGCCGAGCTAAGAGCGAGTGTGAAAATACTTACAGTGGCTGCTCCCTTGAGAGCTGAGTAGAAAGAAACCTCAAGAGACATGGTAGAGGCCCTCTGAATATCGGATTCAGGAAGAATGGATGAAATGGCCCCAACAGCCAACTTAGCATTGTCGAAGAAGGAATCTTCATCAATCTCCTAACCCTCCCTCCTTTCGACTTTGGGACTCCGGAGAGGCAGCTGGGATGGTTGTTCAGGCGGTCCTGGGGGTGCAAAGTCTGGCTTGATTCCAGTAATCAGTCTCAATGCTCCCTTAACCTTAGATGAGGTGGGGGAAGCTAGCCCTAGCTCGGAAGTCTTTTGGGGGGTAAACTGGGCCCCTTGAAGAGGAGAAGGGGCCAGAGATTGAGATGAGGGAGTCTGTCCTCCCTTGCTCAAGGTAGGAGAAGAAGACATTCCCAACTTCTGCACTTTAGCCCTATAACGGGGCTATTTTCAAAGTTGGTATCGGCCTTTCGTTTGCCACTTTTCCTATTCTTCTTTTGTAGGTCAATTTTAGCCTGGAGTTCCTCAGAGGTAGATTTCATTATGGAGGAGCCTGGAAGATTTGGACTAAGAAAGTTAAACAGAAGAGAGGAAAAAGAAGGAAAGACAAGGGAACCAACTCAGAAAGTGTTACCTTCTATGTCTTCAGGCCTAACAACTAAGATAGGGAGCAGAGCTTCTATCGATACCTCAAGAGGACTGAATCTCTGTGTTACTAAGACCCAAGGCTTGATGAGCTCAAAGCACTTCTCTGGATTACATTTTTCCAACTTTCGCTTTACCCTCTCATCCTCAACATTGAGCTCTGGTCGAATGCCTAAAAAGCAACACAAGGAGAGCAAAGGTCAAAAAGGCGACTCAACGATTTCCAAACCAGAACTTAATCAGTTCGAGCAAGCGCTCACCTAAGTTATCAAGGGCGGACCAAGTTCTAGGGATACCCAGAGTATCAGTCCTGTCAGCAGGGTTGTACTCCCAGTTGGTGCCCCCAACGAAAAAGAATTGTTTCTTCCAACCCTTATGGGAGCTCGGGAGGTGATTAATGATCTGCTTAGCCATGGTTCGCTTGGAGATATATAAGAAACCTTCTGATGAGGTGAGTTTGACGTTAAAAAGATCCACAAGCAAGGAAAGGTTGGGGACTTCGAGTCCATGAATCTTGAATAAAACAAGAAGACCCACAAATACACCCCAGAAATTAGGGGAGAGCTGAGCAGGGCAGACATTGAAGTGTTGCAAGACACTCTTGATGAAGGGATGCATAGGAAAGCGAAGGCCATTCTCAAAAGCGGCCGCAAAGAAACATACTCTCCTGTAAACTTGGGCAACGTATGGGGTGTATTTATCTAGACACCAGGGCTGGACACCAAGAGGAAAACTGTAACGAGCACTAAGAATTCTCACATGAGAAGAGTCAATCTCACTAGGTCCTACGAGCTTAGCATGCCTAAAGGAAGCCCCTGTACCCGCTGCGCTGTTAGAGACTCCTATCCCACTGATTAACCCTACTTAAGGCATAATTTAATAGGTAAATTATGTTAGTTGAATAAAGTTAAACTAGTCAAAATAAATCAAATTAGAGTTAGTGTGTGAATAAATGATAATGCACTAATTGTTGGTTTTTTCAGGATTTTGTGCGTCAAAGCTACAAACTACTGGGAGTCAATTGCATTAAAGCTACAAACTACTGGGGTGCCAATTATCAAAGCTCAAAACAAAGGGGGATCAAAGACTTTCATGCCACCTAACAAGACTTTTCAAGGCCACCAAACAAGACTTTTCAAGGCCACCTAACAAGACTTTCACCCTCCCTTGTTGCCTATAAATACCACCCCTTAGGACTTGTAAAACATTCATCTTTTGGTATGGAAAACCCTCTAAAAGTATTATTGCTTTCCTTATTGCTTATTGCTTTCTTTTATTATATTATTGCTTCCTTTTAATTTATTGTTTTCTTTTACTTTAAGTATTTCTTTCTTTTATTGTGTTATTGCTTTCTTTTATTTTCATTGCTTGAGCTTTCTTCTTCCCTTAGAAGAGTGAAACTCTTCCACTTTTCTAGAGCTTTACCAAAGCCGTGAAGGGTGGAACGTGATTCACTAATTCTTTGTCGAAGATCGACTCCTTGTGTAAAGTTTTACCTTGTAACTCCTCTACTTTGAGGGATAAGTATCACTCACTTTTCTAGCTTTAACAAAGTCATGAAGAGTGAGTAGTTTCTCATCCAATCTTTAGTAAGAGGTGGTTATCCGGAAGTTAAATTTATGCAATTCGTTTATGCTTAGCTTTAGTCTTTATTTTTTCATAATGTCTTCTCATCATATTGTTGTCTTTATTTTAAGCATGAATAGCTAAATCTCTTAGTTGGCAAAACCAAGAGGAACCTCCACTTGGGTATACCATTTCAACTCATTCTCCTCCCCACTTTCAGAGTTCAATGGTTCGGTTTGACTGGGTTGAGGGTGGATAACTTGGTGAGTCTTTGATATTCCGTAGGCCTAGTCACGGTTTATGGTTAGATACTCACCAATCTTATTCCTAGCTTCCCATGAATCAATCGTTCATTCATGCTCTATTGGAGGAGGATTTCGAGTTGAGACGGTATTCCTATTGGAGTGACCTCTTGGATTTGCCAACATTTGTTTCTCATTTTACTAGCATCAAAACAACTTCACCAAACAACTTCCAACAATCTAAGATTTTACACTTTCTTTCTCCCAAAATCACCTTCCCCTCGGTTTACTTCCTTCCCCGTGGAAATGACCTTGGAATATCACCAAGTAAAACACGATCCGTGAAAGTCTCATTGCGCTTGGGGAGCACTTTTGTTCACACATACTCACATTTGACATTTCATTCATCCACCATTCCGTTGCCCTTTTTTTTTGACATCATCCCTAGGAGAGTGACACTCCCCTTCATTCATATACTATACATGCTAAAAGGTGATGTTTAGAGATTAGGAAATAACAAGGAATTTTGTCAAGCACCCACTCACCTTGCCCTTACCTTTGTTAGGATTAGGGGGCACAGAAGAAGACGATAAGGATGGTTCCTCAATATTTTTCCTCGGTATCGACAGCATCCACACCGAGAAAATTATCGATTTTCTCACCTACATCCCCTAAATCAATGTCTTCTTCAGTAAACCTTTCTCCCAAGAGAAAAGTAGAGGAACGTGTAACTCTAGAAGGAGTAGACATGACTGGACAGGAGAAAGGTAAATTGAAAGAACGGTAGAGAGGAAGAATACTGATTAAGCACTCCCTAATAACCCTAGGGTCAGTGCAATAGCTTCCAACAGCAAGGATTCGCACGATAGAAGACCAGTCCATGAAGTGGGGGAGAGGAGACAAGCAATAATTTCGATTCTAAAAGTAAAAGAACCGAAAGGCCTAGAAATGCAATGGCCACCTCGAATTCGAGGAATCCAAAACAAGGAAAGATGAAAAAGGGACAAAAGGGCGTACCTAGTTGGGAAAAAGCAACAGACAGTAGCCGAGAGTGAAATGGAATAAAGAGGGCAATGCGAATCTTCAAATTGAACCCACAGAACTCGATCTTGAACGAGGAATCAGAGAATTTCAAACCAAAAAGCCAAGAAATTGCAAGAAGAGAGAAGCAACAGAGAAGTTGAACAGTGGAATAGGGCGATTTAGATAGCCGTTTGAACATTTAAAGCCTGAGAGACGTGGACTGAAACGTGCACGAAAAATGAGAAAGCCAAGATTGCTAAAAATCGTCAAAAAGGCCTAACTCACGTGCAGGCCAAGGTCAACCACGTGCAAATTTTGCTCGGTTTAAAAAATAGCTCAACCTCTGCCCAAGACCACTTGAACCAGGGGTTAGGGGGCAACTGATAATACCTCAAACAAGTCCTAACTGTGAGCTCAGGTTAGGAGGTCAGGAAAGACACAAGGAACTCAGAGAACTAGGGGTGGAGCTCCCCTTGGGGAGATCGTAGCTGAACTGACTACGAAACAACTGGATGACTGTGAAAATTGGGCCCCATGCATGAAATTCTCAACCAACCAAGATTCTATCCTAAAATCAAGGAGGATCCCATGAATAATGGAAAAAGATCTCGGCTGATATCCCACGAAATAGGGGACAGCCTTATAAATACTATGTAACGCCTCATCGAGAGGGAGAGAAAAAAAAAGAAGAACCCCAATCGGATTGTGCACTGCCTTGTATTACATTCAAATAATCAATAGAGAATAAAAGGAGCAAGAGCCTCCATTTGAGAGTGGATTAGCCGAGCTCTAGAGCCGGTGAACCACTATATTCCAACTATGCAAATTCTCCTATCCCCTAAGAAACTCTTCATCACTGCCATTATGAAGTTAGCAGCCTAACTTCACCATTGGTCCCACGCACTCTATTCACTCACATCAATTTGGCACCATCAATTATCAATCATTTTAATTGGATTGCGTTGAGGTAATTTGGGAATGTTAATCGTGGTGGTCTCACAGAGTATGAGTTTGATAAGATTCTCTCTTTTTTTGCTTCCATATTTTTGTGCACTCTCATTGTGTGTTTTTGATGATGTTTTGTCTGATGGATGTCCATTAATATTTTTTTGGTGACCAATCCTTTGCTATTTAACTTTTGGAATTATATTCTTCTATTACTCCAAAACATGTGAGCTTTGTAATTTGTTGGATTTTTTTGCTTTTTGTGTTTTAATTTATGTCATTTTACTTAATATGCACTGTTCATCAACGTTCTTGATGTTGTGACGAAGAAAACCGAGTAAATTGTTCATCAATATTTTTCAAAGCCATTGGGTTTCGTTGTAATGTTTGATGGTTTCCTATTGGGTGTTTCATTTCTAATTTTTTTGTGGGAATTGATTTTGATGAAATTTAGTTTAACCCTCTATTTTTTTCCTTTGAGCCTTTGGTGAGTTCTGCTTCAATTTTTTGTGGTCTTGCTGGAATGGTTCAACTAAATTTAGAGTGTTATTCTTTGTGTTCATTGGGTGACTAATTCACTATTGTATCACAAAAAAAATGTTATACCATAATTAACCATTGAATGATGATGTCTTTCATATGCAAAACCATCTTTTAGGCCTCTACAAGTTAGATATACGGACCATTACATAGTTGACGGGCTCTTAAGTTTTTTTTTTTACTTGATAAGGGGTAGATGAAGCTAGGACAATAGGCAATTTATTTGCATAATAAAATTATTTAGGTCCCTATGAGGGGTAATGCTTTTTATTTCTATTTTGGTCAAGAAATGCATTGGTTATACAAGGAGTAGTTGTCACGTTAAGGGTTTTATATCCTTATTTCTTATTTATTCAACTACTTGAGCACTATTTCGATTCGGCATTATTTGGGTTTAGTAAAATGGGCAAGTGCGCATAAGTGTGTTTTTGTTCTTTGTTTGGTGAATGTGAACTGATTTCATACATTGTTTTTAGGATTTGTTTGGTTTGATTAGAATTGTTTATTGTTTTGGTTGTGAGGTTTGGAATGCTAAATTTGGGTTTTTTACGAAAATGCTAAGACGAAGTTTCAGTTTAAGGGTTGCATGTATTCATTTTGTTTACCAATATCCATGCATGATGATATCAAGGTATGCACATGTACTATTGTTCTCCTCGGTCCATTGGTAAGGGCATTGAGCACTAGTAATGTAATGAATCATATAGAAATTAATCACCAATACACTAATTAGGTCATTAATTATGATTTTATATAACTTAGGGTTATTTTTAAAAATTTTAAATAAATAAATGGACTTCAAATATGAATTCTTTATGTAAAAACAAGTCGAATGACTTTAATATAGATCATATTTCATGTTAAAATAAAAATGCCATAGTGTCTGAATGATATATTANAAAAACAAGTCGAATGACTTTAATATAGATCATATTTCATGTTAAAATAAAAATGCCATAGTGTCTGAATGATATATTAAACGGGTAATATATGAATAATATGTGATTCAAATGGAGATATTATAGAAAAGGGGACAAAAGTGTCATATGAAGGGGGGGTCTAGCCATCCTTTAAGTGACAAGTGTGTTTTATTATTAAAAAAATAAACCTTCGGGCAAAAATGGACATTTGTGTAATGAGGTCACATGCATTGCAAGGATGGTGATGTGAGCTAGAGTTTTGGCTGTAAATAGCCATGAAGTGATGGCCAAAACGCAGAACAAGGTGAAGAAAGGGGGAAAAATTCATGAGATCTTGAGGTCAAAAATTGAACAATGATTTTACTTCAAATTGTTATCAATTTCAAATATTTTGTTTAGGGTATTTTGAATTTCATATGCANCATGAGATCTTGAGGTCAAAAATTGAACAATGATTTTACTTCAAATTGTTATCAATTTCAAATATTTTGTTTAGGGTATTTTGAATTTCATATGCATCGAAGTCATTTGAAGTACGGGATAATATACACTATGCTCTTGTCTTTTAAATTTCTTTGTAAAGAGTGTCCTTTGATTGATATATGTACAAAGTGATTATGACCCTATGAGATGCGATTGTGATTGGTTAGTATGAGTATGGATTTATATGCCTAGGTATCGCCAGTCATGTTACCAAGAGGAACCGAGTATGGATTTTGCTATCCATGATCTTTATTATTTGAGTTATTTGGTATTTGATCATTTGTATTTTTTATTTATCATTGAGCATATTGTTTCTTGTCATATTTTCTATTTCTCTACTTTTAATATTTTTTCAAGATTATCTCAGAGAAAGGACCAGAGTTGAAATATGAGAGAATTACAAATTTATAATTTTGTGGTGATATATAATTCGAACAGATTCATTGCATATTATGAAGAGAATTTTTTTATTGAGGTAATTTGAGCTTTGACCCATGTACATTTGGAGATATATTTATGATCATGGTATTGTGATCGATTGATTTATCAAGTAATGTGTTTCGGAAACGGCGTGTTTCAAGTAACGTGTTTGTTTAGTTGAGTGGTATTATTAGTTTCGATTATTGACAATCCTTTTTTTTTCCTTGTGCCTTTTTTTTGCACCAATTTATATGTTGCCACTTTTTGTTTTTGAATTATAAGTCTAAACAAAGTTTGATTTTAGATGTACAGACATATATACTAAGATAATGCTAAATTTGATTGTATACTTAGAGGGATGTATTGAGAGACAACTTCATTTAAGGTGACCGAATGTTTCTATAAATCTCATTTCAAACTAATGTCATTCTTTTCTTTCTTCATGAGCATCTTTATATATTTTGTGAATTTTCATGTTAAAAAGATTTAACATGTATAATTTCGTTGTTATTGCAATAGATTTTTTTATTGCTTCAATTGATAATTTTGGATTTAATATTACTAATATGTTGTTGCAGTTATTGATAAAATGGTTATATTGAAGCATGAATGCAACGTGATGGAGAGTGCAATAACTAGTTTGGGCCGTGTTTTCTTTAAGCATGCATTTATCAAATTACTAGCATTGAAATTCTATGGTACTATTTTCAAAAGAATTTTTTGCCAAATTTTTCTTTTTTTTTTTTTTTCCTCTTAACTTTTGTAATTTTTCCATGCTCTCTACCCAAAGTTTGGTTCTCTCTTAAGCATAGCTTGCCACCATATCATTTGGTTACTCTTTTTTGTTGGAATGATATATATCAATTAAAATACTAATGAATTATTGGGTTGCCTATGAATGTGTTTTAATTTCAATTTTTTTTATAATTGATCACCAAATTGTAATTTTTTTTTATTGGTCCAGGTAAAATTTGGATCTGTATTGTTTGTTGTAACATGCTGATGGGGCAAGAGGATGGCTACCATGAGGTGTGCCTAGGTTAAAGAACAAGCATTGAGAGTAGCAATCACTACATTTTTGCTACTACCTACAAGTGTATTGTATAATTACGATTATTTATCATTGTTTTTTTCCCAGAAGGTAATTATTTATCATTGTGTGAATGGTTAATATCACTATAATGTTGTGGTAGTTTGTAGGTAGTCGTGTTTAGACAAGACTATAATATGATGGGGAGTTCAGTAATTGGTTTAGGTATGATTATGAGATATATAAATTTTGTGGCAAGTTGATATTTATTTGGACTCCTATTTTTAGAGGAAATTCCGCTAGGATTTTTTATAAAATTAGCTAAACCCATATTGAATTTAATTTCTCTTATTCAAGCAGTGGAAGGAGAAATGTTCCAAATCAACTACTTTTTTTTTTCCAGATGGTATCTTCGGCACCAATTGTCTATAGTTTGGACATTGTTAGTATTAAATTAGGTTTTGTGTCATTTATATTTTTGAAGCATAATTTGTCTATGACTTTGTCAATACTTGTCGTGCTTAGCATAGGTTATTGCTAGTTTATTTATATCACACGCATATGTAATAACAACGATAATAGGTGGCCTCAATGATAAGATGAGGTGGCAATGTGGTTTATTGGTGGTCTGTGATGACGGTGGATGGTGGCAACCATAGTGAGTCATTGTTATTGGTCGTGGTTGCGAGTGGTGGCGATAGTGCTAGGCAATGGATGGTAATGACAGTGACAAGTGGTGGTTTGATGGTTGGTGGCTGTGACAAGTGACGATTGGTAGTGATTACGATGAGTGGTGGTGGTGGCCTTCGTGGGTGGTACAGGTAGTGCGTGTGGCAATTGTTTATAATCATAAAAAATGAGATGTATATGTGTAGAAGTGGCATATCTGTCAAAAATTCTTAGGAATTTATAACTGGGTCAATACAACTAATTCAACTCTCAATTGTAATCACACCGTGCTTGTATTATCAATGCTAGAAGTTTTTAATGCAATTAAGAGCCAACACCGATGGAATTCCTTGTATTATCCACAACTTATGCGAGAATGGATTTCATTTTGTCTTCATCTTCTTGATCTGATCTATGATGCTTATCTTTTTCAAAAGTTGAAACCACAATTTATGACCTGTTTTAGGGACTTAGATATGCCAAGCTTACATGCATTCAACTAGTTTTCCTAGTTAATATTTGTAGTGTATCTTTTCACAACGAGAGTTTTTATTACTATCTATTGATTTTGAACATTTTCAATTCCTAGAAATAGACCAAGAAGCTTGTTGGGGGATCAATGGTTTGATCTAAAACCTAAACCCTAAACCCCCAAAACCCAACCCCCACACCCGAAAACCCCTACAACCTAACCCCTAAACCCTAAAACCCAACCCCTAAACTTTTCACTGGATGGGCATAGATTGTCAGTCCAATCAAGATTGGGATTCAATGAGGTTGGGGTAAATTGGGTAGGCTTAGTCACTAGCTATTTTTTGATAGATATTAAAAAGTTGTACAAGGGTGGGAATAGCCCCACTCAAAACTTATTCGCTGAAAACATTTGTAAAATATCTCTCTTGGGAAAATATTAGACCCCGATAATTTTAGTCTTATAAAATATAGAATCAATACTTGATGGGCCAAAGGGAGCTCATGTCTCCCAGAACGTATTTATTCCTTCAAGTGGACATCATTTACAATTAGACAATTAAATCAAAAAAAATACGCCCATCACATTCGATTTGTCTAGGTCATTGTGGGTAGATAGTTGGAGCCAACCCAAGCTGCAAGAGGAAAACAAATGACATCTATTAATAAATAAACAAAAAAGAATCAACATTGCATCTCATAACAGATAAGGTCAAGCGAAATCTGAGAACGAATACGTATTAATAGTGACAAACAACAAAACATGTTCACAAATCAAATGTGATTATTCGTTATTTTGGAGGAATAACAGAAGGAGGAAAACATACAATAGAAAAACTCACCATACGATTGTCCATGTTAAGAAATAGAAAAATCAGTGTATAAAACAAAGATGGAACTAATTTACAAAAGATGTCTCATATCAAATGAAAACACAAGTGGCAAGCGACTAATAATCAAAATAAAGAACAATCACTGCCCATTTAACCAAGATTCAGGGATGTTGGCAATCCAGCCATCTCTCAGACATGAGGATGCACACAACCGAAATACGACAACAACCTAAAAGTGTGTAGGATAGAGGCAACTGGATTAACAACGCTAATGTTTAACTGAGCCACAGGAGAGGCTACAATGGCAAGACCGATAGCAACAACAAGCGAATTGATGTCTGCACAATGTCATCACTGGTTAACTTTGAAGCATGAGTGTTACCCAAGAATGTAATAAAAAATTCCACTTGTATTGATAGATTACCAAGCATATTAACTTACCCCTTCATTACCCAAAAAAAAACACCTACCATTTTGGCTCGGATGATTGTAGCAGCAAGTGGCACCATACTTGCAACTGGTAAACCCTAAACCCTAAACTCTAAACCCTTTTTTTTTTTTTTGAGTAACCTCGACGGTATGAGAAAATTTTATTAATTTTGAAAATAAATTACACATAGCGAGGGGGACGTATGTACCTTACCTCAATATACATCTAAATAAATTATGTGTAAAATAAAATAAAAAATGCACGCAATTACATCATAATGCATTTTAAAATTAAAGAAGAGAAAAAAATTCTTAAAACTAAACTAAAGATAATGGCCTGCAATGATTAGGACAAGCTCAAAAGAATTTAAACTTATCCTAAGTTACTAAAAAAATATGTAACTGCCTTGAAATTCTGGATAGGAGTTTGTCCTTCGCTGGAGTCCTATCAACAGACGGAGAGACTATTGATAAAATGGCCAAGCTAAGTCAATGCCACAAGCCTCAATTTTGTTGGACTCTAAATTGCCTGGTCTCCTAGCAGTAGTCAAAACTGACTAGAATTCATCTCATAGGACTCTGAGCTGTCTGCCTGTATGATAAAGCCTGAATTGGACTGTACTGCTGCAGTGTCCTTGTGGGCCAAATAAAGAGCCCAGCTGAAAAAGCATAATGGACTTAAAGCAAAAATTATACTTAAAAATCTAGCTGGCAGAATCCAGCTGGGAAGGTTGTAATGCCGATAGAATCCAACTGATGAAGGTGCAGCTGCAATTCCCAAAGACTGCCGAAGACAATTGAGGAAAAAACCAACTGCAGCAATAAAAAGAACAGATGAACAGTACCCGTGAACATAAACAGTACTCGTGAATAGTACCAGTGAACAGTACTCTTGAACAGTACTGTGAATAATGACTGAGCTGCATCTTTAAAGAAAGCTTGAACTCCTCCACAGCTACATTGCCTGGGCTGATTTTGAGAAGAATATAAAATAAAATCTGCATGTAATAAAGATTTTAAAATCCAAAAATAAGTAAAATTCTCAGCTGACTTTGACTTCTTTTCTTTTTAGAACTTTTTGTTGTCGTTGATCCTGCTGCAGTAAACTACGCCCCTCAAGTGGGAGACTCTCAGCTGAAATTATCTCCATATATTGTCTTTATTGGACTCCTTGATTTGCTAGATAATCAGCAACTGCATTTGCTTCACGATATACATGTTGAATTTCAAACTTTAAGCCTGAAAATAAGGTCTTAAATCTCCAATTACAGCCACATCTTGCTTTCACCATATCCACCAGGATTATGGAGTCTGTCTCAATAATCAATTGATAATCAGACAAACCAAATTTATGGTAGAACTTTAAACCATCCATCAACGCCCTAAACCCCCTAAACCCTAAACTCTAAATCCCTAAACCCTAAACCCTAAACCCTTATTTTTTTTTTTAAAAGAAGGGAGAAATTTTATTGATCAAAATCAGAATTACAAGAAGCAAAGGAATTGAAAAAATTCTAATTACAAAGAGTTGCCTTTAATCCTTCAAACTAAAACCAGATTTCTAAAAATCACAATCCAGCTGCCTAGCCATCAATGTAGAACAATGCCTAGCCATCTGGACCTGCTACTCCTCCAGCTGCTGAGAGAGCTTTTCTTTACAGTGTAATGTACCCCATGCTCAGTTCCTGCTTCTTTACTCATAGCTCATCACAACCCTCCTACATTTGAGCCCCAACAGCTATCTTCAAAACCCAGCTGAGAAAATCATAAAGCACTCCTCATACTGCATTGCTCTCCACAGAACAGCATCTGTAATCTTATTGCCCCCCAGACAGAAAGAAAAACAATCTGCTAGAATAGTAGAAAGCCACAGAAACATATTTTCTGTCCAGTTGCTCAGTACCAGTCCACAAACCATCAGAGATTTAAGTCCTTAAGTCACCCCTCACCAACCTTTTCAATCTTGCAGTAGGCATTCCAGATTGATCTTGCTGCAGCAGCAATCTCCCAATCAAAGGCAGAACACCACTAGTAGAGAAATTAGTGCTACAACCAGAACAGACTGCAAAAGAAGCCAGGAAATCAACTATTACATTTGCCTCTCTATATACATGCTTAATCTAATACTACAACCCTTCAAGCTCCTTCCAAATCTCATCCAAAACACCTTTCACCCTCCAAGGAATTTCTGTTTCCCTCAATACCATCTGGACCAGCACCTGGGAATCAGATTCAATAAGAAAATTATAATCCTCCAAATCATACTGCCTAATTAGCTTCAATCCATCCAACAGTGCCAAGCATTCAGCCAACATATTAGTTCCTAAGCCATAGAAAGATGCAGCAGCAAGGACAATATGCCCTTCAGAGTTCCTTACCACCACTCCTCCTCCAGTCAGACCACTACTGCCTTTGGAAGCCCCATTCACATTCATCTTCATCATGTTTACAGGAGGGGGTTCCCATTTAATCCACATTACCTTGGTAATGATAGAAAAAGGATTATCAATTCTTAATGCCTTTCACCATTCTTTCCCCCAGCTATCATCTACTTTCTTGGGCTTAATCATGAAGGCCTACCACCTTAGACCACTAATCACCTGGAAAAAAAGGCCAAAAGCATTAAACTTTAGACCCTCATACCTTCTCTTGCATCTCTCCTTCCACAGGGCCCAATAAATCAACATATGCACTCCTCTCACCAAACAATTACTTAGAGATTGGGTCTTAAAACACCTCTGCAGTCTCAAAAACCTGCACATTGGAGATTCCCCTAACAGCACTCCAAACCCCATAGCAACAGATACCCTTTTCCATACCTCTTGAGCAAAAGAACAGTTAACAAATAGATGAGAAGTACTCTCCTCTTCCATATCACAAAAATTACATCTGCCAGCCAAAGAGACCCCCACTTCCCTTACTTTAACATCAGTAGACAGCGCATCTCTGAATATTTTCCAAGTACACAATTGAGCACTAGGAAAAATTCTCTGCTTCCAAATACACTGAGCTATAACACTCTGTACCCCCTCCTTCTAACTTGATTCCAAGTAGACTTAATAGAAAAGAGACCAGATTTAGTATGTCTCCAGACTCTTCTATCAGTCCTATCAGACCACACCACACCACACCAGCATTTCTAACCTCATCCTGTAAATGAAGGGGCAACCATCCAGATACTCCTTCTAAATTCCACCCATCAATATTCCACACCTCATTCATCTGTGGAAAAAACAAAGGGCACTCCTCAACTCTAAGCAATAATGGACCAGACTCCATCCAAGGGTCACACCAGAAGTCAGTAGAGTGTCCATTACCAATAACCACTCTAGAATTACTAACTACAAACTCAAACCATGGCCTCAGAGCCTTAAAACTCTGTCCTGCCCCAGAAGATAAACATCTCAACATATGTTTTCCTTTAAAATACTTTTCTTTGAACACTTTAGCCCATAGAGATTGACCATTCAAAATGCCCCAGACCTGCTTGATTCTGAATGCAGACTGAATGTCAGTAAAGCTTCTAATTCCCAAACCACCTTCAGCTTTAGGCTTCAAGATATTATCCAATGATACCCAATGCCTCCTCCTGGAATCCAACTTGCTTGACCAGATAAAACCAGAGATTAATGAATTCAACTTATCTAAAACCCCTTTTGGAATGTTCATACAAGCTAACATATGAATAGGAGCAGAATTGAGCACTGACTGCACCATTACAATCCTACCCATTCCAGAAAGCATTTTTGCATACCACCCCTCAATTCTTTTCCTGAAACTTCTTAACACATCCTCAAAGTAGCATTTCCTGGTCCTTCCTCTGATGATAGAGCATCCCAAATAAGTAAAAGGATAGTTCTTAATAAGGATCCCTACCACAATAGTCAGCATATTCCTTCTGGCTTGAGAAATCCACTTGGAACAAAACATGGAACTTTTCAATTTATTCACCCTCTGGCCAGAACAAGACTCATACAGATCAATAAAATCTAACACATTTAAAACAGATTTCTTGTTACCTCTAAGAAACACCAAGGTGTCATCAGCAAACAAAAGATGACTAACCAATGTAGTCCCTCTACCAATATGAAAATGCTTCACCAGTTGTTGCTGATAAATGTTCCTTAGCCCCCTGCTCAATACCTCCTCAGCAAGAATAAACCAGGTAGGAGAAAGAGGGTCCCCTTGCCTTAATCCCCCAGAGTTTGCAAAATACCCATATTTTCTGCCCATTCAAGCAAATAGAAAAGAATTGAGTACTCAAGCAGTTCAAGATGATCTGAATAAACAGATCTGAGAAGCCAAAGCAACTCAACACCTTTAGTAGAAAATCCCATTCCAGCCTGTCATAGGCTTTCATCATATCCAGTTTTATCACCAAATTTCCTCCATCCACCTTTCTATCCAGTTCTCCAACAAGTAACTGCCCCAATGCAACACAATCACCAATACCTCTTCCTTGAACAAAGCCATGTTGTTCCTCAGAGATCAGCAAAGGGAGCAAACCAGCAAGCCTAGTAGTGATTAGCTTAGTAAAAATTTTGTACAGAAAACTACATAAGCTAATGGGTCTGAAGTCAGAAAAAAGATTTAGGATCATTCTTTTTGGGAATCAATACCAACAAAGTAGAATTCACTGACTTAGGCATCATACCACCTTTCAATAAAAAATTCACAGCTGTCCAAGCATCAACTTTGATAACCTCCTAAGCAAACTAAAAAAACCTACCAGAAAGTCCATCTGGTCCAGGGGCACTTTCAGTTGCCATAGAGAATAACACAGCTCTCACCTCCTCCAAAGAAGCTGCAGCAGTGATCTTTTCATTATCCTCTTGACTCACCAGCTTAGGAATAACAGAGAAAATATGATCCTGTATATTATGCACCTCTAATTTATAGAGGTCAGTATAAAATTGTTCTGCAACCTCAGCTATCTACTGATCCCCATAAACCCCAACTCCCTCCTTATTCTGAATTCTGGACACGTTATTCCTTGTAACTCTACTCTTGGCCATAGCATGATAAAACCTTGTATTCTTTTTCCCTTGCAAAGCCCACCTGATATTGGCTTTTTGCTTCCAATAAATCTTCTCTCTCCTCAATAGAGCATCCAATTCATTTTTATAACATTCCAGGTCCAAAGCTTTAGAATCAGAGAAATTCTGATCTAATTCCAACTCAGCATTCTTAATCTTCTGTTCCTGAACTTTAATGTTCTCAAACAAATTACCAAACACAGATTTATTCCATAACTTCATATGTGCCTTCAAATACTTTAGCTTAATAAACAAATTAGACATAGGATTTTCAGAATAATGACCACTCCAATTAGTTGCAATCAGATCAAGAAAACATGATCACTCCACATATCCTAAAACCTGAAATATGAAATCCTCTTCTGGACTGGAGAATTCATAATTTTCAGATGCAAAGGGCTATGATCAGAGATTCAGAAGAACCTCTAGCCATATGAATTACTTCCAGACCTCCATATTTCAAATTCCAAGAGACATTTATCAAAGCTCTATCCAATCTCTGCACATTCTTACATGCCCTTGTCTATTATCACACCAAGTATATTTGTTTCCACTAAAACCACCATCAACCAAACCCCTTTGAATAGATTTAAAATCCCCAACAACAACCCAGGGCATATCAGCAGGCAGCTCCATATCAATCAAATTATTCCACAGTGACCTTCTAACAACATGGTCACAACTAACATAAACTACAAAAATCCAAAAAACTTCAGTAGTCATAAATTTCAATTCCACAGTTAACACTTGCTCATGTTCAAACAATACCTTTATTTCCACTCTATCATCCTATAGGATCCAGATATTCCTTTTTGCTAAAGTATAAAAGCAAAAATGACTTAAGCCAATACTTCTAGCAAAAAGACTCATTTTAGAAGCTAAAATCTTAGGCTCTTGAATCGCAATGAAACATACATCATGCACCTTTATTAGTTTTTTTAATCTCCTTCTCTTAGGAGCCTTCTCTGCTCCCCTCATATTCCAAGATAATAGATTAATCATGAGTTAATAGAAGGAAAACCTTCACTGGAACTTAATTCATTACCTTCATCATCTTCATTAAAGGAACTGTCAGACTTATCAGATTCAATAGTCTCTCCTTTCTGACCCATAAAACTGCCCTGATCTGAGAAGTATCCCTTATCAGGAGGGACCCTCTCACTAATCAAGCCATTCTGATCATCTAAAGCTTCATCACTCCCTCTCCTTACCCCATAATGATGATCAATAAGAAAAGAAGAATCCTAAGATGGGGCATATAGAACCTTACATATCCCCATATTCTCTCTTTCCTCATTAATTCCCCTATTACAATTTTCCACAACCAAATCATTTGGAGAAAATTCAACATCAATAATCTCCTTAGAACCACCAACCATAACTTCATCCCTCACTACCCTATTATTAGAAGAATTATTGATTAAAATAACAGGAGAAGCAAAGGAGAATACCTCCATACTTCCACTTGCATCTGGAGTAGTTACATTCACCAAGTTTGCTAGATCAATTTCCACATCTTCACCCTCTATTCTAATCCAAGCTCCTCCAATATCATTGTGTTCCATCACTTCTGCTTCACCCTCTCTATCCTCATCTACCACCTGGGGAATTTGATCACCCTGATTCACCTCTTGAGCCTCATTTAAATTCAACCTCTCATCAACAAAAATTCCTCCATTATCAATACCTCCATCATTAGCCACTTGTTGAGTCTGCTGAACCACCCCCATACCATTACCCAATACCTCCACATCAATCTCTTCATTCAAAATAGCTAAACTATTTTCCACAACAGTGTTTTGGACAGTAGTTTTCTGTCTGTATTCTCTCCTTGGTTTTCCTCTCTGCTCATCCACAGCAACTGCTTTGCCTTTCCCATTTCTCCATCCTTCCTCTTGACCAGAATCATTCACATGCTCAGGCTTCTTTTTAGAAGTATTAATCACCTCTTTCTTCTTTCTTCTGCACCAGTCCTCATCATGCCTCTGCTAAAGACAAGCAGGACAATATTTATAGTCTTTTTCGTAGACAATTCTCTGCCATCTCCCACTCACTCCCCCCATGTCTAGCCAGAACCTCTTAGGATTGCTAGCCAATAAATTCATCTCAACACAGGCTCTTGCTACTCCACGCCTAGATAGATTCAATGTTGCATTCTCAATGACCAAGATCTTCCCTATTGGACTTAAAATATCATGCAGACTCTCCCTATTAAAAAGATGAATAGGTAAGCCTGGTAATGATACCCAACCAGGGACAACTGGTGGTTCAATTCCAGAATGAAACTCTGGAAACCACTTGAAAAATCTAAACAGAAATCCCTCAATGTAAGTCGTGTCTTTCAACCATGTTTTCACATAATCTTTGTACAAATGAAATCTGATCAACACATGCCTTGGATCCAACACACCAACGGAGAATTCTCCTTTTGGAAGCCACCTCGAGGTAATGAATTCTTTAATTACGCCTAATGATGGCTTTCCATGTAGATATTTACCAATAAGAGTCTGATGGAAGCCTCTGGATAGCTCCTGAGTTTCATTTGGGGACCAGTACATGCCCGGTTCCCCATTGTGGTACACAACTCTCTTAGCTGGCCTCGATGAGTTTACAGATGCAAATGAGCCAGGTAGAACTACAAGGGGTAGAATTGAAGCAACATTAGACTTTAGAACACTCGTATCACCAATTGGATCCATAAAACATTGCACAACCAAATAGATCTGAGAATTTGAAGGAATCTAAGAACTCGAAGAAATTCGAATATTCAAGGGATTTTGTAAGCTCGATGGAATCTGAAAATTTAGAGAAGTTTGTGGATTTAGATTAAGAGTAGGAGGCATAGAATGAAGTTTCTCATCACCAGAAAGATCCATAGAAGAGTTAGAATTCATTGCATTTGAAACTGACTTGTCCAGCAAGCTAGCAGAGCTCGAAGTATTTTCGAACAAAGAAGCAAAATTTCTAATGATATTAGGTGGTTTAGGTGGAATTTGTTTGTGATTTTGCTCAGGATTCATGTTAATCAACAACAATCAACAGAAAATGCAAAGAATCAATGAAAAATCCAGACAAAAAAGAGAAAATATGAGGTTTTCTTAAGAAATTCTAGAGAGAAGTTGGAGTTTCTCTTACTACAACCGAAATAACTGCCTAAACCCTAAATCCCATCACCTTTGGGTGTGTTTAGATAATGGGTTAAGGTGGGTTAACACCATAAGAATAAGTTATTAAGACTGTGAGTCCCATAAATCTTTTGTTTGGGAAGCATTTTTTGAGACCGGATAACAATCCTAGGTCAAACTTTGACCCGGTTGCTACAGTACAAATTAGCCCTCCTACATGGGTTAAAGTTAACCCACCTCTCCCCTGGGTTCAAATTCTAACCGACTGGACAAGCTGGATAATTACTTGTCTACCCCTCTACTTCTTTCTTCGTTTCAAGGCTGTGCAGACGACGAAGATACTGTTGGTCTCTGGTATCTTTGTCTCTCACTCTCTCTCTCTTTGAACCAAGATGGAAGCAAATCTGGCTCACTGTGGAGATCTAGATCTGCTTCAATCTCATGGTCAACGGAGATCCAGATCTATTTGCCCCCCTGTTTCTCCTGTCACTCTCGTCCAGGCATCACTGTGAGAGCTTGTCCAAGGGCTGTTGCACTGAGGCGAAGAAAAAGACAGAAAGTGAAAAGCCTGTGTACCGAAGCTTGCTTGATGAAGTACTCGATCAAAGAATTTTCTTGTTTTTGTTCAATATCCATCTTTCAAATTTATTGTAGATACACAGACAATATATATATATATATATATATATATATATTGTGTGTGTATGTGTGTGTGTGTGTGAATAAAACTAAACTTCGACCGAGTGTTTTGTTGAAGCAGAGAGGCAAAATTGAGGCAAAGTTGAAGCTCTGCAAAGTTGAGGTGCAGACCATCAATGGCAGACGGATGGCTCTTCTGGGTTCGAGGGATTTGGGAGAATTACACTTAGATCCCCTAAAATTTGTTATTTAATTATTCAAACCCCTGATATTTAAAATATTAAACACAAATTCCCTCAAATTTATACGCGTGTAATACTTAGATCCTTTAAATTTAAAATATTATACTTAAACCAAAAATACTCTAATCAAATATAGAATATCAAATATTATTTTACAATCAAAATTCATATTCTATTGTATTATTTATTGAAATGAAATTAAAAATAAAAATTTAATTTTTTCTTAAAAAATCATAATTAGTATATAATTATACTATTTATTGAAATAAAACTAAAAAATTAAATAAGGGGTCTAAATCATATATAATTTTTATATGTTTTTAAGTATACGTGAAAAATTTATAATTTTATTAGAATAATCCACCGATTGAAACATATTAAGGCAAATGTTGTTTGTCTTTCTCCCATTGTAATCAATTTTTAAGAAATGAAATAAAGTGTTAATTTGTTTGAAAAAATAAAATACCAAAATATATATATATATATATATATATATATATTTTTTTTTTTTTTAAATTTTCTTATTTTTATATGTTTTTATGTATATGTGGACAATGTAGAATTTTATTAAGCTTGGATGGGTAAACCAAACATAGGATAGGATTGGATTGGAATGGATAGAGCCATGGGTAGAATGGTAAATTACTACAAATTTATTTGTGTAATTTATGGGGTCCACTGAATTATACATTTGTTTCCCAAACAAAGGTTAGGATTGGATATAATCTTGGGTTAGGGTTTTAAAGTGGATGAGTGGGTTTGGCTTAGATGGGTTAGGATATAAAAAAAAATATCCTATCCTATCCTACCCCATTACCCAAACACACCCTTTGAGATTTGACTTCAATCTAATACTTCTTTGATCACACCAAGAGAAGGTCTTCCGTAAGAACATCTTCCAATCAAAGCATACTACAAAGAAAGACTAGATTTCTTGATTTCATCATTGGTAAAATAGAAAGCAAACTTACCTTTGTAGAAAACTACTGGCTTATTAGTCATAGAAAAGTTAGGATTGAATACAATTTTGGTCCTTGAAGTATGCGCCCTATATAAGTTTGATCCCTCAATGTTTTTAACTCTATTAATTCAGTCCATAACATTTCCAATTCTTGTTTAATTTGTCTAATTCTTTATTGTCACTTAACTAGGGATAAACCGTGCCTAAAGGCACTGTGCAATTAAAAAAAAATCGAGCACTGAACTCAAATGGGTACTAAGTTGAAAGACTAAATTGCCCTTTAACCCATGCCTGAAGGCACTGTGCAATTCAAAAAAAAAAAATTATTCTAGAACACAAAACAATCAAACACTGAACATTAACATGCATTAAACTAAAAGTCNAAAAAAAAAAAAAAATTGTTCTAGAACACAAAACAATCAAACATTGAACATTAACATGCATTAAACTAAAAGTCTAATTGTATTTTAGACTATAAACCCCACATGACATTCCATAAGTTTAATTGGATCAATCAAATCAATTGGTGCCTATACAAAATACCAAGTAAAATGGATGAGGTTGAAAAATAAAAATGCTCTTTTATTCATCTAAAGCTAACTTAAAACTATTCTTTAATACATTAACCACAACAAATGCACCATATGAATACTTGAAAAAGTGACATGTCAAATATAAAATTGTGTGATACAACCACTTTCTCAAAAATTTAGAAACAATCCACAAAATTTTTCAATCTCCAACAACTTCCATCACACAACAAAATGACATTTACTATTTTTAAATCAATGTCTAATCAAATAAATCAACAAAACCCATATTACAAGTATGTAGAAATTACTACTAGTGAGAAGATTTTTACCCTGCACGACCTTTAAAATAATCTCTGATAGACCCGAATCTGCGCAACAATAATTGAATTAGTAATTCACTCAATGTTAATTATTCCAAAATGTCAATCCCAAATCTCAAAATGCAAGAAAGAGATAAAATGTTAATTGAAATTTTCACGCAAATTAATCTGGGGGAATGAATGAGGGTTATTATTTGGGTGCAATTACCAAACCCAATTACATCAAATATTAAACAAATGCAGTATCAAAATTATGCACAATTACGTCAAGATTTGTCTCTAGCACGTTGTTTTCTAAAGAAACGTAATAAGAGAGAAAAATTATATTCCAAAGCAATGTTAATTAAGAATGTAATTGAATAATTCATAACTTCAGGATTAGATTGAATATATAAAACTTAAACCCTAAACCTAAAATTTTGTAGAAAAATAAATAGCATCTAAGCAAGGCAAAAATTTATACATAATAAAAAAAAAATCAAGGGACATATTTCCTAGCAATCATAGAGAGCATGAAACAATAAAAAAAACAAAACAAAACCATGATTCAAGTACAAAAACTCAAGATTGGTCGTAGGCAAACTCATATAACATTCCCCCCCCCTCCCCCCAAAAAAAAATCGTGGCAACCTGACACTTATATCATCACTTTTGGAAACATCCTAGTGCTAATCATAAAATGCAAGATCTCAAGAAGAACTACCATGATGCGGGGCATCATGTCTTTACAACAGAATGACAGCTTTTCTCATAAATAGCATCAGTTGGGTTTCAACAACAGAACAGAGAAACATCATTCAAACCTAGTACAAAAGGCCAAATAAGGCCACATAAAGGTCAGGATAAGGCAAGGTAAAAGGCACAAACAGTAAAATCACTTGGAAATTCTTTTTTACTTACATAAGCACTCAGTCATGGAGACCTGAATTTGTAATGAACAACTATCAAAGTAGTGAACAGGTGATAATTTCTGGAAAACCAATAAAGGGGGATTTTCACTACCTCGTTATAAATAGTTTTGTATGCAACATGAAGAGCTTCAACTTCATCACCCCACATCCGCATGGAATACAACAGACACTACTCTACATATGAATAAAAAACAAAAAGCAAAAAGTAAAAGGTGAAAACACACAACAAGGAGTCAAGTCACACAAAAAATAGTTAATGCAACCAATATCGACACATTCGGCATACCAAAGTCTTATCCCAAGTTTCAAGCAAATTGAGGTGGAGAACGTGAAATACTCAACACCCAAACATAAATCTTGATCTTAAGATATACTACACCGCAACTATAATTTCGAATTTTTTCAATAGACATCATAAAAAGTGGGAACTTGTGGTACGTAGAATCAAAGGGACACACAAAGATAGACAATTGCAAACCTAAGCAAATTAATAAAAAATAAATAAAGGACAAACATTGCAAACAAAATTAAATGAAATCTAATCTTAAAATATTCCAGAAACATACAGAATTGTCACTACACCCAATGGCAAGATACTGGCTCTCCTAATGTGAAGAAGATACGGAGTCCTACAACCAATTCAAATGTAAATTAGTAGAATAAGCACAATAAGAAATTGAAAATTTAAAGATCACATAAAAAGAAAATTTGAATGATTAGTAGAGTGAGCATAATAGAATTGGATATTCCAACAAACATTCATGATCTGGATGTGAATGAGTAGAATTACTTATCCCTCGGTTTATTAGTGAACCAGCTCTCCAGTTATTAGAGAGAATTGGTCTAAAGAATGAGCATAATTAACCTGAAAACATGACCAAAAATTACCTTTAAGAAGTGAACGTCCAACACCGAATGATTTAACTTTGGCAGTGACAGCAAAAGAATCAAATTCACCATGGATACTTGAGGCTTATTTTGCGAATTGATCACTATTTCAATACGTAAACAGAACATTTTCACTTTTCTGTCACCAAAGACAACAATCTTGACGACAAGCATAGAAGAGGATGATTGTTGATGAAATTTCTCTAAACAAATTCCATGAACACGTATTCCTTCAAAAACTTTTAACGATCTTATCATCACTCCTGTCACTAAATCATAAAGTAGAAGTTGTGAACCCGTTCCTGTTGAAAAAAAAGATCGCAAGAAGACTGTCAGGAGTTGCTTAATCTGTAGAACTCACAATGACAAATTAAAAATCTTCTGATCTTTGAGCTTTAGTTGTTTTTGGAAGGTGATCTTTGTTAATCACACTGAGAAGCATATGTGCAATTATTTGAGTTATCTTTTTATCCATGGCCAGATCTATAAGGGTCTTTTGCACTATTAGAAGTCATAGTTCAACTGCTGGTGTGTCCGCTCATAGTAGTTTATGCATTCTGATGGGACATTTTCAAAATACTCAAAGATGAAGACACGTGTCCTCGGTGTCACTAATTCTTGTTACTGTGATTACGACATGTACCCATCGGTTCATAAGTCCCTCTCCCCCGAGGTACTGGTCGTAGGGATCAATGGCATCCAGTACGTTTACGTACCGACATGTATCCCTCGGTCGGGGATATGGTACATCGGTCCCTATATGTACCTCCCTCTCGGCTCCGAGATGTACCTCCCCCTTGGTTTCAAGGTGTGCCATCCAGGATGGCATCCTCTGCTCCCGCAGAGGCTATTGATGTACAAGTCACTAGCCTAGGCTAGGCTAAGTTAGCCATCATGACCTCGTCTTACACAATTGGTGTCAGAAGGCATAGGAAGGCAAAAGACNTCAACCTCTACAAAAAAAATTTGGGAACAAATTAAGGCATTAAAAAGAGAGTAAAACCTCTTAGATATGCAGGTACGATTGGAGAAAAGAACGCAACCAGTTCCACAGGAGATTGAAGGACGTTTAGCCATGATAAGAACATCTGTAACATTTGANTTGACACACAACTTGGGAAAACAAGCATTTAATTAAGTCATTCCCTTGATGAGACAACATTTAATGCGATAAGGCTCAGAAGAGAAAGACAATAAATGTCCCTGATACTGGACATTTATTACTCTCTTGCCGAGAAGAACTCATTGAATATTCGACAGGCCGATGACGACACATTGATTGCTCGAGGTCCCGAGCAGTTAAAAGAGAAGACATTCCTCATAGGAATCAGTGCGCACGTTGCTTGTACCTAATGATCACCTATTGACCACACTGACAGCAATCATGAGTTTTTGAGATATAAATACTCCTCACAAAAGGCAAGACGGTACGCAACAAAAAACCTTTTCAAAAACCTATATTCAGTGTTTTCTTCTTCCCCCCTCTCAAATACTGACTTGATCGTCGGAGGGGATACGCCGAAAAATACTCCGGCGCCCTTCTAACTTGCCTTTCTTTGTTCCATGAACCTTCCTCAGCCTTACTGGATCGCTCCGTTGATCCACACGGGTCTTCCATTATCGTTCTAGGTTACCACAGGACCTCACAGGCTGTTCCCAATAGCAAGGTTGACCATTTGATTGACTGACTCGAGTTCACCACGGGAGAGATCTGTTCTCGTATTTATATTATGTAAGATCCTGTACACACACATTCCACCATATCTTTCTTTCTGCACGAAGAGTGACGTACATATGTTTGCGTGCGATCGCGCATAATGATAGAATATGAGTCTAAGAAAGAGAAGAAAAAAAGAACAAACCGGCGATGGGTGGACAAAACAGTGGGCTGAGATTTATCCCAGGTACTGCCCTCTTTGAAGACGCCACTCGCTACTCCTCCCAGTCATAACTACTGCTGCTGCTGCTACTTCTTCTTCTTCAAGTGCTGACAGCAGCGGCGGCGGTGGTGTTGCTGACGAAGTGGCGGTGGAGGTAAGGAGCGTAACAGAGAGAGAGATAAAGAGAGATGTTAAGGAGCGTAACAGAGAGGTAATGAGAGAGAGATGGTAAGGAATAAGGAGTAAGGAGTAAGGAGTAACAGAGGGTGGAAAAAAAAAATGAAAATAGAAAGGAAGGGATGGCTGTCTGACAGAAGGGAGGTAAAAAAAAAAAAAAAAGATGGAGGGGGAGGCAGTGACAGGTGAGCTGATTGAGAGGGGTCAGTATTTTGAAAATAATTGTGGATGAAAAATGATGAATTTAGGGGTAAATAAAAAAATATTGGTAACCGTTGTTTGAGATTATCGATTATTAACGAGGTCCAATTTTATATTACAGAATTAATACAACAGAAGTATAAAATTAATTGATATATTGGAAGGTCATGCGAGAAACCCATTATTTGACGCGGTAAAGTGAGACCATTGACATAATTATGGAAGTCAAAATGTAATTTGCCCAAAACTTTCAAAAATTTTGAGCCACAGTCGAGTGTTTCGTTTGAGACCACACATTCATACTCTCCCTTGTTCGTAACTGCAATTTCTAGCCGTCCACTTGGGCTGTTCTCTTTCACCTGCCTCTTGGACTTTGGCCTTAATTTCGTTTGAGATCACATTTTACTTCACTCTCAAATCAATAGGGGAATATAGATTAGAATCTCATTGTTGACCTCCGATCACGGGGGGGTGGGGGAGGGAAGAAAGAAATCCGGGGCAGAGCGTGGAAGCAGCTGGGGTGGTTATTGTGGAATTAGACAGACGAAATGACTAGTGCAACTGCTGCCCTGACACCTACTACCACGGCCCTATTTGGCGGTGCCCAAACAAGAGGATCGAGGCATTCGCCGGAATTCATGAGGAGGACTTTTCCTCTTTCGTGCCCAACCACGGCCACTAGTGATAGCTGTGCCCATGGCTGGAGTATTGCTGCTCATCGTGCTCACAGACGCTCCACCCTACTGGTGTTTTCGAGGGCGGCTTCCTCTGCTTCTGCGCCCGAGACTGGCAAAGACAAAAAGAAGCAGAAGAAGAAGGATAACTACGATGACGAGGAGGAGGAGGAGGAGGATAATGTAGACGGCGTTGGCAACCCTAAGAAGGAACAGCCTTCTTCTTCTTCTTCTTCTGTTTCAGTTATGAGGAGGCTGGACGACGTGAATCCAGTGGGACTGGGAAGGCGGTCGAGGCAGATATTCGACGAGGTGTGGCGCAAGTTCTCCGGATTGGGACAGATCTCCAGGACGACCCGCACCGACGATGAGGCCAGCCTTCTCATTAGGGAGGGTGGTCCCATGTGCGAGTTTGCCATCCCTGGGGCCCAGAATACCACCGTCCTCGTTGTTGGTGCCACCAGCCGCGTGGGTCGCATTGTTGTCCGAAAGCTTATGCTTAGGGGTTACACTGTCAAGGTTCCTTTGCTTGCCTCTTCACATCTCTCTCACTTGATATGATTCCGCTTATTAAGACTCTACTCATGAATCATGATGCTATTCCTGCAACATTATTCCTAAGCTGACAAAATATTCTACTGGATGGATATGCACAACTTCCACATCTTTGATTCTTGTATGCATGTTGCAGTAAGCAATGTTTCTTATTAGTGTTAGTATTTTTAATTTTTCTAATTTTTTTCTTTCTCTAATTGTGGATATTTCTACCTAAGTTCACATACAAAAACACCAATTACAAAAAATGGATCAAGTTTTTCAATGATTTGCATCCATAACTTTTGTTAAATCTGAAATTTATCAAAACCTAGAGTCAAAATATTTTTGAATCAAACTGTTATGGCCACTCTATCTATTATTCAACCTCTACAAAAAAAATTTGGGAACAAATTAAGGCATTAAAAAGAGAGTAAAACCTCTTAGATATGCAGGTACGATTGGAGAAAAGAACGCAACCAGTTCCACAGGAGATTGAAGGACGTTTAGCCATGATAAGAACATCTGTAACATTTGATTGTGATTATGAATGCAATGTAAAGATTGGAAAACCAAATACACAAAACAACATCACTATTATTAAGCTCAAAGTGTCAGAAATATAAGAAAAAGGCTTCAATACTCAGAATAAGCGGTTGGACCATACTGAAATTGTAAAATAGCAGTATTTGGTATTCGCATAATCAGCATCTAATTTATTGTCCAATATAATGTAGAAATGTAATAATAACATCCAACAAAAAATGATAAAAGCTATAACCAATTCCAAGATTTTGCCAAGCATGTTGGACTGCATATGTCCAGATCCCTTTACTAAACTCTAAAGTCCCATAGTGCCAGAATAATGCATACTCAAAGCATTCTTTATACATGTTGATGGTGTANCGCAACAAAAAACCTTTTCAAAAACCTATATTCAGTGTTTTCTTCTTCCCCCCTCTCAAATACTGACTTGATCGTCGGAGGGGATACGCCGAAAAATACTCCGGCGCCCTTCTAACTTGCCTTTCTTTGTTCCATGAACCTTCCTCAGCCTTACTGGATCGCTCCGTTGATCCACACGGGTCTTCCATTATCGTTCTAGGTTACCACAGGACCTCACAGGCTGTTCCCAATAGCAAGGTTGACCATTTGATTGACTGACTCGAGTTCACCACGGGAGAGATCTGTTCTCGTATTTATATTATGTAAGATCCTGTACACACACATTCCACCATATCTTTCTTTCTGCACGAAGAGTGACGTACATATGTTTGCGTGCGATCGCGCATAATGATAGAATATGAGTCTAAGAAAGAGAAGAAAAAAAGAACAAACCGGCGATGGGTGGACAAAACAGTGGGCTGAGATTTATCCCAGGTACTGCCCTCTTTGAAGACGCCACTCGCTACTCCTCCCAGTCATAACTACTGCTGCTGCTGCTACTTCTTCTTCTTCAAGTGCTGACAGCAGCGGCGGCGGTGGTGTTGCTGACGAAGTGGCGGTGGAGGTAAGGAGCGTAACAGAGAGAGAGATAAAGAGAGATGTTAAGGAGCGTAACAGAGAGGTAATGAGAGAGAGATGGTAAGGAATAAGGAGTAAGGAGTAAGGAGTAACAGAGGGTGGAAAAAAAAAATGAAAATAGAAAGGAAGGGATGGCTGTCTGACAGAAGGGAGGTAAAAAAAAAAAAAAAAGATGGAGGGGGAGGCAGTGACAGGTGAGCTGATTGAGAGGGGTCAGTATTTTGAAAATAATTGTGGATGAAAAATGATGAATTTAGGGGTAAATAAAAAAATATTGGTAACCGTTGTTTGAGATTATCGATTATTAACGAGGTCCAATTTTATATTACAGAATTAATACAACAGAAGTATAAAATTAATTGATGTATTGGAAGGTCATGCGAGAAACCCATTATTTGACGCGGTAAAGTGAGACCATTGACATAATTATGGAAGTCAAAATGTAATTTGCCCAAAACTTTCAAAAATTTTGAGCCACAGTCGAGTGTTTCGTTTGAGACCACACATTCATACTCTCCCATGTTCGTAACTGCAATTTCTAGCCGTCCACTTGGGCTGTTCTCTTTCACCTGCCTCTTGGACTTTGGCCTTAATTTCGTTTGAGATCACATTTTACTTCACTCTCAAATCAATAGGGGAACATAGATTAGAATCTCATTGTTGACCTCCGATCACGGGGGGGTGGGGGAGGGAAGAAAGAAATCCGGGGCAGAGCGTGGAAGCAGCTGGGGTGGTTATTGTGGAATTAGACAGACGAAATGACTAGTGCAACTGCTGCCCTGACACCTACTACCACGGCCCTATTTGGCGGTGCCCAAACAAGAGGATCGAGGCATTCGCCGGAATTCATGAGGAGGACTTTTCCTCTTTCGTGCCCAACCACGGCCACTAGTGATAGCTGTGCCCATGGCTGGAGTATTGCTGCTCATCGTGCTCACAGACGCTCCACCCTACTGGTGTTTTCGAGGGCGGCTTCCTCTGCTTCTGCGCCCGAGACTGGCAAAGACAAAAAGAAGCAGAAGAAGAAGGATAACTACGATGACGAGGAGGAGGAGGAGGAGGATAATGTAGACGGCGTTGGCAACCCTAAGAAGGAACAGCCTTCTTCTTCTTCTTCTTCTGTTTCAGTTATGAGGAGGCTGGACGACGTGAATCCAGTGGGACTGGGAAGGCGGTCGAGGCAGATATTCGACGAGGTGTGGCGCAAGTTCTCCGGATTGGGACAGATCTCCAGGACGACCCGCACCGACGATGAGGCCAGCCTTCTCATTAGGGAGGGTGGTCCCATGTGCGAGTTTGCCATCCCTGGGGCCCAGAATACCACCGTCCTCGTTGTTGGTGCCACCAGCCGCGTGGGTCGCATTGTTGTCCGAAAGCTTATGCTTAGGGGTTACACTGTCAAGGTTCCTTTGCTTGCCTCTTCACATCTCTCTCACTTGATATGATTCCGCTTATTAAGACTCTACTCATGAATCATGATGCTATTCCTGCAACATTATTCCTAAGCTGACAAAATATTCTACTGGATGGATATGCACAACTTCCACATCTTTGATTCTTGTATGCATGTTGCAGTAAGCAATGTTTCTTATTAGTGTTAGTATTTTTAATTTTTCTAATTTTTTTCTTTCTCTAATTGTGGATATTTCTACCTAAGTTCACATACAAAAACACCAATTACAAAAAATGGATCAAGTTTTTCAATGATTTGCATCCATAACTTTTGTTAAATCTGAAATTTATCAAAACCTAGAGTCAAAATATTTTTGAATCAAACTGTTATGGCCACTCTATCTATTATTCAACCTCTACAAAAAAAATTTGGGAACAAATTAAGGCATTAAAAAGAGAGTAAAACCTCTTAGATATGCAGGTACGATTGGAGAAAAGAACGCAACCAGTTCCACAGGAGATTGAAGGACGTTTAGCCATGATAAGAACATCTGTAACATTTGATTGTGATTATGAATGCAATGTAAAGATTGGAAAACCAAATACACAAAACAACATCACTATTATTAAGCTCAAAGTGTCAGAAATATAAGAAAAAGGCTTCAATACTCAGAATAAGCGGTTGGACCATACTGAAATTGTAAAATAGCAGTATTTGGTATTCGCATAATCAGCATCTAATTTATTGTCCAATATAATGTAGAAATGTAATAATAACATCCAACAAAATTTATAAAAGCTATAACCAATTCCAAGATTTTGCCAAGCATGTTGGACTGCATATGTCCAGATCCCTTTACTAAACTCTAAAGTCCCATAGTGCCAGAATAATGCATACTCAAAGCATTCTTTATACATGTTGATGGTGTAAACCGAAGTGGATGAGCAGAGGATATGGATTATGCTTGTCGACTTAGATCTGAGCTACAAAGCTCGTGAGGATTGTGCTCAGAATTACTAGGGGATTGGGGTGATGTGCACAACAAAAATATAGTGGTGTACCAGTTCGGGAGCTCGGCTAATCCACTCTTCAATGGAGGCTCTTACTCCTTTTCTCTTTAGTCGTGAAGGATTTAACTTACAGAGTTTGTTCTATGATTTCCGATTTTTTTCCTTCTTTTTTCTCTCAATGAGGCAAAGTACAGTATTTATAGCACGATTTGTATCACTAAGGGATCTTCAGCGAGATCTTTGCTCGTTAACCACAGAACTTTCCTTAATTTTAGAAGGAGATCTTGGGTGGTTTAGAGTTTCACGCCTTGATCACTACCTCTTTGCTGTTTTTGTGGACGCTTATTTCTGTCTAGCTGTTCTTTCCTTGACTTCTCTGGTCTTTCAACGTAGAGGAGCTCGAGACTTGGGCTTCAGAGCTCTAGGCTCATTGCCCGACTTGGCTTCCTGAGCTCATACTTAGTAAAAATTCTTTATTCATGCATCATCAGTTATCTCCCAGCTCTTGGTTTAAGCAAGCTAGAACAAGAGCTGAACTTAAACCGAAGCAGAGTGGACCTTTGTTCAGTGACCTCGATGCTTGTGTGGACAAATTTTTGACGGTTGCCAATAATCATTTCTTTCCTTGTTTCTCGTGCACATTGCTCACTTCGAAAACCCCTTGCACCGTTAGCTTTAAATGTCCCTAGATCGACGGGTCCCTTACTTTTTGAATTCTCTCTGACTCTTCTGCTTCACTTTTTTGCGATCTCATCTTCCTCAATTTGCCGTTGTTCTTAGGGTTTCACAGAGAATCGGTTTCCCTTGATTCAGCTCGAAGTTCACTCCTCACCTTCAATTTGAGCTTTGGCCCACTGTTCATCTTGACTTAGGTACGCTTCCTGTTCTCTGTTCATCTCCTCGTTTTGGATCCCTCAAGTCTGAGGTGGTTTCTGCATTTTTGGACTTTTCGATTATGTTATTTTAGGAACTGCGGTCGATCTTTGTCCCGTATTCCCCTTTTCTTAGACCCTTATTCAACTGCTAGGGTTTTCCTTATTGGCAGTTGCTGTGTTGCCCCCCAGACTCTCAGAGAGTGTCTCTCGGAGGTTCCCTTACTTTACAAGTCTTTTAAGCTTCCTTACTCTTGCCCAGTCATGTCTACCTCCTTTGAAGCCACGGGTTCGTCCATTTCTCTAATGAGGGATAGGTTCGCTGAGGAGGACTCCGATCTGGGAGATGTAGGGCAGGAAATCGATAGTTTCCATGGCGTGGATCCTGTCGACGTCGGGGGAGGTTCTAAGGAGTCTCCTCCACTGCTCTGAAAACTCTTAGCAAGGGCAAAACCAAGGTGGGCGTAGGGATTTCTGGCAGTGCTGAGGGTGGTGGTGCTGCTCCCAGGGCTTCCGAGCTCGTAGGTTCTAGTGACATTGTTCCTTCTTACTTAAAGGTTCTAGTTGCTCGTTTTGGTTTTCCTCGAGGTGTACAATTCTGGAGCTCCGATATGTATACCTTATACGACTCTTCCATCCCTAAGAATGTCTGCTTCTTCTTAGCCGCTTTTGAGAATGACCTCCGCTTCCCTATGCATCCCTTTATCAAGAGCGTCTTGCAACATTTTAATGTCTGTCCTGCCCAGCTTTCTCCTAACTTCTGGGGGGGTGTTGGTTGGTCTCCTTGTACACCCCCTCTGATGGTTTTTTATATATCTCTAAACGTGTGAAAATCAAGATTCTTATCTCCAACCTTCTGAGCTCCAACAAAGGTTGGAATAAACTTTTCTTTTTATCTCTAAACGTATGTCAGTGGGAGTTCAATCCCGCTGACATAACAGATACTCTTCCAATTCCTCGGGGCTGGCTGGTCTGCCCCTGACAACTTGGGTGAGCCTTTTCTCAAGCAAGTTAGGATAAACTTTAGTGTCTCCTTTGGCTGACCTTGCTCCGCTGGCTTCGTTTTTCAAGCATCAGACCAAAACTTAGCTCTGCAGATGAGCAGATTATAGGGAATTTGGCAAACTGTGACTCAGAAAGATATTCAGAGCTCATCAAGACCCAGGTTCTTGTAGTGCTTGGATTTAGTCCTCCTGAGGTGAGGGTTGAGAACCCATCCCCTCTTTTTGCTATCAGCGCTGAGGAGATAACAGGTAATGCTCTTTCCATCTTGCCCCTTTGCTCTTTTTTTTTTTTTTGGTCAGACCATCTGGTATCCGAAAGTCATTTTGGGCTCCAACTAATCTGGATTCGAGCTAGGTAAGACCATAAGGGCGGCAAAGCTCTCCCTACTGAACGCAGCTGCGTTTCCAAGACTCGAACCCGAGACCTTGGTTAAGCTAGAACAGTCCCTGACCAATTGATCTAACGCTCGGTGGTACCTTTGCCTCCTCTTCTCCCTCTTTCTTTCTTTTTATTTATTTATTTNCCCAAGACTCGAATCCGAGACCTTGGTTAAGCTAGAACAGTCCCTGACCAACTGATCTAACTCTCGGTGGTACCTTTGCCTCCTCTTCTCCCTCTTTCTTTTTATTTATTTATTTATTTATTTTTACGTTAGTTCTTTCCTGAGTTTCCAAGTTCTTCTTCAATGGAGCCCACTGCGAAGGATTGCATGGCTAAATTATCTTTGATGAAGAAAAACCGGAGTGGGAGTAAATGCAAGGCCGAGGTGGGTTCTGGGAGCGACTCAGCCCTCCTTGCCAAAGTGCCAAAGCTGGAGGCTTCCCCCGTTTCTCCTCAAAAGTCTCAGGTGACTCCCCGACCTCCCTCGAGTTCCCTAAAGGTCGCGCAGACTCCTCGTTCCCAAAAGACTATGCTGTCTCCTTCTGGTGGGGCTCCAGAACACAGCTTGGTCCTGGTCTCACCCTCTTCAGCCGAGGTTGAGAGAGCTCTGGAAATGGTTTTCCACATTCTGTCGGGGTCTATTCCTCCCTGTCCAACTGAGGGGCCTTCTCTACAACCCCCCAAGATTTGCAAGAGTGAAAAAGGGGTGAGTGTTGAAACAAGTACGAGCTTTCTGATCGATAATGTGAAGCGAGCTGCAGAGGCCATTACTTCCATTCTCCCAGAATCTGATATTCAACGGGCCTCCACTATGCCCCTTGGGACTTCTATATCAACTGCCCTCTTTGTTGCTACTTTTGTAAGTCTCATTATATTTTTATTCATCATATTTATTTATTTATTTATTTTGTCTTGCGTTATTTGATCATTCTGACCTTAGCTGCTCTGGGTTGTGCTCACTCTCAGATGGCCATCTATGTAAGCGGGTTGCTGAAAAGGATTCAAGCCATGGACGGTTCTGTCCAGGCTTCCAGAACTTTTGAGCTCAAGGTTGCAAAATTGTCTTTTGAAAACAGCGACCTTAAGGCCCAAGTCCAAGATTTGCAAGAGCAAGTGGAGAGGCAGACTTCCCTTAGTAGGGACTTGGAAGCCGAGAAGGAGAGGAATGAGAGGAGTTGCAAGGAAGAGCTTAAAAAGACTAAAGAGGAGCTCAGGAAAACCTCAAGGGAGCTCAAGCAGAAGACAGATGACTGGATTAAGGCCAGTCAGGAGTCTCTTGAGGCTTTGAGCTCTTTTAGGAACATGAAGAGAGAGTATGACATCTTTGCTGAGGCAAAAAACGCTCTTTGGGATGAGTTCGAGGTGCAGAGGGCAGCTGGCAAGGAGAAAGACGACCTGAATACCAAATTGGCCGACGATGTCACTACTCAGTGGGCCTCGGGGTGGCTTGTTTTTTAAGACAGAGTTGAAGAGATCTACCCTGGCCTAAATTTCAACTTCGATCCCCCCACTGAGGAAGAGACTGAGGCAGCAAACCCTGAGGCTAGCGTCATGCCTCCTCCTACTCTTGATACTTCTTTGGTCGTCCATGAGGTTGCCCCTTTTTCTGCTAATTTTGTCTCTCAAGCTCTAGCCTTAAATTCGTCATCAGTTGAAACCGAGGTCCTTGCTTCGGGGGTTACTGGGACTTCAACTACCAAGCTTCCATCCCCTTTTTTTGCTTCGACTGTTGGTTTGTCAGAAACTCCACTTGCTGAGCTTCTAGGAGCGTTGTCTGTCAAGCTGCCCGGCTCTCCTCCTGTTGCTGATACTGGAACTTAAGCTATTGAACTGCAGAGCTCTTTACTTGCTCCATCTTTAGAGACTTAGGGTTTTCAAATGTAAAAATTTTTGCAACTCTAAGCTCATTCTGACTCATAGCTTTGAATGTAACTCCTTCCATTTTGAAATGCACATCTGACTTATAACTTTTCTGCACTATAATTGTAATATCGATTCCCATGTTCACTACTTGCTTTTTAGTTGTTGCCCTTGCTGTGCTGCTCTACTTTATCCTCCCCTTACCCCCCTTTGCTTTGAGGAGTGTTGAGCTCTTCTTAAAGCAAAAATTGTTGAGTTTGGGAAAACTCCGAAATGAGCTATTGGATTCTCAACCCTCACCTCGGGGGGAGGGGGGATGGGGCATTGACTATTAGCTGGACTTAGCAAACGGAGTTTGGTGCTGAGGTCCATCATAAGTGTCTCTACGGAAGCCATGCTGCTCTGGATTTCTCCAGACCTGTCGAGTGCTGGGAACGCTTGAGATGGGTGAGGAGTATCAGGGAAATGTTGAGGCTACTGGGGAGGTTTTTCTCTGTTGAACTAATGAAACACAAGAGGCCTTTCCGAGCTGAGAGCTGGTGCCCCCCTTTTTTTTTTTGNTGGAAGCCATGCTGCTCTGGATTTCTCTAGACCTGTCGAGTGCTGGGAACGCTTGAGATGGGTGAGGAGTATCAGGGAAATGTTGAGGTTACTGGGGAGGTTTTTCTCTGTTGAACTAATGAAACGCAAGAGGCCTTTCCGAGCTGAGAGCTGGTGCCCCCCTCTTTTTTTTTGAGCTACTAATGTAAATGTTTGTTTTACTACTGTTCCTCCTCCTTGAAGCAAGGGAGTTCAGCGTAGCAGGCAATCCTCAATCTTCAAGGATTCTTCTATGTCTGTGCTATGCAGATCAAGATGTTCGATTTTCATCCCAACCTACTGTTGGGCTGAGATGTCTTGTGGTATCCGCTGAGCTCTGAGCTCAAGCTAGTATGAGGTTAAGCTCAGAGATCTATCTGATTTGAGTGGTGTCAGAGTTGACCCGCTTTGTTTTCTGCGCCCAACTACCTTCCAAAAGAGCAATTGTCTCTTTAATTTGGAAACCCAAAGATCCGCCGACTTAGGTTCTTGCACATTCTTTTATTCTGTAAGAACTTGATGACTTTATGGATTTGCTATAATTGCTTGGGTTTTCTTTTACTCTTGGATTCTTTCCTTAAATCTTGAAGGTTCGACACTTTTTGTTTCTTCTTCTCTTTTCCTTCTTTGAATCTTTTGATGGCTGCCCCTGTCTCACCCTTGTTCCAAGAACGAACCTCCTTTGGGATTGAGTGGAAATAACACTCTTGCTGCTTAGTTCCTTCGTTGATATCATCTTCGGATTTGGAAGGGATAAAGAAGAGGTTCTTCCCTGATTTGGAGTTGTCTTTATGGGCCCCATCCCCCAATGAGCCTTGTAATTACCTTCCTCCAGGGGAGACTTGTTTCTTCGAGGGGTCCTTGGAGATGGGCCTATGTTTTCCCATTCACCCCTCTATTGGGTATATTGGCTCATTGCGGCTTGTGTCCTTCACGTCTTTCTCCCGAGGGATGGGCCACCATGATTAGCCTTTTCCTTTTCTAACCCTTACGGGGGCGATGACAATTTCCCACAGTAGTCGAGTTTCTCTATTTTTTTTTATCTTGAAGAGGATGATGTCCCATGCTTTACTCGTTTTTGGTGGAGGTGCTTTAAACTGCGATGTCTGGTACTTGATCTTCCTTCTCCCTCTTAGGGATGGACTCAACGTTTCTTTTTTATTTCTGGGGACTCTTGGAGGTCCACTGAGCTGCACTACAGAGAGTGCAGAGTTCTTCAATACTGGAAGAGCTATTCTTACAAAGGTTAGTGTCTTGATTACCTTTACTGGCTAGGTCCATTGAACTATTTTTTTTTTTTTTTTTAATTTGTCTTGTTTTGCAGGTGCCCCTGACCTAGACCTTGTGGAGGTGATGAAGGTTGAACAAATAATCAACGCTGAGTCTATGCCCTTTCTTGAGCTAATAACATCAGACAACTTCTTTCTGTTCAGCGCTACAAGAGCTGTAATAGATTTTGTTTCTTACCCAGACTCTGATTTCTCCCTTTCGGAATCTGATGATGGTGAGGGTGCCAGTACCTCTCTCAAGAAGCGTAAGAGGGGTGGTTCTTCAAATAACTCTTCTTCTTCCTAGTCTTCGTTGGGAACTGTTCTTTTTTCTTCAGCTGGGCAGAAGCTTATAAGTCTTCTTTTGGAGGTGGAGAAAGAGAGAGATGAGCTAAAGGAAGAAAACATCCGTCTAAAGGAGGAGGTAGCTGAGCTCAAAAAATGCCTTCAGGGCGATTAAAAACTTTACTTGTATAGACTTCGAACCTTTTCTTTCGTTGATGGTTAAGTTCTTTTTCGTCGATTACTATGCTTGTGATTTGCTTTGAATCTCTTCAAATGCTTATGATCTGAGGAACCTGTCTTAAATCCTATGAATAGAAGAGCTCATTGCTTGTGTGTAAGCTTAAAAGCTTGTCTTTGAATTATGAGCTGAAGGGCTCATTTCTTATTCGTGAGGTGAAAAGCCCATCTTTCGTTTATGAGCTAAGGAGCTCACCTTTTATTTATGAGCCGAAGGGCTCATCTCTATTTTATGAGCCGAAGAGCTCATCTTCAATTTATGTGCTGAAGAACTCATCTTCAATCTATGAGCTGAAGAGCTCATTTTTTGTTTTATGAGCAGTAGAGCTCATCTTTAAAGTAGAGCTCATCTTTAATTTATGAGTTGAAGAGCTCATCTTCTATTTATGAGTTGATGAGCTCATCTTGAATTTATGAGATAAAGAGCTCATCTTTCAATTTTTTGAGCTAAAGAGCTCATCTTCAATTCATGAGCAGAAGAACTCATCTTTTATTTTATGAGCAGTAGAGCTCATATTTAATTTATGAGCTGAAGAGCTTATCTTCAATTCATAAACTGAAGAGTTCATCTTTAATTTATGAGCGGAAGAACTCATCTTCAATTCATGAGCTGAAGAGCTCATCTTTAGTTTTTTAGCTACTTCAAAGATTTTCATACGAATGAATCAAAACCTTGCTGTTTTATTGAAAATTTCCTTTTTACAAGAGGAATTTATTAAAAATTTTTTTTAAGGTGCTCTGCGTTCCACGAATGAGGCAAAATTTTCCCTTCCTCGGTCTGTAACTCATAATTCCTAGGTATGACTATCCTTGATATGATGTAAGGGTCATCCCAATTAGGACCCAGTTTGTCGTAGGAGGGGTTTTTTCTTGCAAGTAGAAGTTTTCTGAGTACTAAATCCCCTGCCTTGGGGCTCCTGTGTCTTACCTTTTTGTTAAAGTACCTAATTGTTTTCCTTTGGTAGTTCTCTATGCGCTGCTGAGCTTTATCCCTTCTTTCATCCAGAAGATCAAGGTTGAGCAGAAGCGACTCATCATTGTGTTTTGGTTCTGCGAACTCGGCCTTGGGTGATGGGAGCCCAATTTCAATAGGGGCTACAACTTCGGTTCCGAAAGCCAACGTAAATGGTGTTTCTTGTGTGGTTGTCCGGGCTGTAGTTCTATAAGCCCATAATACTTCGGGGAGCTGTTTCACCCACTTCCCTTTCAAAGCCTCTAGCTTAGTCTTAAAGGCTGCCTTTATGGTTCGAATGGTGATTTTCACTTGCCTATTGGATTGAGGATGAGCAGGAGCTGAAAAGTAGTTTTTATCCCAAGCTCAGCACAAAACCTCTTAAATTTCGAATTATAAAACTGTTTTCCATTGTTAGAGACGATTGCTTTAGGAATTCCAAACTTGCAGACTATGGATTTCCAGGCAAAGTTCTGTACTTTCTGTTCTGTAATTGTTGCCTGGGGTTCTACTTCCGCCCACTTGGTGAAGTAATCCACACAGACAATGGCGAACTTGCACTGTCCCACACTCACAGGGATGGGCCCTAGAATATCTAAGCCCCATTGCTGGAATGGCCAAGGGTTTACTACCGTTGTTAGGAGCTCTGGTAGGCAACGGAGGATATTGGCATGCAGTTGACAGACCCTACATTTCTTAACCACGTTTGTGCCATCTTTCAGCATGGTGGGCCAATAGTATCCTTGCCTTAAAAATTTTCATGCCAAAGCCCGAGCTCTAATATGATTGGCACATACTCCTTCATGAACTTCTCTAAATACATAGTTCGCGTCCTCGTCTCCCACATATTTTAGGAGAGGTGTTGAAAAACCTCGCTTATAGAGATTACCCTGTAAGGTGGAGAATCTGGCCGACCTCACCCTTAGTTTTGCTGCCTCCTTAGGGTCCACTGGAAGGGTTCCATTCTGCAGGTAGTCTCGGATGAGGTCCATCCAGCTTGTTAAATCCAGGACTGGGAGCACCTCTTCCTGATTTTCTACTAATGGTTCTGCTAAGTGCTCTACTGGAATCAATCTATCTAAGTTTTCTTGAGAAGTGATTGCTAACCTTGCTAGTGCGTCTGCTCGTGAATTCTCTGCCTTGGGGATGTGTTTGAATTTAACTTGCATAAACTTCTTGATTAGCTCCTGCACCCTTCTAAGATAAAGAGCCATTTTTTCGCCTTTGGCCTCGTAAGATCCCTCTATCTGCTTTATCACAAGCTGTTAAGTCACTATAGACTTCAAGCTGTTTTGCTTCCATCGAGTGTGCAAGGCTGAGTCCTACTATAACGGCTTTATATTCTGCTTCGTTGTTTGAGGCTTTAAACCCAAACCTGAGAGCGTATTCAACGTCTATCTCATCGGGGGAGGTCAGGATTAAGCCAGCGCTGCTGCCTTGTGCGTTGGCAGCCCCATCTACTGAGAGCCTCCATATAGGGAGGTCGGAAACCAGTTGTGCTGCTTCCATGGGTTGATCTGCTATGAAATCCGCTAGGACTTGCCCCTTGATGGATTCTCTTGGTTTATATCTAATATCGAACTCACTGAGCTCGACAGTCCACTTAACCAACCTTCTCGAGGACTCTGGCTTGTGTAGCACTTGCTTCATCGGCTGGTCTGTTGGAACCTCTATAGTATGAGCTTGAAAGTATGGACTGAGCCTTCTAGCAGTTGTGACTAAAGCCAAGACAAGCTTTTTCATCTCTGGGTATCTTTCTTCAGCTCCCCTCAGTGCTCTGCTATAGTAGTAAACTGGTTGTTGAGCTCTGTCTTGCTCTCTTATTAATGTTGCACTGGTTGAGACGTCTGAAACAACTAAGTAAAGGATAAGCACTTCCCCTTCTAAGGGGCTAACCAGAACTGGGGGAGTGCCTAGATAGTCCTTCAGGGCTCTGAACGCTTCCTCACATCAGGCATTCCATTGAAATGCCTTCTTTAAGATTTGAAAAAATGGTTGGCATTTGTTGCTTGATTTGGATACAAAACGGCTTAGGGCTGCTATTCGTCCTGTCAGACGCTGAACTTCTCTGGTGTTGGAGGGCGGTTTCATATCCATTACTGCTTAAACTTTAATTGGATTAGCTTCAATCCCCCTGCTATTGACTATGAAACCGAGGAACTTTTCCGTAGATACTCCAAAAGCACATTTGGCAAGATTGAGCTTCATTTTGTATTCCTTAAGGATCTGAAATGACTCAGCTGGGTGCTTAACATGGAGCTCTGCCTTTAATGACTTTACCAGCATATCATCAATGTATACTTCCATTGTCGTCTCAATCTGCTTCTAAAACATTCGATTTAACAGGCGTTGGTAAGTGACTCCTACATTCTTTAGTCCAAAAGACATTACTTGATAGTAGTATATTCCTTGCTCAGTCACAAAGGAGGTCTTCTCCTGGTNGATTCCCTTCCTCCTGTAAACTCTCCTGATTTTACTCTGATTTCCCCTAGGGGTTGCTGATGCTGCATAGGGACTTGCTGCTGAGGCACTAGGGGCGGTGGAGCTCTATTCTGGGTATCATGGGCAATAAAACGACGCAACTGCCCCCTTTGGATTAAGAACTCAATCTCCTTCTTCAGCTGGATGCAGTCATCAGTATGATTACTGTGATCTTTGTGGTACTCGCAGTATTTCGTAGGATCCCTCTTTGCTGGATCTGCCTTTATTCGGGGAGGCCATCTTAAGAACTTTTCATTCTGCACCTCATATAAGATTTGGGACACTGTGGCAGTGAGTGGGGTATACTGCTGAGGAACATACTTCAGTTGTAGTTCAGGCTATGGGGGACCTAGACGATCCTTGACATTTTTCCTCCTTATTGGAGAACGTTCTCTATCTCTCCTAGGAGATCTGTCTCTTCTTGGAGACCTGTTTCTTTCTCTTTCTTTCTTGGAACTTCGATCCCTTTTCTTTTCCTCCTTCTCCTTTCCTTTCTGTGAAGACGAGCTCCCTACCTTTGAGAAGAGAGCTTCCTCGCCGTTGATATATTTCTCTACTTTGGNTTTCTGGTTCTTCATCAAGCTGGACTGGTTCCAGCTCTTCCGATGGTGTTGGTCTGGTGTCGAGCTCGTCCCTCATGTCGAGCTCGTCCAGTTGAATATTTTCGACCTCTTTCCTTTTAACAGACACCAAGTCGCATTCTTGTGCCACACATTGGTCTCCTTGGATTGTACCAACCCCATTCTCTATAGGAAACTTATAACCAAGTGGTAAGCTGAGGGTATAACTCTCATTGCGTTGAGGGAAGGTCTCCCAAGCAACATGTTGTACGTTGAAGGAGCATCAACTACCAAAAATTTTACAAAAGTGGAAATCTGACCGGGAGGGTCCCCAATTGTGTGCACGAGTTGCACCGACCCCAATGGTAATACTCTTTCTCCTGAGAATCCCAACAGGTGGGTAGTTATGAGCTTGAGCTTTTCTCTGCCTATCTCCATCTTATCAAATGCTAGTGCAAAGATGATGTCTACAGAGCTCCCGTTGTCAATCAATACTCGATGAACAGTTCTGTTGGCAACAAGCGCTCTTACTACTAAAGGATCATCATGGGGATGCTGGCAGCCTTCCAGATCTAAATCTGAGAAAGTGATGGGTAAGTCCAAACGTGGAGTCTTGGATACGGTATGTACTTCCAGTGCTTCATCAGCTCTGATTCTTTAGAAGTGTGCGTTTCTAGCTGAGTTGTATTCCCTTCCTCCTGTAAACTCTCCTGATATTACTCTGATTTCCCCTAGGGGTTGCTGATGCTGCATAGGGGCTTGCTGCTGAGGCACTAGGGGCGGTGGAGCTCTATTCTGGGTATCATGGGCAATAAAACGACGCAACTGCCCCCTTTGGATTAAGAACTCAATCTCCTTCTTCAGCTGGATGCAGTCATCAGTATGATTACTGTGATCTTTGTGGTACTCGCAGTATTTCGTAGGATCCCTCTTTGCTGGATCTGCCTTCATTCGGGGAGGCCATCTTAAGAACTTTTCATTCTGCACCTCATATAAGATTTGGGACACTGTGGCAGTGAGTGGGGTATACTGCTAAGGAACATACTTCAGTTGTAGTTCAGGCTATGGGGGACCTAGACAATCCTTGACATTTTTCCTCCTTATTGGGGAACGTTCTCTATCTCTCCTAGGAGATCTGTCTCTTCTTGGAGACCTGTTTCTTTCTCTTCTTGGAGACCTGTTTCTTTCTCTTTCTTTCTTGGAACTTTGATCCCTTTTCTTTTCCTCCTTCTCCTTTCCTTTCTGTGAAGACGAGCTCCCTACCTTTGAGAAGAGAGCTTCCTCGCCGTTGATATATTTCTCTACTTTGGCCAACACCTCAGCCATGCTTGCTTGAGGATTCTTAGATATGGAGAACATCAAATCTTTCAACTGTACTCCCAATCCTGCTATGAAAGCAGTGATTGCAAATTTTTCGTCTGGGACATCAACTTTTAGGGACTCAGTTGAATCTTTGAACATAGGATCTTAGGTTCTCCTGAGGTCCCTGTTTCACATTCAGTAAATAGTAGCTTGGCTTTCTGTATATTTGAGCTCCATTGAAATGAGATACAAAGGATATCGAGAGCTCTTTAAACGAGGAGATCGAGACCGGGAGAAGTCGGTTAAACCATACTAAGGCTAATCCTTTCAAGGTTATCTCAAAGGCGCGGCAACAAACAAGATCTTGATATCTGTGCAACTCCATTTGATTTTTGTAGATATTCAGGTGGTCCANTGTGATCTTTGTGGTACTCGCAGTATTTCGTAGGATCCCTCTTTGCTGGATCTGCCTTCATTCGGGGAGGCCATCTTAAGAACTTTTCATTCTGCACCTCATATAAGATTTGGGACACTGTGGCAGTGAGTGGGGTATACTGCTAAGGAACATACTTCAGTTGTAGTTCAGGCTATGGGGGACCTAGACAATCCTTGACATTTTTCCTCCTTATTGGGGAACGTTCTCTATCTCTCCTAGGAGATCTGTCTCTTCTTGGAGACCTGTTTCTTTCTCTTCTTGGAGACCTGTTTCTTTCTCTTTCTTTCTTGGAACTTTGATCCCTTTTCTTTTCCTCCTTCTCCTTTCCTTTCTGTGAAGACGAGCTCCCTACCTTTGAGAAGAGAGCTTCCTCGCCGTTGATATATTTCTCTACTTTGGCCAACACCTCAGCCATGCTTGCTTGAGGATTCTTAGATATGGAGAACATCAAATCTTTCAACTGTACTCCCAATCCTGCTATGAAAGCAGTGATTGCAAATTTTTCGTCTGGGACATCAACTTTTAGGGACTCAGTTGAATCTTTGAACATAGGATCTTAGGTTCTCCTGAGGTCCCTGTTTCACATTCAGTAAATAGTAGCTTGGCTTTCTGTATATTTGAGCTCCATTGAAATGAGATACAAAGGATATCGAGAGCTCTTTAAACGAGGAGATCGAGACCAGGAGAAGTCGGTTAAACCATACTAAGGCTAATCCTTTCAGGGTTATCGCAAAGGCGCGGCAACAAACAAGATCTTGATATCTGTGCAACTCCATTTGATTTTTGTAGGTATTCAGGTGGTCCATAGGGTCTCTGGTTCCATCAAAAGCTTCTACTTGTGGCATTCTGAATTTCGGCGGGAGGGGGAAATGCAATATCCCAGGAGTAAACGGGGACTCGATTTGCTATACTAAGGCGTCCATTGTTACTGGGGTTTTACTCCGCACAGCCTCCTTCATGTGGCTGAGTTCCTGTTGAATATCTTTGAATCGTTGCTCCCAATATTGGTTATTTCGCTCTTGTTGGACTGGGCGAAGGTTGTTCTTTTCATTCTCATTACTTCGGCTTTGTACCTCTTCATTGTCTCCATTCCTTAGAGGAGGTTAGGGAGCCTAGCTATTTTCTCCTCCTTCGTCGGCTTCCCTGAACAGGTCGAGAGGTTGCTGTTCCCAGTGAAGGGGATCATTCTGGCCTCCTTGGGCTGGTTGCTTCTCCTGTGATCGCTGTAAAAGCTTCAGGAGTTCTTCATTCTACTTTAGCAGGCATTGATTGACCAAACGGAGGGCTTCCAGCTCGTTGTTCGTGGGAAGATCCACCATAGGAGGATTAACGTCGACGGTGGGGAAGAAATCTTGTGGATCTTCATGTTGTCTGCTAGTATTCTCCTGCTGGTGCTGCATCCGAGGGGGATTGACTTGGCTTCTGCTCATATTTCGGGTTGAGACCATCAGGTACTGAAGGATTAGTGTATTTGCAACGAGAACAATCGTTTCTCACAAACGGCGCCAAACTGATGGTGTAAACTGAAGTGGATGAGCAGAGGATATGGATTATGCTTATCGACTTGGATCTGAGCTACAAAGCTCGTGAGGATTGTGTTTATAATTACTAGGGGATTGGGGTGATGTGCACAACAAAAATATAGTGGTTCACTAACTCGGGAGCTCGGCTAATCCACTCTTCAATGGAGGCTCTGGCCCTTTTTCTCTTTATTCGTGGAGGATTTAACTTACAGAGTTTCTTCTATGATCTTCGATTTTTTTCCTTTTTTTTTCTCTCAAGGAGGCAAAGTATAGTATTTATAGCACGATTTGTATCACTAAGGGATCTTCAGCGAGATCCTTGCTCGTTAACCACAAAACTTTTCTTGATTTTAAGAGGAGATCTTGGGTGGTTTAGAGTTTCACACCTTGATCACTGCCACTTTGCTGTTTTTGTGGACGCTTCTTTCTGTCTAGCTGTTCTTTCCTTGACTTCTCTGGTCTTTCATCGGAGAGGAGCTCGGGATTTGGGCTTCAGAGCTCTGGCCTCATTGCCCGACTTGGCTTCCCGAACTCATACTTAGTAAAAATTCTTTATTCATGCATCATCACATGTAAGCTTCTTACACANTGGGATTTGGGCTTCAGGGCTCTGGGCTCATTGCCCGACCTGGCTTCCCGAGCTCATACTTAGTAAAAATTCTTTATTCATGCATCATCACATGTAAGCTTCTTACACACACTAAAATCCCTTAAAAATACTTAAAACACTCATTCTATTTTCCCCTCTACGGGACACACTGTTCATACTTCATTAAATTGGAATTCCAACAAACTATTTAAGTCCTTTTTTTTTGTCTTTTCTTGAGATGTTATGTGTCGCGAGTTTTCAACATAAGAACCGTTAAGAGAGCTTGACTTATATACTTGAGAGGCTGCTCCACCCATTGTCAATTGATTTTGGGTTGGATGCTCTAACATGGTATCAAAGTTGGGTCTCCATCATAGCTTGACAACCTTGGCACGTTCACATTGGAAGCTGCCCACTGGGAACAAGGGGAAGAGGGCCACCTTCACCTCCATGGAGATCACCATTTCAATCACTTCTTGCATCTCTTAAAATTGTTTATAGGATTCTGCAACCACNATAGCTTGACAACCTTGGCACGTTCACATTGGAAGCTGCCCACTGGGAACAAGGGGAAGAGGGCCACCTTCACCTCCATGGAGACCACCATTTCAATCACTTCTTGCATCTCTTAAAATTGTTTATAGGATTCTGCAACCACAGCATTCAACATAAAGTTTTATGATGGAATTTTTTATACAACTTAATTCCTTGCAAATTGCCAATAGTTTAATAAACAAATTTCTTGACCTATATTTTCTATTGTATGGAGTGATATAGGAAAAAGGTTCAAACAGTCCCAAATATATTCAAAAAAATAATTGGATTCTTTAGATGTGGTAACTACTATAGACAATAAAACAACCAGAATTGATCTGATCCGCGAAAAGCTTGAGATAAGTTTTGGGGTTCAAAACGTGTTCTACTTTATTATATAGATGCTTAATTTAGGTTATTATGCTTGAGCTCATGTCCTAGTCTGGCATGACCTATGGCTGTAACTACCCCAAAATACCATATCTGTCTTCGATAATGCCCACACTATGTGTTATCCTTTTACATTCTCATATGTGCTAAATGAAATCTACTTTTGCACTTGCAATTGAATAAGACTTGAAAGGTTTCACCATACCTAGTCAGGCTCTAGTAAGGAAGGCAGATCAAGAAGTGGTGGACATGCTTCCAACATCTGTGGAGATTGTGCCTGGGGATGTGGGTGATCCCTCCACTCTCAAAGCTGCTGTGGAAGGTTGCAACAAAATAATATATTGTGCCACAGCTCGTTCCTCTATCACCGGAGATCTCAATAGAGTTGATCATCAGGGCGTTTACAACCTTACCAAAGCGTTTCAGGTTTCCTCCCTTCTCTAACCTTCATTTGGTCTGTATTTATGTAGTGTCATCATGTGAGTGTGTCCCTGCACAAGCTTTGAGGACTTACCTATTGTTTGAATATTGGGTTGGAATTGAATGTGCTATTCATTATTTATGGATATCGTTTCACTTGTTTAAGATTGAGGGATTAAACAAAAGATCTCAGTTAATTTAGGGTGCAATTTTTATGGCTGGCATTAAGATTCAGATGGGGATTCTAAATCAGGAGAGAGAGGGAGAGAGAGTTTCAGTGCAGAAGATGAGCCTGTGCAGTTTCATAGTTGATTAAAAACCACTAATACCTCTCCTGGTTTGGATTTGGAGCTTACATTGGTTTTAATGTTACTTGAAATAGTTTTATTGGTCAGCCTAGAATCTGTTCAAGGTTCTAGCCTGTCCGAATACAAGGTCTGGGTGTTTGAGGTGTGCATCAAGACACAATCTAGGCTTTTGTTGTCTGACAATGTTTTAAAATTTGGATTGCTATACAAACTAGAATAGAGACTAAGTAGGAACGGGGATCAGCCATTCAACTTTCAGACAAACCAGAACCAACCGTCATGACATGATCACCTCATACTTTTTTTTGGCAATTTTAAAAAATCGTATGGTCTTGTTTATTTACTATTGTTGGAATTCCAAATACTGTAGAGCCTCCCCTAGTGTGAAATAGGCCCAAAGTAACCTAATAGCTCGGAACTGCTCAAAAGTGTTTAAGAATTTCCAAATTAATCGACCATTTTTAATTTATGTTCTAAGCCTCATACCTTGGATTTCCTGAATTGCAAGATGTTCACTGGGCTTTTGCTGCATTTATGTGCACAGAAACATGCACAGGCTCACATGAATGTACTTCGAATAAAGGGAGTGACAGAGGAAGAGAGTTCAAACTTCTCTGATGCATTTATCAGAATTCACAAATAGAGAGTGATATTTTTCTTAACAATAAAACAGAGAAAACCAATTACCTGCACATATGATAACATGGAAATCATAAATTATAGTGAAGATACCCTCAGAAGGTTACACTGAAAATACTCAAAAGGAAGCTTGTAGTTAAAAAATAATAATAATAATGAGTCAACCTCCACCATCCGCCAGCCAGCCTACATGGTAGCTGGTCATCAATTGATCCTATGGTTGTGACAAAGCCACACAGAGGTTCTAGCAGTATGAGACTGGGACATTTAGCTAACTTATTTTCCACTAAATACTAATTCTTTAGACCCTAACCAGACTGTTCGTTTGAACTATAAATGGTTCATGCAGGTTGCCATTTCACTCATTGGTTCTTGCAACCTTGCAAAGTAGAATGGTAACTTCATATTTTTGGACCACGTCTTGGTCCAAGCAGTCAGACTGCAGGGTCCAATTCAGTTTTAGTCAAAGATCAAAATTTCATTTCGAAACGGCTGAAGCGTTTATGTTTCTCTTTCTGAGGAAACTGAAGCAAATTAGTAATTGAATCGAAATTCGAATGTTTTGAGTTGTTTCATAATATTTTGAGGTGTTTCGAAATATTTCGAGAGATTTCAAGATGTTTCGACATTTTTCCCCAAATGTTTTGATATGTTTTGGTATATTTCGACCAATATTTTGAAATATTGTGAAAATAAATTCTCAAATTTTTTTTTATTGGTTTCCATTCTATTTCTGAAGCATTTTCGAAACGTTTCAATTTCCTAGATGACCGTAACAATGCACCGAAATAAAATTTTAATCCTTGGTTGTTTTAAAATTGTTTGTTTTATCATTTAATGAATTCAAACACGAGGAATTTTGGTGATGTCTCTTAGTTACAAAGTTTGTATGGTTGATTGCTAAATGGCACATTAATTCATTGAATGGCCAAAATTTGAAGGACCAGAACAATAAACTAGCACAACTACGAGCAGGAAAAAGCAGCAAAAGCAAGCTTTTACTTGCAAAATTCAAGACTGCAGATTCATTGAATGGGTGGGATGTCCGTCTAGGAACTTATTTCCAGGATGAGGTTGCTGCTAAGTATGATGGAGGAATGGACGCTAAATTTGAGTTCACTGAGAGTGCAGATGCAGTTTTCTCAGGTAAGAATAATGAATATCAGGTGAATTAAACCACATGCTCAATTAGGCCCTGAAATATTTGAGAAAGGCATATACATGCTGTTATTGGAGATTTTTGAGGCAATTATGCTTTCCAATTTTTTAACTCTCGTAATACATAAATTTGAGCAAATGATTTAGGTAGTCTAGAGAGATGTTGGTGACAAACTCACCCAAGAAAATGGCTTCTGTGAATGAGTCTAAAAATCTCTTCAAAGTACACAGTCTGAAGAAATGTAAAGAAGATTTGATGTTTAGCTCTTTCTTTTTCCTGTTTCTCTTTTTTGACAACAGGCTATGTATTCACGAGGGGAGGGTATGTGGAACTTTCAAAACAACTTTCGCTTCCCTTGGGTTGCACTCTTGACAGGTATGTTTTACTCGCATAATTCGTGGGCCATTGTTCTTACCAATTATAGTTTCCAACACATTTGTTTTCCCTTACTTGTCTTTTTCAACTGCAAAGACTGATTACTGCTTCCATAATCAAATCTGCCATATTTAGGTATGAAGGTCTTTTACTTTCTATTGGTGGGAATGGAAGATCTTATGTTTTAATTCTTGAGGCTGGTCCTTCAGCAGACACAACCCAGAGCAAAATGTATTTTGCAAGAATTAGCACAAAAGTAGGATTTTGCAGGGTGAGCAATCTCCTTTTTTGTATTTGAAAAATAAAACTGGTGGTTCAGTTAGATTTTTAGTGAAACCAATCGGACTTCGATTTGCTTCATTTGTCCACATTTGATTGGCATGTGAGAATCTTACGATAAACGTTTTCTTGTATATGTTGTGGCAGGTGAGAGTACCATTTTCATCATTTCGGCCTGTGAAACTAGATGATCTGCCACTGGATCCATTCCTTGTACACACCTTGACCATACGCTTTGAGCCAAGAAGACAGGTCTTTGTTCAATCGCAGTCACTTCCATTTGGCTTTACTGGTAGTTTTTCTGGCTTTTATTCTTGTTACAAAAATGGCTTTCATCTTTTCTCCAGTGTTACTTTTATGAATTTATGGAGTTAAATTGTCTTTTAAAGGATAGGTTCCCCTCGATTAATGCTGTTAGCATTCCTAGAATATTCCCTTATGATTCTGATAAATGTTGGCGTAATATATCTAGTCTTAAAACTTACCAGGAAAATAAAGCATTGCTTATCTTAATCATAAATAGATGAAGTTGGAGTATTTAAGGTTTATTACTGATCAAGTGTATTTCTAAGGAATTTCTACTTTTTTCCTGATGATCAAATGTCCCTTTTTTGTTGTTTGAAAGAGCCACAAAGCCTAAACAGATGAAAATAAAAAAAGATTGTAATCCTCTGCACCTAGAGGATGACACACCAGTGTGTTAATAGTGTTCTGGAGGGCAGCCAGTAAAAGAGATTTTCCCATTTTTCTTCCACTGCTGTTTTCTTCACCCACTAAGAATGGAGTTGAAGCAGGCAGCAAAAAGGATAAATCTCCAACCTGTTTATTACACAATCAAATGCTGAAATAATGACCCACTAGATTAGCAATTCTGCAATGCAATTCATAGCAACCATATCCCTTTCAAGTGGACCATAAACCCACGTTTGCAGAAATTTTCCCCCGTACAACCCCAACAACAATAGTTTGAAAGTAATGCAGGCCAAATAAACAGACTAGGCCCAATCTTGTTTGGCAGCCCAAAAACTTCACTACTGAACTAAACGGAGGTGCCTTTATTTAGATACTGTACAGTATTTAATTATTTAGTCCTCTTATATTCTACGTTCTATAATGGTTTGACTAAGTATGGGCTTCGACATTCGTGCTTGTGGACAAAGATTGCTTAAAAATCAATTATGTATGCATGTGGGTATCACTATATAACAGTATATTACTAATATTACTCTTGCACTTATGTGTTTTGAGGCCCCCTTTTCCCCGGAGTACATATCTGAGATGGGTTTATATATTCCCTGCCTAGAAATGTGGATTGGGTTCCACCTTCTCATATTGAGGATTCTTGGATTTTCCTTCTGAACAATGCTATTAATCTGGCCAATCTCAATTTTCTTTGAAGCCAACAAGCAAGCTTCATTGTCGTAGCTACTTGGATTGCAAAATCTTTGCATTAGAGCAAGTCTTTCCGATGAGAAAATCATTTGAGATTGAGTTGCCCTTCACATGGGCATAAAGTGTCCAAAACCACTCCTTGATTTGAGTAAGTTACCAATTTTCGCTGAATAACCAACTTTGATTAGTTAATTTCAGAATTTTTAGATTGTAGTTTCCATCAATTCCATTGAACCAAATCAAGAATCTCAATTGGAGATGCTCTAAAGGAGACAGCNTGCTGAATAACCAACTTTGATTAGTTAATTTCAGAATTTTTAGATTGTAGTTTCCTTCAATTCCATTGAACCAAATCAAGAATCTCAATTGGAGATGCTCTAAAGGAGACAGCTGCAAAGTAATATATATCTATATCTATAATTATAATTATACTACCAATAAAAGTATGCAAACAAGAAAAACTTTTGTTTGACTATTTTACTCTTAAAACAAATTATAGATACAATACTAACCTTATTTAATACAAAATGCATTTTAACCCAACTTCATTAATATTATAGACATCCAAGCCATTTGTCATCTTTCTTTTAAAGTACAATTTTAATCACTCTTAATATGTTTGTTTTTTATATGTTTCTTTTTTGTGTTAACAACCAATCATATTAATTTTCATATTAAATAGCTTGAAGATAATCCTAGATCGCTAGGCTTATTTAGTATATAATTTCTATTAACAAAACTTTGACGATACTATGCAAATCATAAGATTTAATCTTGTCCTCTTCAATAATATCTATATCAGACTATGAAATACGAATACTTCATTGAGGGTGGCATATCCATATCGGTTACGATACTCGTAAAATACGTGAGAAAATACGAATCAGATACTCTTATGTATTTGATAATAATAAAATATTTGGATATTTCGCGAATACCTTTATATCAAAGCAATATGCATAATTTTTGAATTTAATCTTTAGCATCTCTTTTCGAATTCACATACCATTGGACATTGCGGTATGTTAATCTTTGGTCAGTGCAGTAAGCCAGGAAGGCGAGTAGTCGTAAGTATGCTTGAGTGAGTGTGTCTGGAAGAGAAGGTCTGCCGACGGTTTTGGTGGTGAGGGAGTAGGTTCAGGTTCCCTTCTTTCATTATAGTAGTCAAGAGTCAAATTTTGACACAGATAGTAAGCCTTTAGTGCATAGGTGCGGAAGTGCGCAAAACTGATTCTTTTAATTAGTCACTTCATTTTGTGAATATAATATGATATTTTCTTTTTGAAACTAAAAAAATGACTATTTTTTCTTATTATGTTAAAGAATTATCAAAATATATTATTATTAAATCGGTAGATAATAGTAATAATTTGAAATATATTTTATTATATACATATCTAAACCGTATGTGTATCTTATTTTTTTAAATTTTGTCGTATCGCCGTATCTGTATTGTATCATTTTTGTACCTCGTATCCATATCTGTGCTTTGGAGATATCAGTACGCTCTCCTCATATAATCTTAACTAATAATATAAAGTAGGATAGTTTGTATGTTTTTCTATGTTTGTTGATGGCCAATCCTTTTAATGTTCATTATGGCATTAATTTGCAACCGCAACAAAGTTACTGATTTTCTTTCTACAACTCAACTTTCTTTTTTTTATTTCTCAGTTTGGTTCAACTAACTCAACAAAGTTTTGTTTCAATATTTTTTGAGTCGACTAGATGAATCCTTTTTTGTCATTGTGCTTTATCAACAAGGATAAAAAATACATTTCGGTGTATAGTTTGGGTCAGCTCGGAATCAGAAATGTTTTGGAAACATTTCAGAAATGCAGTGAAAATTGGAAAAAAAATTAAAAATATATGGAAAAATATGGAAACGTAAATTTAAATCTCTTTATGTAGATAAACTTAATAATTGATTAATTGAGCATGTTTATTATCTTAACCAAGGTTGTCAAAACGCGTGTCAGAACGCATATCGTTTTTCAAAAAAATATATTATGTATCGTGTATCGTGAGATACGCTATATTTAAATTTTTATATATATACACACATATATGCTTAAAAATATGTAAAATGTAATGTAGTGTGTGAAGTAATATAAATATCATTTCAACTCATTCATCATTTCGTGCGATGCATGTGTGCAATAGAGATTGAAAGATAGAATTGTTTGTCTTCACAACAGCGATCGAAATAAAGTTAGGAATTTGTCTATTTGAATGAGAAGAAGAAAAATAAGATGCGTGAAAAGAAAAGAGGGTTTCATGAGAAGAAGATGATCAAAAATTTCTTTTATTTGAGATCAAACCAAAAAAAAATAACACATAGGAGAACAACATCATTTCAACGTTTAAGGTAAAGAAATATGGTGAATTGAAAAACGGAAAAAATCGTCCGAACAGTTCTATGGGTGTCCGAATGCCACCAACTCTTTTTTTTTTTTTGTACAATTTTAGTTTCTGGATAGACGTCTGAACCCCAATTTAGACGTCCGAATGCCGGTAAATTTATATCGAGGCTTTTGGCTCGATTTTGATGTAGTTAGATGCCGATTCACAAAAATTTCATAAAATACACTTTTATAACCCTTAAAGTCTAGTTTATACTTTCAAAAAATCATATTAGACGTCGAGGTAAAAAGTTATAGTCAAAATANACCCAATTTAGACGTCCGAATGCCGGTAAATTTATATCCAGGCTTTTGGCTCGATTTTGATGTAGTTAGATGCCGATTCACAAAAATTTCATAAAATACACTTTTATAACCCTTAAAGTCTGGTTTATACTTTCAAAAAATCATATTAGACGTCGAGGTAAAAAGTTATAGTCAAAATACTAAGGTAATGTCTTATCAAAAAAATACAAATGTAGTGTCAAATTCTTTTCTACCCGAAGTCTCCTCAACATAGATTTTAACTCTGGAATTCTTTCAAACTTCTAATAAATCCCATATAACCTCTCTCATGGTTTTTCGACATTTTGGATTCAATGATAGTCTTATTTTGACATAAAAATATTTAGGAACTTACCTAATCACTATTCTCAAGCTTAAACAACTCCGAAACTATCGACACGAAAGTCAATATATGCAAAACCTAAACTTCAAGGTCAATCTTTCAACAACGATTCAAAGTTTCTATCATTCTTTTGGAAATACTCTTAATATCATGTTATTCATCTTTAAATTTTATACGGGATCTGACAAATGCCCCAACATCCCCTAGACACTTCCATAATTCAAGATATACCCTCCGGTCCTAAAGTTGTTCATGTCTTCATTTACCTTCAACATCCTAATCCTATGAAAAAATGTGTTTTCTCTGATCAATAAATGATTTTTATAATCCTCAATGTCTAAGCGTCCTATATGGCTTTTATTTAGTAACTTGAAAAATAATTATTTCACTTTTCTTTAATTTTCTCATTTTGTACCAAAATTCTAAATTCTAGAATCTCCATTCTTAATAGTTAATACATTTAGTATGATCAATATCTTTAGTTTTTCTTTCTCTTAATTTAGAAAGTTTATATATACTTTTTCTCAATCAGTGTAGTTTAGAGTAAAAATCATCATATGCTTCATACTTAGATTTTTTTATCCACTTTTTTACTTCTTAATTTGCAGGCTTGTAATTTTTATAGTTCTCGTTGTTTTTAGTTTTTTGCCATGGTTTATAGTGCACTCTTTTTTCTTTACCGCAACTTAGACCTCATCATTCCACCATTAAGTTTCTCTCGCGAATGATCCATTACCTCTTGATTCTTCAAGAACATCAATAGATGTTTTTTTAATCTGTTTCTACTATCGTACCATATTATATTTGTTTCATCTTCTAATTGTCACACTACTTCTTGTAGTATTTTATTCTTAAATAAATCTACTTCTTGTGGTTAAGCTCTTTCTTGAAATAAATTTACTACACTTTTTTCCTCATTCCATTTTTTTTAACACTAATGCTATTGAGACGTAATTGAGAGACATAATTTGGGGCCATAATAGATTAGGACCAACAAATTCATAGTGGAATGCATTTAATGATAGGACCCAAAGCAGCGTTAAATGCATTCCACTATCAATCCATTGACCATAAGGCATTATATCCCCAAATTATGTCCCAATATCATTGCTCTTTTTTTAAGTACCTATATGTTTTCATGATTCTTTTAATATATGTAACTATGTATTTACAAATACAATTACATGTGTTTGAACNGAATGCATTTAATGATAGGACCCAAAGCAGCGTTAAATGCATTCCACTATCAATCCATTGATCATAATGCATTATATCCCCAAATTATGTCCCAATATCATTGCTCTTTTTTTAAGTACCTATATGTTTTCGTGATTCTTTTAATATATGTAACTATGTATTTACAAATACAATTACATGTGTTTGAACAATTACCATGATATTACTACTAGAATCAATCTAAATTATTAATTTTTAGTGAAAATTTCTAAATCCTAGGAGATGGAGTTTCGTGAGACAATAATGCCTCAAAACTTTAAGAGGTAAGAAAAAAGAATATAAACAAACTTATTTTCTTAGCCTTATACTCATATATTCATTCTAAAGAAAACATAATCCACATTTTGCAACTATAAACTAAAATTGTGTTATGGCATAATTTGTTTTCCAAGCCAATATTGGTACTTCCTAGTAAGAATTTATGTTAAATGTTTAAGTTTTTTTTTTCAAACTTACTATCATTATGTATGTGATTCGAATAGCGTTCTTGAAATCATAAAAATAAGACTGAAATAATATGTGCAACGGGCATGTGCTCCAACTAGTATCTACAAAAACGAAGTATTACATCTTACATTTCAAATCCTTGAATATGCTCAAAATTTTATGTCATGAAAAATATCCTCGACGAAAATTTGCCCTACTAATTTCCAATGAAAAGAAGAGCATGTGAGATGAATGGTTGGTGCGGCCATTACATGGAACCCAAGCCTGAAAACTGTCTCTTGGATTCTAGTGTGAAATAACATGTTATAAACTTGCTTTCAAGTATGGTCTTTCAAGATTTTGTATCATCGATCACTGTACCGATCCATCTGGTGTTGCTTGCTTTTCCAAGTTGGGTTCGTTTTGGTATAGATGTATAGTGGACTAATTATATGGATTATGTCAGAGAGGCTAGATAAATCAGAGATGCATACATGTATAATGATTAAGAAAGCAAAACCAAAACAATCAGAACAATTTAGAGGCACAATCACAACTCAGGGATGAAATCCTCTTCATAGTAAAGACAGCTAATACTGGACGAAGAAATACATGACACCAAATCCCAAACCATCCCCCGCCAAAGTCAACAAGTCAAGTCAATATTGAACCATTGTATCTAGTTAGACAATCTGAAGTATGGTATGTTCCCGAATCTTTTTATTAAGCATACTATCATGAATCAGATCTTCTTTTTGGGGAGAAAGAAGGAAATTATGTATGTCGAGAAATTAAGAAGTTGAATGTCGAGATTCAATCTATCACTCTTATTTCTATATTACGTATAGTTGAAGAATGGACCAAAGAAGTGAGTCTCTATTTTTCTCACTCATAAATTCTTTCTTTCTATTTCCCATATCAGTGTTATTTAAGGTGCTAGATGCACCGAGGCATTAAGGTCTCATAGGGTCTAAGCGAAAGGCACAAAACGAAGCAGAGATTTTATCGAAGTGAGACACACATTGTAAATTACAAGTGAATATTTTTTCTCATATCCCAAAATTTTCATGACATGAACGTAACAAGTCACAACCAAAGAAGGCTAGGCATTTTAATAAAAAAAAGTTATAACTTAATCATTTTAAAAATTATAAAGCACCCAAATTCCAGATTTTCAAATCCAATTTAAGCAGCTAATTAGAATAGTTAAAACAGTTAGTTGAAGTAGAAAATTGAAATTGAATCTAATTTAGAGAAAATTGAAGCAACTTGTTCAAAAGGCTACATCACTTTGACAAAATTACTAACAGAAAATTTATAGAAGAAACAAAAAAGTAGATGGGTCCTAAACAATACAAAGTGAATAGAGAAGAAGAGACATATCTCATGCCATTTAAACCATATTGCTATATGATAGAAAAAACAGAGAAGTAAAGAGATTCTAAAAAAATAAACAACAACAACAACAAAAGATGGACACAGTCGCAGCAACCAGGTTAGAAAAAGAAGGACCCAGAACCTAGAGAGGAGAGGTAGTGCAGTAAGTTGAAGAAACAAAATGGTTAGGGTTAACCATTTTTATATCAATAGCTAAAATAAAGAGTGGTCACATATTATAGAAGTCATCCAATCAACCCATCTGTGGTCTAAAATAGATCACAAAAAAGAAAGAAAAAAAGTGCTCACTTTTTGCACCTTGTGCTTAAGCCCCAGTCACATGTTATTTGCACTTCGAAGGAGGCGCTTCACCTATGACCTCCTGAAGCGCTGATGGTGAGCCTAGATGCGCGTTGACCAAGGTCTAAGTTTTACAACACTACCCCTATATGATGGCTTCCCATTGTTGATCAGTCTAAGTATGATGGTTTCCCATTGTTGATCTGCTAGGCTTCAAGTTTGACATGCTGCACGCACACCTCCCTTCTGGTGCTAATTAGTTACTAATTAACTAATTAGCTGGAGCACTTTTGACTCACTCACCCTTTTCTCATGTGCTGCATCAATTACCTGAGCCTCTTCTTCCACTGCATTAAAAATCCCTTCCCTTCTTATTTTTAATCCCAACAGGAGGAGTTGTGAAGTTGATCGATGTATGTTTAGTGAAGGCTTTACCAGGTGTGGCGCTTAGTCCTTTGCATAACCATTGACTACAATACCTCTTATGGTATGAATATATATACTCATAAGGATCAAAATTTCGTTTCAGGGCATAGTTTTGGTCAGCTCGAAACAGTAATAGAAAAAGAAAATAATTGAGAAGTTTTTTTGCAATATATTGGTCAAACATAAAGAAGCATCTCAAAACATAAAAATTTTCATATTTGATAAATGATTCATTACGTTATCCATGGAAACGGGAATGTTTCGGTAAAGTTTCAGTAGAAAAGAACAAAATTTGATCCTTGCTCATCTCTTCTATGCCCAGTCTTTTGGCAACAACTACAAAAATTTTATTGAAGAGATGAGAGTTGGTGAATGATATGAAGATATCTTGTGAAAATTTAATGAAGAAAATCTAAGGAGATGTGGAATAAGGTAGAGTTATATGGTTTTTTTTTTGTTGATATAATTAGATGGTTGAGATATGGGCAGAGAATAGTGGCTGGCTTGATGATAAATATTTGCTAAAGATTTGGAAAAAGCTTTTCCCCAAAAGGTTAGGGTAGATGACAATGAGGACAGCATTGAGAAAAGGCGATCTTGGGTAGGAAGGGAGAAAGACAGGTTCGGGGAGGGTGTGACTGATTAGAGTGGAGATCTTGAAGAGGGTACCAGTGGACAGGATTGGTAGTTGTGGAATCAAAACTGTCACTATCGTAGGGTGATGGCAGATCAAATAGTTATCTGTGCAGGGGCCAAAGTTGATATTTAATGTTAAAGTGTGCTCTTGTAGCTCAGTTGCTTTGAGCACCCGTTTAGTAAGCGGGAGGTCTTGAGTTCAACTCTCAACGAGGGCAAGTTACACTCTATTTTTATTGATTTTGTTTTGCTGTTATATGGAGAGACAGTTTATTGGTCTTTTCTTTTGCTTCTTGTAATTTTGATTGTGAATAAATAAAATTGTTTGTTTCTTTTTTAAAAAAAAAAGATATTTAATGTTAAAGCTTACCGAAAATCTTAGCCATTCTGTGTGGAACTAAGAGTTTATGTGAAGAAATTATTCAAGGGGGCATAAGTATTAACTATAGTAAGGCTCATATTAAAAATATACTCGTATACCTTGGGCTTAAAAGGAACTTCCGAAACCTAGCGAATGCAAAAAAAACATATTAGTAATAAAACATATCCTCGCTATGTCGAGGTTTATTGAAAAGAAAAAAAAAGATTAATGATGCAAAAAAAAGGTGCGGTAGTTTTCCTTTTTTCTTTTTGTCTTAGTGTGTGCTTCAATTTTATTGTTGCAATTTATTTATTAAATTTCCTTTAATTTTCGGATACCCCTTAATCAATCCAGCAATTGGGCACGAGCCTCCAGATTTAATAAAGAGAACAAGTAAAGCACCAAATGCCTTTAACTCCGTTGATATGTGTCATTATTCTGCTGCAGAGACCTGTTGAAGGACCTGCCGGAACGAAGCAGGATTTGAGAAGCTTTAAATTAATATTGGAATATATAAAAGCATTGCCTGTAAGTGTTAATGTAGCTTTCCTGGTAATTTGTTTCTTGAACAAACCACTGGTTGCTGTTTCCTACTTATGTCATACTTGTTATAGGCATATCATACTCAAATTACATGTGCTGCACATGAGACCCTCCTGTTCTGAACCAACCCAGGGGTTTGGGGTTGGGTAAAACCGTAAAGCTATATTTCCCATCTGTTGAGTTAAATGCAGTTTGGCATTCTACCTCCGGGCTGTAGAGCTTGTGCCTTGTAGTGACGCTAATAAGTAAGATTGATTGTCATGAGACTATGAGAATCAAATTCTTGGCATTAGTTGTATTATTATTCATGACAGTTTCTCCTTTTTTTGTTCACACTCTAGTTTAAGTGGGTCCATGACTATCTAAGATATGCTTGCTTCCTACGAAACACAGACATGGACACGAACAAGACACTCCGACACAAAACTTTTCAAAGAAGTAGGACATGGATAAGTTGAAGGACACACTAAATATTATGTATTTATTTGTTCACATGTAGATGATCAAATTGTAAAATATACAGTCCGGTAAGGATCAAA